>CM060560.1:36498324-37088324 GCA_030625065.1 Alectoris magna | reverse complement strand
TAAAATTGCCAAAAAAAAAAAAAAAAAAACCAATCAGTAAGGATTTTGACTGCAGACTAATAGAGTATCATCTACTAACAATAAATGAAACGTGGTGTGCAGCACAGGAATTTTTAAATGTAATTCTTGTTAGGGCTGCAACTTCCACAAGGTCTACAGGGAAAAAACAAACAAACAAACAAAAAAAACAACAGTTGCAGTCTTTGCAGTCAGCAAGATAAAATATTTTTTAACAGTTGTAACATAGGAAGTACAAAAATGTATTATGGTGCATTGGCTAAGCAGAGTTCTGCAAACACTGAAAATTATGTAGTCTTGCTTTTCGTTTGGATGAAGAAATTTGAATATATGTTTAAAGGTTTCCAAAAAAACCCATCAATTTAGTGACTCCATTTTCAGTTTACATAAATGCATTACCTGCAGATTTTCAAATTGAATGTACAAGGTTGAATTCAGACATTCAATTCAAAGAAAAATGTGATTATGTCTCTTTGCTAGATTTTTCAAGATCTAACTTGCCACAGAATATTATCCCTCACTTCACAAGCACACCTTAATCATGTCTCTACTTTTTGGCAATAAAAACACTTGTGAACAACTGTTTTCAAGGATGATGCACAGGAATAGTAAAATTAGATAAAAAATCTCTGATGTGCACCTTCAAAACTCCCAAAGAATTGCAGTTACTACAATTGAGCCAGACTGATGCAACTACTATTTCTTGCAAATCATCCTTTGTTGGCGTTTGTTTGTTTGTTTGTTAGTTTGTTTTGTTTTGCTTTGTTTCACTGTCAGAATGGACTACCCTTCTACCATTGATTTGGTGTTGAAATAAGCATGGTGAGAGAGTGATGGAGAGAGTAGAATTTCAGCAGAATTAATCACACATGATGCTTCCGGATGTCAGCGGCTGAAAAACTTCTAGCAGAAGGCTACTGTGCTTGTTAGTTGCAGTCTGTTGATCCCAAGTTAATTCTTCTCTTTTAGATTATTCCATGCTAAAAGCAAGAGAAGGTTAGTAGATATTAGATGCCACTGGACTGTAACACTCAGTTCAAATTAAATTTCAGAACCATGTGAAAAGAGGTGTCTGGAAGCCTGAATTGAATTCTATCCCTTAGAATCATAGAATTATTATAGAGTGCTTTGGGTTGGAAGGGACCATTAGGATCATCTAGTTCCAACCTACTGTGGGCAGGGACACCTCCCTCTGGACCAGGTTGCTCAAAGCCCCATCCAGCCTGGCCTTGAATGCTTCCAGGGAGGGGGACATTTACAACCTCCCTGGGCAATCTGTTCCTGTATTTTACTACTCTCATGGTAAATAATTCTTCTAAGTTTAGACTAGATATCTAGTCTAAACCTACCGTCTTCCTGTTTAAAACCAATTCCCTCATCCTGTCGTTATGTCCTACCTTATCAAAAGTTCCTCCCCAGGTTTTCTGTAGGCCCCCTTCATTTTCTGGGAGGCTGCTATAAATGGCCCCTTGGAGCCTTCTCTTTTCCAGGATGAAAAGTGACAGCTCTCTCATCCTGTTATTGTAGAGGAGGTGCTCTTGCCCTCTGATCATCTTCGTGGCCTTCCCCTGGACCTGCTCCAGCAGCTCAGTGTCCTTGTGCTGGGGACTCCAGAACTATACTCCAGGTGAGGTCTCATGAGAGCAGAGTAGAGGGGCAGAATCACCTCCCTCAACCTGCTGGCCACACTTCTCTTGATGCAACCCTGGACACAGTTGGCCTATTTTTGGCTAACACTGCAAAGCAGATATTTTCTTGCCAAGAATAAAGTATTTTAATTCATATATATAGGTGCTGGTAAATCAGAAGATCTGCAATATGGATTCCTTATGTTTGTTTGGTTGGTTTTTGTTTGTTTTAGTTTGACCGTCCTATCTGGATGTACATCTGCAGTAGTCTCCCCTTTTAGAAACACTTGAACCATGAAAAATTCAGCTTTCTGTAGGAAAAGCAAAACTAAACTCCCACATTTTTCAATTTTGATTAAATTTTTGGTTAGTCCTAGCACATGTTATGAAATATAGTCTTTTTTTTTTTTCATTCTAGCTCAGGTAGTGGTTTCTCACGTCTGTTTCTACCCAGCCTATAGAAAAGTCTGGCAAATACAGGTACAAATGTATACGCAGATAGGATGTGTACTGCATAGGAAGAGTTGACAGTAGACGACACAGTGTTTGAGAAGTTATGGTGTAGTCTATTTTATGCCAAGCTTAAGGTAAATTTTAACAGTATTATATAAAGGGATTATATAAAATGATTTGTGTAGTCAAAGTGTGCATCAGCACACTGTTTAATAAAAAGTAGACTATAATTTTTCTTATTCTTCTTTTGCTCCAGGTTTGGTAAAAAAGCAAATAAAAAAGTAAACTATCATCAGGATGGGTGGATGGTTGGACTGTGTGATCCTGTGGGTCTTTTCCAACCTTGCTGATTCTAAGATTCTATGCTTCTATGATACAGGCTAAACTAGGGAGAAAACATTCAACAACGTAAAATCCATTAAACAAGACAGTGTTTTGTTTCACTTTTAAATGTGAAAGTCATATGCACTGTTGGATTTTACTAAATGGATTTTCTGTTTAGTCAATTGTTAGTTAGCTATCTAGTGACTGATTTGTGCCAGATGGCATTTCTCCAAATATGGGATATTTCCAGGTCTCTGTTCACAGCTTTCTGGAGACAGACAGATATAAGTACAGCAGCATGTCCCTCTACCTGTGGACAGATGAGAATGCATATGAGACTGAGACTAATTTAATAGACAATAAATAGAAAGAATTTATTAATTGTATTAGGGTAAAAGAAATTGGTATTAGAAAGCTAGCGGGGGGAAAAAAAAATTAAATGTACTTGAAAAAAGGGAAAATTTGGAAACCAGGAGGATAGATCTATACAAAACAAAATAAATCACTCTACTGTGAAATTATAAAATAAATAATGCCATTTACAGCTGCGTAAACTCAGTGTCAGTGTTCACAGTTGCCTATAATGAACTTTAAATAACTAGTGCATAAGTATTTCAACTGCTTAACGTAGAGAAGTCATTAGATTGACAGAGCTCTTGAGGCTTTTCAATTAAAGAACCCAGAAATGTTGCTGTAGTGTTGTTCATTTAGTCCCTACTGGATTTGAACTGCAGATGTACATGTCCCACACAGAATGGAGAGAATACAAAGAAATCAAGGTTACCTGCTTCATCCTCTGTACTGGAGACTCTAATTCGGAAATTTGATGTAAGTCATATCTAGTCACTGTGAGACTTTACCAAAAGGACTCTGTGAGTTGTGGGAGAAAAGAAATCTGGAGGTTCTCTCCTTACCAGGGGGAATGATCTTTTTTTTTTTTTTTTTTTTTTTTTTCTTTTTTTTTTCTTTTTTCTAATCAGGTATTGGTGATTGACTGGGCTGTAGCCGAGCATAAGCATGTTCAAAACACAGAAGGATATTCATTATGAGAACCTTGCTTTTGCTCCAAATGCAGTTTTAGACTCTCATTGTCTGTGGAGGAAGCTCAAAATTAGCTTTTGTTAATATTCCCCAGTTACCAAAATATAGCTAGGTGGTATCTTTTAGAAAAGTTTGCAGGACTTTCAAACCCTGCTGTTTAAGAGCTGTCAAAATTAGACCATTAGTGGATTTTGAAGAAAAAAAAAAAAAAGTTTTCCTTTTTATTTTTCTGTCTCCAAGGTTTTGTAGCATTATTGATCTTCAAGTCAATGCATCGTTATGTTGTTCTGTAAGACCACTCATATCCTATTGCTACATAAGTGAGGATACTGGAAAAAAAGTATATTTTTTATGGAAGCCATACTTGGATTGCAAATAAAATCAAAAGAAAGAAAAGCAACAAAAGGAATCTGCAATCAATAATATTTGACCTTATCCAGTGTTTAATTGGTTAGTTCTTCAAGTCTTTAAAATGGTAGATTACTTACCCTGGCTTGTAGAGCTGTTTTACAGCAACTATGTACCTTTGTATTGATCAGACTGTGTCGTGATTGTAACGTAATGGTTAGTTCAATTGGGAGAATTTACTTGAGCTCTTTTATCTGGTCATAAATCAACACATGTTTGTGGAGTGATGCAGATCTGCACTTCTGTTCCAGAACTGAAAGATACTGAAATACTAGTATTATGAGATAACTGATAAAACAGTGTTATCAAACTGGAAAGACTAGAGTTGAAGTAAGAAAAACTTGTGGACTGTGAAATCTGATGGAGTTAAACAAAAGAGCTGTCAATACTTTTGCTTCTTTTTTCTTTTTGAGTCCATTTTGCTATAATTACCTGCAATATACACACATATACATGTTGAAATGTGTCTTACTTATGCACATGTGCATACTCACGCAAGTTTGAATGCATACTGTGAGTCAAATTATGATTAAGCAATGTATAAATACCTCTTCTTACACTTCATGAAGTGTTCACAAAAGAAGGAATATATTTTTACTCTCTTCTATTTCAATTTCTAATCCTAATTCTTCTAGTTTTAATTTCATCATCGGAAAAAATCAGGACTCCTGTTACATATGGACTGTAGATTTCTAGCTACTGACAGCAGACGTTTACCACATAGAGATACTTTTCTAAAAGGAATAAAGATGCTTATTACCCATGATTTTCTTTACTGAGGATGTCTTCTTATTGTTATTGTTAACAGGAATTCTTCTACTTACTAAGCCTCCAGCTCGAGGAGGATTATAGTAATGTCATAACCAAGTACAGAAATCCTAAAACTCATTGTAGAAATTGTGTGTCCGTGTATTATTATACAAATCATTCAGCAAAACATTTCTATTTTCATTAAACAGCCAGTTGGCTCTTGTATGCTGGTATACAACCATGATGACTTCAGCTGAAGAGAAATGTAGTACTGCAGTGCATAAAATAAACACATAACTGTTAACATGACATATTTAGGACAAAAGAAGCATACATACAGCATTTAAAAGAAAAATAGCATGCAGAATATTTTTGGGTTTGAGACACTGTACAATTTGTTCATTTAAATCCTTTGCAGTTTCTTTTTCAGTTATGAATTCAGAGCATACCCTACAGCACATTCTCATGCAAGACCTACTAATTGAGGGAATTCTTTTTATTATTTATAGACATTACATTAGCTTAAAATTCTTCACATTTCACAAACAGTTTCTCTAGGATGGAGGAGCAGAAGCTTGGTAGGGATTCTCCGAGTATCTTCAGTTACCTTTGACATTACCTCTTTTCAGCCTGTATGACAACACAGGTTTTACTGAAGAAAACATTCTTCTGAGCTGAGAGCATGCTACGTCTTTTAACACAATTATTTTTTTCACCAGAAATATGGTGGGAGAGCAAATACAGCAAAGAATGGGTATAACAGTATAGACTGAAAGGTAGATAAGACAATTAGAGAAAGCTGTCAATGTAGCTGATTACTCAGTGTTTGAAGAAGATTGCAGATTCATACTAAGCATTCACAACAAGATTGAGTAGACTTATATGGAAAAAATAAGTAAAAAATTATTTACAACACAAAGATTAATTTCCTATGTGTGCACTTAAAGGAAGTCACTGAGACATTTCTGGCTGGAATTTTCCTATCTATCTGGAAAAACAGTGAGAAACACAGTTTAACAGTGAAATCTGAGAAAAAAAATAGTGTTTCAATGTTTTGTCCTACAAGTGTCATTTTCTTTACCAGACATACCTTTTGCATTTGGAGGACATTTTTCTTCCAGGTGACCTTTCAAACAACCATCTGTAAGCAGACAAGTGTAATGAATCATCTTCTGTTTTCACTTTTCAGTTCCACTAGGTACCTGTGACAGAGCAGTTCATTACAGCTCTGTCTCAAATATTCTTTTTGTAGTTGAAAGGCATTTTTTCCTCCTTTAGGAAAAATAATAATAATAAATTTATATATATGTGTGTGTGTGTGTGTATATATATATATGAAATCATATGGGTTTTCAAATGTGGACCAAAATCTGCAAAAAAAGACTTGTTCCTTCCCTCAGTCCACGCTCATCAAAGTTTGTTTTCATTAATTAAATATTTTTCAATTGTTTGCTCACATGAATAGTTCCAGCTAATCAAAATTATGTTTCTCTTTCTATTAATTCCAAGCTACACAAATTTTAACAAAGTCTTCAACTGATTTTGGCTATACGAAGAATATGCCTGGGTCTGTGTCAAGGCAATGACACCATCTGGATAACTCATATCTATGTGAGCAAGCACTGTCAGACACAGAACAGGTGGAATGCTGAGAGTGATCCCTGCCTGTTCTCAACCCCCAGAGAGGCCAGTTGTCCCACTAAAGAGGGAAATAAATGCTTTACATTGAAGCCATTGAATCACAAAATTCCCAAATCTAGATTAAAACCTCAAGATAGAAAAAATTGTTATTTTTACACTTCAGCATTACAAATGATATGTTGTAGTTCATTTTCTGAAACAGTTGTGAAAGAGTTATTGTGGTTATAAATAATAAATAAAAATCTATGTTAGAAATTCAAATATTTTTGTTGACAACAGGCTCTTTAGTCTCTTCAACAGACTTTAAGATGTTATCTTGGCACCGTATTTTTTATTTAGTATTTATCATTAGATTTTTTTCTAAATACCATGTGTGTTAAGAGTTGAGGTATGGCAGAAAAATTACATAGGAAAATTTCAGCATGAAAATATGTGAACAACTGAATACACATCAATGTTGTTGTGCTTTGTTGTTGGTTTTGTTTTTTAATTGTTCACAGATATCTCATGTCTTAAACTTTTCTATATCTATTACTGGACTTTGAAGTAAAACAAACAAACAAACAAAAACATCACATTAAACTGGGTGGGGGTGGGGGGGAGGAAAGTAATTGACTACTAAAAGCAGGGATTCTGATACTATCTACACCAATACATTTGAAATAATCCTAGTGAAACTCTTCTCAGTTTCAGTTCGATATCAGGTACTGGTTGCGAACAGCCAATAACTCACGTATATAGCTAAGAACAGGCGCATCAATAATAAACCAACAGAAGAGTCCAGCAATTGCTTTCTTCGTACAGCAGAACACAGGGAAAGGGGCATTTTTGTTCTCCACTGATTATTTTACACTAGTTATTTCTGTATTCCATTTCAAAAAATTTGGAATGTCTCCAATTACAAATAGAATGCTAAGGTCTGCACCAAAGCTGTTACTCAGGAAAAAAAAAAAAAAAAATTAAAAAAAAAAAAAAAAAAAGATATTTCTAATCTTACAATTAGTGATCATTGAGAATGTAGCCTTCCATGGGTAAATTTTATAAATTTTATACAGGTAATGTGGCCTTACAGAATGTAAAGGATCATCTCATCATCTCAAAGGTCTTTTTGCGTTAAATTTATAGTATGTATATATGTTGCATTTTCTCCTTCTTTGAACATCAAAAGCTCATCTGGCTAAAAAAGGATTTTTGTAAATTTACTTAGGGCCTGTGAAAATTCTCCAAAGATAATTTCCCATGTTTAACAACAATTCAATCTATGCAAGCGCTATATGAGCCTGACCATCATAACTTTGTTACCAATATTTTAAATCACATCATATATAAGCTGGCATTGGGTCATAGCAAAATATAAAACTGTTATTGCTGTGCAGTGATGGATGGATTTATCTAATAATGTCTAAAACTGATATTGATTCATGAAGGCTCTTCTACTTTCAAAATAAGCAACCTTCAACTTTCCTTCAGAATTTGCTGGGGAAGAGGGAGGAACCCATTTCACTTTCTTGTTCTAGATAGATCTTTCAAAAGCTCATTCCTTTATACTGTTTATACACACAAACCCTTTGTGCTAGTTGTGTGATTTACAGCAGATCAGATTCAGTCTACATGAGAAATTGTTGTCTGAAATAAGTAGTATAGTGGTGGTTTGCACTGTGCTGAAGATAACCTGGGGTTTGCACTGTGCTGAAGATAACCTGGGGTCAGTGGTGGCCAAGAGAGTGTTCTGCAAGTTATGTTTGCTTTACTTAAAGCTATTTTACATCCCTTTATAATGTGTAGGTGACATGATGCACACTGTGAATCTTAAACATTTGCATTTTTGTTCCTGCTTCAAGGGAGAAACACAGTGTTCTGTATTAATTGGATATCTTTGGCTCAAGCTTTTAAGTGTGACAAATGGAGATGTGCCAAACTGCCTGAAAGTAATTCGGGCTGTCAGTGAACCACAGTGGCTGCCAGTTTGCAGACAATTTCTAGTCTTCTTGGGTCTGTCACATCTCTTTCACACTACCTATTTACCATCTGAATAGAAAGCCAGCACTCTGAGACATAAATGAATGTATTTGCCTTTAATATGAGAGTGTCTCTATGAGGACTTGTGTTACATTGTGCCACACTCATAAACCAACCCGAACTTCTGCAATGACACAAATTGCAGACAGGTCTCCTGAAGCAAGCAACAATTATAGTGCTGCTGGAAGCCAAAGAACATAATTAATAAGCAGCGACTCTGATGTTGCCACATAATTTTCTCAAGTTGGAATGATGTTTGTATTAGATTAGCTCATTCTCTCCAGGACACCTGAAAGTATATTTACGATAGAACAAACAACCTACCCTGCGGATGCAACAGCAGAAGGCTTTGTTTCTTTATGAATTTGGTCCAAAGCAGCCTTATGCTCCTTAGTTTACAGGAAATCCAGGGTAAACCTTTTATTTACAAATAAAGAACACTTGCCAAAATAGAATAAAAAAGCAGCTGATTAATCAGCATGCAGCTTTCATCTTGAAGGGCCTCACTGCCTGGACCTTTTTAACATTTGGAAAATTAGCCTTGGTGAGAGAAATGCCTTGGTGTGGAAATGCCTTTGATAGCTCTGTGATTAAGTCTATCATGATTTGGAAAGGGGATAGTACCAGGTTTGAAAAAGTCTGCATGACAGAACAGAGAATGCTCATGGCTGGGAAAAAAAAAAAATTACCTCATTATAGCTCTGTACTGTTGCCCTTTGAAGCAAAATGAGAGAAAAGCTTGCTGTGGTACTTCTGCTGATAAAATCTGCTTTCTGGAACATGACCAAGTCTCAACATATATCATCTATGAGAAATAAGGCAGTCAAACTAGGTTTGGAATATTTTGGCGACTGCTAAGAAAACACAAATAAGGAACAGTGCCCTGCTAGTTCGACCCTTAAATTATGCAGCTGTTCATTACCAGAATTATATATCTCATGCTGCCCTTTGGAAGGATGGCATGGTGCACAGAGCTGGAACAATTACTGAATTATAGTACAATAAGAAAGACCTCCTAAAGTGTCACATGCGTGTAGAGGAAGATAAGAAAGGCCAGCTTAAGTTCCTGGCATTTTAAAGAAGGCAATCAAGAAACCCTTTGAATTCTTTAGTTTTCTTTCCCTGCAGTTCATCTACATTTTTATGCAAGTCTGACAAAGCATCCCATTCATGTGTCAGCACCCTCCTCTCTAGATGCATTAGTGTTTATTACAGGCTGAATCTGCAGATGCTACCATTTGAAAACAGCAATACAGCCAGTTGTGTGGCCTTAATATTTATATAATTACTAATGATTTCATGCTTTCTGTCCCCAGTGTTTCTGAAATAAAAACGGATACAGCATAGCAGTGCTCAATACAATCCTGTAAGCCTAATTTTTTTTGCCGTAACAGGCTTTGAATTTCATTCTGACATTAAATATGTTGTTAATCAGCTTACAGTTAATGAGTGATTTGAGTGACATTTTTGGCACATTTTTGTACATTTAGCTAGGATCTGATTTTTATTTTTTTACATTAATCACACATAATATATATACTCTGAAGAGACTGCTGGAGTGTACTGAATCTTTTATATTTGCTGATTTGAAAATATTGTGTTGTTTTTATATTCCCAAAAGCTTATCTGACTATGGTCTGGAAATTAGCCTAATAAAAATCTTCATATGCCTTATACTTTCAGATCATAGTGTTTCTTTTCTTGGATTTAGATTGTACTGGGAATCCCCATACTGAGATTCTTTCTGTTTGATCAAGCAGAAGTCATAGGTTTTTTGGGTTGGTTTTTTTTTTTTTTTTTTTTTCCGAATTAAAGGATTACTGATCCAGAAAGAAAGCATTTTGACAGAAAGAAACTATTTCACTGCTGTAGTATATTTAGTACAATAGTCTCTGATGTGTCTGTGTGTTAAACACTTCCCAATACAGACATGACAAAAGGAAGATACTTTAAAAAGAGTTACCTAATTGACTTTATGGACTGAAAGATAGATTTCAGTTATTTCTATTTTTTAAGCTTTAAAAATAATTAATTTAGGAATAATTAATAATTAGTAGACCAGAAGAGCATTTAAGGAAGCAAGTTTTGTTGTTCAACTGTTATGTTTCATTATGTTATTTTTTCTACAGGTTTGAAGGTGATGGGTTCAGTGAATTCTTCTCTGTAAATCACGATCAAATTCTAAGTAAACATTCTGCAAAATCCTGCAAAAGAATTATTAAGGAAAACAAATGATTCCCTATGTTGTGTAAATGTTATGTGACATTAAAAAAAAAAAAGAAAAAAAATGGAAAAAAGAAAAAAAAAATGTATAAAGATGGGGGGGGGGGGGAGGGAAGAAAAAAAAAAGAATTACTTGCCCCTTAAAGATAGAGCTAACAAAGGCTATATGTCAAGGGTTTGGGAGTGATGTATGAACACAGAGGGAGCTCTGATAGTCTTACAGCGCTGCAATGCCTAAGAAACAACATCCCCATTATCAGAGCTGAAAGACACTTTTACTGCTTTTATCTGATGTAGCTATGTTCACAAAGTAGCTGTACCAGAACTTCTAAGGATGCTTAGTGAGGGTTCTTATGTCTTTTATCTCATATTCCATTTTCTTTGCAATGATGTTATAACTGAAAACACTAAAGCACTAAAAGCTTGTAGAACTGCTGGTATCAATAAAATTTCTGTTGCACAGATGGGGCAGAAGTCACTTTTCTCTTTGCTACTTTCTCAGTGATCCGCAAATAAGATTCTTCAGTATGAAAATAATTAACAAAGTCGTTAAAGCTTGTCTCTTGCTCGTTGAACAAGCACCTCATCACTGCCCAAAAAGCAAAGTGCTTCCTTTACAAAGGAAGCTGTAACTGCCTTCTGCAATGATAGCTTAAATGTCTTTTAGGTTTAAGAGATTTTTATTAAAAGGTAATAAAGACATCTGTCCTTTTCCTACTCAGTTTCCAAAATGTACGTAAAGATCAATCAGAAACAAACAAGGCCATAGAAAAATCTGTCATCAAGACATTAACTGCAATTCCTTTATTTTACTCTGGTGAAGTATGCTCTGATGGAGCTCATGTGCAGGCATCTCGTTTCACAGCGGCGTGTTCACACTGTGAGCAAGTTCTGTGTGTATACTGCTCTGTATGCATAGTGCTTGTTCTGACTGATGTTGGTCCATGAATGGACTTATTTTTGTATTATTTCCTTGTGTCCAGTAGGTAAGGTCAACAGAAGGGAAGCTTGTTGTGGTTTAACCCAGCAGGTGGCTAAGCTCCATACAATCCTTTGTTCATTCCTCTCAGTGTGAAAAGGAGGGGAGAGACTTGGGAAAATAAATAAATAAATAAATAAATAAATAAATAAATAAATAAATAAATAGAAGAATAACTCATAGGTTGAGATAAAACTGTTTACTGAAAAAAAAAAAAAAAAAGGAAAAGAATAATAGTTATGTCTATATATACAGATATGTTTGTGAATATATATAACAAGTGATGCACAAGTAACTGCCTGATGCCCATCTAACCCCCTAAGCAGTGGAAGACAGAGATGAAGAGATGAACTCTCACCCACTTCAGAACTCCTGCTGGATGTAATGCAGTGTGGAATATCCCTTTAACCAGTTTAAGTCAGATATCCTAATTCTGTTCCCTCTCAGTTCCTGGAGCACTTCGCTGAGAATGGCCTCAGCTCTGTACAACACTGTTTAGCAACAATCATAAACATAAGTGTGTTACCAACATTGTTTTCTCCTAGAACCAAAATGTAGCATCATACAACACACTCTGAAGAAAATAATTCCATCCCAGCTGAAACTAAGGCAAAGCTTCAGTGCAGGCACGTGGGTTTTCAAAACTTCATGATGAAAATACTCCTGAGAAGATACAAGAGATCAAGTCCTATGAGTTGGACAGAACACAGAGGTTCTGTAGTCTCTTGTTAAATTTTTAAAAGCATAGACATTATTCTAAAAGTAAAAATGATATGCTATTAAGATCTTTCCAATACACAATTGCAGGGTCTTTGCAGTTGTAAATTAACACCATTACAACATTAATAAGTTGCTTCCTGAAAATTTAACTGGCCAATTTTTGCAATTGCACTTATGGCTTTAAAAAGCTCTAGGTAAGCATTTATACATACACATATAATATGCTTATGCATGTTTTAGCAACATGTTTCATCCCATGCAAATTTTGTTTTTAGATAACAGAGATTTCAGACTGGAATAAGGTAATTCTGGGTGCGTTTCAGTAGATAATTTTATCGGATGCAGAGGTTCAGAGTTGTGGTTTTGATCATTCAAGCTGTGGTTTGAATAACATGATTTGACCTGTCTGGATATTTGAGCTTAGTCTTCCAACTTTTTCTCTCCCTTTAGCCTTTAAGATTTCTCTGCTTGCTACAATGTATTTAGCATAATATTTTATTAGAACTAGACTAAAATTGCTGCGTAAATTGAGAGAAAGGTGATCTTTCTACTAAAAGCACATTAAGTCATCAGTTTTTGTTTCTTGTTCTGGCAGTTGTCTGGTTAGCAATAAAACACACTGCAAACATAGTTAAAGATGTAACAACATTTTCACTTCAATGCTCAAGTTTAAATAATATTGGCTTATTCTTATGTGTCCCTTACAGAGATAGATACTGTAGTGGACAGCCTTCAACTTTGGTGGTGTTATAACAGCTTGCTAGAGATGTGGTTTATGCTTTCTGTAAGCTATTCTTGCTCGAGGAGAAGGAAATAAAAATATTAAAAGCTTCACATTCATTTTGTCATTCTTTCTTCCTTTGGAAATTGAAGAGACCTTTTCTCTATGAGAAGAAATTCAAGTTTTCATATCTCTTGAGAATGAATTTCAGACACTATGGGAGAACAAAAGAGAGCATTTCTAAGCCAGTGGAGTGCTTTCAGCACAGTTGAGGAAAACATGACATCCCCCACAGGTCTGACTTGCTAGAGGGGTTACTAGTCTGTCATCTCTAGCACAGTTATCTCTGTACGTCTTTTGAGTGACATAAGAAGACTCAAGTTTGGGCCTGTGAGCTACAGATAACTTTTCCTGAGATCAAACTGAGAAAAAAAATATCTCTATTTTGGCTTTAAACATCCACTTGTAAATATAAGGCTGTTGTTATCCTTGACAAGTACTTCTTTGTACCTATTTCTCTGCACTCTCCAAATTCTATCATAAGCCATTAGCTCTAGACAGCTTCAGAGGAGATTTTTTTCGTTATTATTTTTAGCAACTTTGAATACTTGCCTTCTCTTTATGGCTGCTGCTGCTGCTGTTAAAATATTTATAACCTTGATTTTAAATAAATAAGCCCTCTGTGTTTCTCTAAATCAATGTGGTTAGAAAACCCTTTCTCCCAGGGAATCTTGGATGAATGCCAATTTAGCCTTGCAATTAAAAGGCACTTTCCTGCTGGAGATATGCAAGCTTTGGCTGAAATATGAGGATCATTCTGACAGTGGTTCTAGAGTAAAGTGGGAGTAATTCAGCTGAAATCAATTGGTATTGGTGAATATGAGATCAAAATCAGCCTTTGCAAATATGAAGCAAGCACATGCTTTATCAGAAGAATCACAGTATGACACGAAAAATGTGTTGTGAATAATTTTCCACTAAAGATTTAAACACTGGCAAACACTTCCCTGATAGCTGTCTTAAAAAGAAGTTGGAATTTCAAAAGAATGTATCACCTATCAGTGGGTAAAGTACACAGAGAATTCTTTCATTATTGCAGCAATTGTTTACTTGAATCATGAGACAAATGGAACAGCTTGTGACAAAAGGGAAAAACATATCCTGTGTGAATTCTTATTCAGGAGGGAGGAAAACCCACTCTTTCAAATACATCACTGCTATTGTTACAATTAATCATAGCATGCTTTACAGAAACCCCATCTTTTGATGGTGTTTTCCTTCAGGGAGATATCAAATGGCTCTCTTTGAAAAGAAATTTGTTTATGAGTTCTATTCTCTAATCTTTGTTTCTGTATTCTGTATAGTCCAGTCAGTAGCTGAAGTACTTATAGGACTTCCATTGTCATGGTATTAGTGTCATGTAATCTGCAATCTGCTGCATTGCCCTGTAAGGGACTGAAATTCTATTATCCTCATTTTATAAATGAGCAGTAAAGATACAGAGGGACTAAATGACAAAGTTAAAGTTCTCTTTTGATTCATTAGAAATTTTGAAAGATCTGTCTTCAGTTACTTCCGTTGCAGAAGTTAAAGCTCCCACATATATGTCTTGGCTAGGCATTTTGGGTAATTTAGTAATCAGTGGGAAGAAGTAGACAGGTTACAATTCATCTCATTTTAAAGTAATGCCTGAAGGAGTTCAGCTGAATGAAACCGTAAAAGAACCTGTTTAAAAAATCTAGATGATGAGCTGAAAGGTATTCTTCAATTACAAATGCCAGTGTTTCATCAAATCATCTTATTTCTAATACTATCTATCTTCCACCTATGAGATTTTCAAGATGAATGCAGTACAACATTAATACTAAACAAAATCTTACCTTTTTTTGCTCTGGATACTTATCCTTAAAGCTGCATATGGTCTCTGTAAGGGTTTATAAATCTTTTTCATCTACGTTGTATCACAAACAGTAGAATTTTACTGTAGTGTCTTAATACTTTACCGCATGGAAGAATTTTATTGTATATCAGCTGCCACGACTGTAAGCAGGTCCTTAAGAAAAGGGATAGAAGAATTTAAACTTCCATTAATATGCAGAGTAAAAATAAAGCTACTGTCTTCCTCATCAAATTTTTTGCTAGTATAGGAAACTACATTAGGAAGGGGTTCAGTAGTCTCTTTTCATAGAGCCCCTGTCATCAGATTTAATCTTATGCCAAAGTATCTCTTAATTTACAAAGTCATTTTAAGTGTTTTCCCTCTCTCTTCACTGACAAATGTTTATCTCTCTCTGATTTAATCCTTCTGAATGGAACAAGTTAAAATTTCTGAGTCCTCTTTAGTAAGAAAGATTCCTTACTGTTTTCATTTCTTGCAGTCCTTAACGTTTTCTTTACTGATGATAGTTCATAGTTTTGTGGGTCAAGAGCATGTTGTATCAGCCCTTCTCATATATTTATATCACTGTCATTACTGCAAATATTATTGAAAATATTATTCATGATTAGTTCTGATATTAAATTGTGAGCAACCTCTTCCCAGCCCTCTAATTCCCCTTTCAGAACCTCATATTCATTCCTTTTCTCAATCTGTTAGAGAACCTGGTTCTGTTAGCGTACATAGTAGTTAAACTAAAATAATTTCCTATATGGCACTTCATCACATGCTTTACTGAAGTCCAGAGAGGTGAGATTTACTGAATTTCCTTTGATTCTAAAAATGAAATAACTTACCATAGTAATCTAATATTACCTAACATTCTTAAAATTGATGTGGCAGTTCTTCCTGTTTTTCAGTTGTCATGGTATTATATTTTTCCTTTTTAATTCTCTTTAATCCCTTCAAATCAATTCATATAGATTGGTGGCTCCTGTGCTAACGTTTCTTTCCTTTCAGTTTGGCTGCGCACTTACAACAGTTCCATCAGGTAGCGCTATCTCATACTTTGTACATTAATCAGTTTATGTTGAATCTGGACTTTTCCTTTGATTGTGTCAGTTTTTTGTTTGTTTGCTTGTTTGCTTGTAGTTTTGTTTGTTTGTTTGTTTTCTATCAACTCTGTTGTTGATAGAAAACTTTGTAGCCTTTGTGGTAAACAGTAGGTATCAAAAACAAAGCATACTAGATACAAACAAAGAACTTTAGATGATATGCAACACAATTAACATGAAATTTAAGCAAGTGTTTTTAGTAGGTGCAGGCCATGCTTGATCTAGGTATTTCTGCAGACAACTGCTGCTCAGACTCAGTTAAACAACAAAGAGATCTTACTGTCTTTGTCTTGTAGCTGTGAAAACATAAAGGTTTACTTAGTAAACTAACATAGACTCCAAAGAATACACTGTTGACATATGACCATTAAGATGAAGAGTGTTCATAATAAGGCCTTCAAGAAAAAGAGCACTGTGAAAGGGATAAGGAAGCCAGAAGTAAACACATTACAAACATGTGTCATTCTCACATTCTTTGACTGCATAGATATAGAAATCGAGCATAAAGTTCCTTTGAAAGTCAAACTACTGAGAAGCCGAAGAATGATTGTCTGAAACTGTGAAATGGGTTAACTAACAAACAACAACAGCAACAATAATCCCAAAAACAAACAGTGCTGAAGAAAAACTATTATATTCAAGGTGTCTGCCACGTGTTTTTTCAGTGCTATTTTTCTCCCCCCCCTCTCCCGCCCCAAGCAGGGAATGTTTTCTATTTTAATCAGGAATGCTACTGATGCATTGAATGGGGGACTAAATGAAACATATGATGTAATCCATCTTTTCAAACTTATTTGAGAAGTTTGTCATCTCAGTTTACACTCCACAAGACCATTAATATTAGTCAAATTTTCAGTTCTCTGGAGTAAATGATTATTTTTCCATTTAATTGGCCTGTACCAGTGTTCTATAGGCACAGCTTTGGTGCTTTTAGAAGTCCAGAAGTCCATACTGTCCTGGTGACAAAGATCTGCACTCTATGAAAACGAATGATATTCCTGATATAAATTTTCATTCTACTTTAATATCACAATGAAAAAAAGATTATTTTTTTTTTCCCTGCAGATTAATTGTTCTGAAGCACTTCAGCATGTGATTTGAGACCATCTGAAATTCTTGCTAGAGTGGCACTTCACTCCAGATGGAATCAAAGAGATCACAATTAGTACAGCTCAGAATGAATGAATGAATGGATGAATGAATGAATGAATAAATAAATACTTCAATGGACTCTATTCAGTAAGAAGAAAAATATATCAATGGTTTCATATAGTAATTAGCTTTAAATAAATAAATAATTTTGTAAAGGAAAGTTTCCTAATTTGTGTGTGCAGATATCAAACTGATGGTGTGCTATGGAAAAGTCGAGAGTAGGATACAGCTCCAGACTCAATCACTAAGTTTAGCTGTCTGCAGTGAATATATGTACTTAGGAGTTAGATACCTTAATTTCCCCTTATGGTTAATGGAGATGTAGTCTGTAGCAAAAAAAAAAATAAAAAGCTGTTGAGTTTCACTTCTATATGTTTGGTTTGCTGAATATCTGTATTGTATTTACTGGACCTATAGAATTGAAGGAATCTCTGTTAATTAAAATGAAAGGTTAGGAGATGCATGTATATGTCATTCCTGTGTGGTATATACATTAGGCACATATAAGTTTTGAAGTTCAGTTGTATTTGTTGACATCTCTGTAAGTCTTCATCAGTTTGTAATCACTTTTAGTTGCAAAACTACAAAAGAAAACCTTCATAATCAATTCAGATGATGAAATCATAGAATTCTTTCAGTTGGAAGGGACCTTTGAAGGTCATCTAGTCCAACTCCCCAACTCCCCTGCAATGAACAGGGACAACTACAGATAGATTAGGTTGCTCAGAGCCTGGTCTGGACTCACCTCCAAGGATGAGGCATCAACCACCTCTCTGGGCAGCCTGTCCCAGTGCTTCATTACCCTTATTGTATTTTTATTTTTTTTTTTCCCCCTTATATCCAACCTAAATGGCCCTTCTTTTAATTTGACCCTGCTAAAGAGTCTGGTCCCTTCTCTCTCTTACAGGCTCTCTTTAAATACTTAAAGGCCACTATCAGGTCTCCCCGAAGCCTTTGCTTCTGCAGGCTGAAAAGCCCCAATTCTCTCAGCCTGTCCTTGAAGGGGAGGTGTTCCATCCCTTGGATAATTTTTGTGGCCCTCCTTTGGACATGCTCCAACAAGCTCATGTCTCTCCTGTGCTGAAAACTTCACATATGTGTGCAGGTGGCTAGGTCTCACCAGTGCAGACTAGAAGGGCAGGATCACCTCCTTCATCTGCTGACAGTGCTTCTTTTGATGCAGGCCAGGATATGATTGGCTTTCTGAGCTGTGAGGCCACAATGCAGTTTCATGTCACATGCAGTACCCCTAAGTCCTTTTCAGCAGGGTTGTGCTCAATCCCTTCATCCTCCAGCTCGTATTGGTAGTGGGGGGTGCCATGACCCAGGTGCAAGACCTTGCATTTGGATTTTTTGAACCTCATCAAGCTCTCCTAGGCCCGCTGCTTGAGCCTGTCTAGGACTCTGGATGAAATCCCATCCCTTTTGCATATCAACTGTACCGCACAGCTTGGTGTCATTCACAGACTTGCTGAGGGTGCACTCAATCCCACTGTCAATGTCACTGAAGATATTTAGCAGCATCGGTAGATGTTAAACAGCACCAGTGCCTGACTCTATGGTAGAACTCTGGAATGAATCCTTCCATAGTTGTGGTTCTGTAATAATCTTAAATTTTATACCTAAATGATATGCAAAATAAGTCTTTCACTCTTAAGTTTTGTGACTAAATTTGAAGGACTTGCCATGCAGAGAAGATGGTGGGAGTATACTGTTTCGTGGAAAATAAAAATTAAAAAAAAAAAAAAGAATATTGATAAGAGCTGAAACTGTGTAAAAAAGAGAAAGCAGAGCTATATATAGACAGCTCAGAAAAAGTATAGTCCTGAACTGAAGAACTTGTTAAGAGGAATTGGTTTGTTATACAGAGAAGCTAAATGCTAAAGGAATGACCCTTGGTTCACTAGAGAATTGATCTGTTTCCTTCAGTGCATGCTTTCCTAAATCAGGCTTACCAGTGAAATTCATTTGGTGTTGTACAGAGACAAAAGACTTGGCTTTACAGTCAACAAAGGCAGTAGCAAAACTACAACCTACTTCAAGGGAGAAGTATGTATCTAGTGAATCTAGGAAGACACAGCTGCCTGTTTCTGTTATCCAGCTGAATAAATGGTCTAGGAATACTTCTGTTTGTGCACTAAGAAGGTATGCTGACATCTCAGCTAGGTCATTGTGCTTTTAAGTGTTTGCTGTTGAGTAGCTTCCTCTGAAGTTACCATTTAATAAATTAACTCACTTGATCTAAGGGTAACAATATCTCAAATGCATCTGCTAATTTCCTCTTAACTTCAATTTTATAATAGCTCTTCTAAAGATACATTGTTGGCACAAAGCCACCTATTACTGGCTGGGGTTTTCAGGAAAAGACTATCTATTGTAACCGATTGCTAGTGATCCTTTTCATAATTCTTCAGTTCAAATCAGTCATTCAACCCAAGCACAGGACAAAGGTATTAACAGAACAATAATTCTTAGGTGTTTTGACAAGAAATTTTATAATTGGTAATTAACTTCTACACTGGAGTTCATACAAGGGAGGTAGACATTAAAAATTTGAAGTGAACTAAACTCCAAACTGCAATTTCTTATTTACTTTTCATAATTAGATAAAGCACCAGTAGGGGGTTTGTTTGGTTTTGGTTTTGTTTCTTTTTAACACAAGGAAAGCATATGAGTTCAGAATGTTAAACTGAGTTGTTTTGTTTTTGTTTTTTTTTGATTCTCCAATTCTCCAGCATGCTCAGAAAGCACAAAGCTGTTCACATTGTCCTTTATTTTTACAAACTTTAATGGGATAAATGTACAACAGAAATCACCAGGTATGTGCCAAAATATATTACGCAATGAAGATGGGAAACAAAAACAGTGAATTCAGAAATTTGAAATTACTGCTTTATGTCCCAATGTCTCAAATTGGAACACCATGCAAATTCCAAATATTCACAGCTCTTTTTTTTGTCAGGTTTGTCAAAATGGTCTGATTTTCATATGGTTTGACAAAGAATATGTGTTTCTATGCACATTAAATGAATTCTGAGCAGGTAAACAGATCTTAATTCTGACTTCACACACACACACAAAGAAAAAAGGTTTAAGGAAAACAAAATAACCATTTATTTTTATATATTCCTGCCCAAAATGTAAAAATTGCTTTTATTATTATTTGAGAAATCCAGCAGTGTACAGACATGAGAACATAAATAGTCTTTTACATGTGCACGTATTCACAGTCTGTGTTCGTAGCATCAGTTCTTCCCTCTGCAGCTCTCTAAGTACATCTAAGTCCATTTCAAAATAAATAAGATTTGCTTTATTTTTATTACCTATATATTTTTATGTATTTATTTGCTATATTCTGTTAATATTTGTTGGTTTAAACATGTGTAGGTACCTGGAGACAACAGCCAGTATAATCCTCTAAATGTGCTGCTAGGAATCTACCATACATGCATTTGATGCACAAATTTCCTATAATCTTTTCACTGTGTTCTTGGTTGTAGATGCAAGTTAAAGGGGTCTATTTTTTTTTAGAATCTTTTGCATGAATAAGTATAATACAGTCAAAAAAAAAAAAAAAAGATTAAGCAAGTTAAAGAGTTTTGGAAAGCTTACTTTGTTGAGATTTTTCATTAAATAGAAAGAAAACAATAGGAACTTTTGCACCTCCACTAAATCTGGGTTCACTATTCATATGAAATATGGTTTGGCTTCCTCTCTAGTGTCGCAAAGATAATTTTTTTCAGTCTTCCAGGTAAGACATGAAAGTCTGGAAATGTAGCTCTTGACAAGAGTTATAACAGGACTATGTGAGTAACAAAAATAAGTAGGATAATAGTGTATGTGATTATTTATATGTTTCCATATTAATTTTCAGCATATTGTATATAATGACTAAACACAGAACAGTTTCTTTCTGAAGCATAGTTTAAAATAAATGTGTTTTGACGCTGGAATATTTGTTTAATGGGAGTTTTACTGTAGACTATATAAGCTCATTACAAAACATATGGTTATATCTGTTGTGAAAAAAAAAAAAGTGTTGTGAAAAAAAGTGTATATTAAAGAAAATGAAGAAACTGTAGAATCATAGAATCACTGAGGTTGGAAAAGACCTCCAAAATCATCTAGTCCACCTGTCAATAAGGATGGGTGGGACTCAGAAGTAAGGGAAGAAAGTACTTTCTAGTATTTTTCATGCAGTATGCTTGCAGTTCTAACAAATGCTACTGACAGTGAACTGAATGTTACATAATGAACTAAACAGGATGTGGTTATAGAAGCAGAATTAGGAAATGGTTCTTTTACCTCTAGCATCTGTGTCCTGTTAAATTTGTCAAAAAACCTTTTTAAATTATTATTATTATTATTATTTTATTTGTGTGTGTGTGTGTGTGTGTAGAATGGAAATAAATGTCCAGAATACAATCGATTTTACTGTGCACCTGATTTAAGCACTTTCCTCGGATTTGCACAGTTTAAGTTTACATCTTAATTCTGTAAAGGGAAATGTATTTCAAAAGCTACTTATTTACAAAATTGCACTTACAATAAGACCACAAATTTGCAACATATTGAGTTTAATTTACATTTGATTTTAGTCTGAATAGTGGTGAAGAAAACTAGGAAAACACTCAAGTTGCAAGAAATCTACTTTAGTAATAAAGTTTCATACATTTCAATTTAAATTTGTCTAAGTAGCTGTAATTAACCTAATTATGGAATGGATCTAATTTTTCTGTGCAAAACTAGTCTTAACTGTATGTCTTAACTAGCAGTGGTTTTCTTTATTCAACTGTAGTATATATATATACATTATTGTATTGTTGCTGGATGAACTGCTCTCAGTTGTTTAAGAGTTGTAGCTTTCTTATAATGTGTTTTGTTGTTGTTGTTTGTTTGTTTGTTTGTATTTCCCCCCTATTTGTCATTTGGTCCTTCAAGTACCTTCAAGTGTTTTTTGTTGTTGTTGTTGTTTTGTTTTTGTTTGTTTTTTGTTTGTTTGTTTGTTTGTTTGTTTGTTTTAAATCATGGGGGAAATGCTTATTTTGGCACTCGCTGCTGTAGACAGGGGTTAATCTACTGCTGAAAAAAATAAAACCTGGAAAATAGAGTTGAATGTCTAGAAATACAGCCAAGTGTAAGAATTTGCAGCAGTTTTATGTTAAATTTTGGCTTAAAGGCCCAAAATTAATAAGTTGGGACTTTTTTTTCCCCAAGATTAAAACATAGACTTGTTACTTTTGGCAATAAACTGAAAACTGCATCTAGCTGGGCAAACATCATAAAACTGTAGTTTGTTTTACTTGAGAAAACATGAAACATATAAGAATGCAGAAATGTACTGATATCTGGGGCAAGATTCCCAAAAGTCTGTTAAGATTGTAAAACAGTAAATTATATGGCTGTGGCAAAATACTGTTTTCCATAAAAGCTAGATCAAATGAAAATATGGCCTCTACCCCGGTCTTCTGTTTGTATCACTCTATGGCATCTGTGGTAGATAGTAAGAGCAATAAATTTCAGTTTTGGAGGCTGTAGTTCTCCATTTATTTTCATCAAGCTATGCTGGGTACTTGAACTACTACTATTTCTAGAACTTGCTCAAAAGAGCAGAGTTTTATGTCACTTTAAAACATGCAGTGACCTTTCTAAGAGAAAGTTAGAATACAATATCTCGTATCAACATTTTTTTTTTTTTTCGCTCAGTAGGATAAAGAAATATTTGTTCTGAATTTATCAGATATTACTACTAGCAATATTTCAAGATTACAAAAAACCTGAAGATACTTTGGTCTAGCAAGATAACTGGAGATATTTGGGGATAATTACTGAGTAACTCAACTAATAAAATGAATATAAGCCAACAAAAAATACTAGAACTTAATACTTGGCTTGAATTTAATTAACTTTGTATATACATTGAGAATAACCTGGAGACAAATACTGTAAATAAGACTACGTATGTCTCTGGATTATTAGTAGGAAGTTTTCCTAGTGTAAACCTCACATGGATTTGTGGTGGAGTAAATAACTAGCAAAGATAGATACAATTTTTAATCTGGACTATAGCATTTAAGCATATTTATTCTTAAATAATTTTGTGTTTTCCAGTCTTTTAACTGCATGACCTGTCCTATTTTCAAGTCTTCAGGTAACCTCAAATACCAGTTTTCTCTCTTATAAATAGCAGCATTTCAGAATAGTTCACCTATTTGAAAATGCGGAGAACTAGAATCATTTTGGATTATTAATTTTCTGAAAGATTATTTGATTGTAGCTGGCACTATCCAGTAAGTCCCTTACAAGCTTCGTAGAATCCCTCCTCCTGAGTATGCTTCAGGTCACTGACATTGAGATATTTTATCATCTGGCACCTTCCTTGTTTATTCACTGGCTACTGGAACCATGTTGTTCAAAACAGGAAACCTTTATTAAAAGATCCATTTACAAGAGATCAGATTCCAATCTAATGTTTTCTAGAATGGCAACAAAGCCTAAACTCCATCACATATATTTAAACACATTGAGCTAGACGGGTAATTGATACTTCCTTTTTATCCATGGATTTGTTTTTTATCAATTATTAGACACTGACACCTCTAGAAAGTGACTCAGGTCTTCAGATTGCTGATTTGCTCTGTGGAAATGTTTCTGTCTACTTTGATAACAGTAGGAGACTAGCATGAGTGCATAACTGACTTGGTCACAGCAATCAAGTTGCTCATTTTGTGGTGATTCTATCCATTTCAACGACAGAGGAGGTGGTCTAGTTATTCTTTAAAGGTCCTTTTAAACCCAAACCATTCTATAATTAATTCTATGAATATGCAGCACACTGTTTATTCTTTCCTGCTAAATTCATTTTTGTTAAAATGAAGATAAAGGAATTAGGCAGACATATAGGATACATATGTATATAATGTATAAAAGTAAAAATATTGAAGAATGACATAATGTATATACAAATAAAATACATAAATATATCAATATTTGTACATACGTCACATTTCATAATCTATATATGCATGATGTGTTTGCATTCAGTTATAGACTAGTATAGACAATAGATTTACTTAAATAAAAATGCCACACACCATGCCTGTCCTGAAGACATGATTAGTATTTATCATCTCAGAAGATCAGACTTTTCCTGGAGAACAGATAGTGATGAGGAAAAACAACCCTTTAATTTAGAAGACTTCATTTTAAAATCATAACATTCAAATTAAATGCATGTTGACTTGTTTTACTTTTCCTGCATGTACTAATTGTCAGGTGTATTGTAGCTGCTTACAAAGCTTATAAAACCACGCAGAAGTCAAATTAATATTATTCAGCTATCTTGCTGACAATAGCTTCCACCAATAAACAGCATTCTGCCAAGCTTTCTCATATCAGATACTACCTTTTTAAGCACTGAATACTGCCTTTTCATATTCAATATAGAGAAATTACTCACCAAAATTTGATTTTATGATAAAAAATTGGCAGAATCTTTCAATTTGAGACTCAAGTTGTTTTTGACTGACAGCACGTTCCTGTTTGTGGCATATTAATAGATCAGAAAATGTGACCATGTCAGAAATACTGCTGTCTCACCAGGTTACCTGTAAATCAATTCAACAAAATATTTTGATCAAATACCATAAATATTTAGGTTTTAAAGAAAAAAAATAGTAAATGATTGTGACAATGGGAAACTGTATAAACATTTTACTTTCACCATCCATCATCACCTTTTGGGAATATATGTACATATTTAGACAACAAAATAAAGAGCTACACAAGGAAAAATGTTTCATGCTGAAAATGAGTATTAGCCCACATACTTGAACACTGACTGTAATTTGGTCTCATTAAGTAATCCAGTCAAATTTAGGAAGTTCGTTTGAATACTCAATGGAGTTTGGATTTATTAGATGGCCCTGCTAAAATTACATAGCAGGGAAGAAAAAGAAAAAAAAAAAAAAAAGAAGAAAAAAAAAAAGCTAATTTTGAGGAAATAAATAAATAGAATGAGATAGCATTCTTCATGGCAGTATCTTCAGAGATGAGAAGATGGATGACTTCCATGCCATGGTGAAGGCATGGAACTCAAGTATATAAAGATATGCTGTCTGTTCTCTGTATGTCATAAAATCTGTCCAAATAACAATAGCCTCTTGGGGAGAATCTGCTGGCCTGGTTGCTCATGTGCTAATGTATTTGGATTCTCTCAATTTTCAAAAGTTGACTTTTCATCTGTGACCAAAGAATGGAATCTGTGTTAGAGATGGGTAAAACATTTACTCCTTATTTAATTATTAACAAAATTTATATATATATATAAAATTATTGGGTGGGAAAGTTAGCATTTGTCCTCTTACCCAAGAAGGTTACTGTCTGAGCTTGAACTGTCATAAGTTGGGAATACAATGTGTAGTTTGTGGTCTGTTTCTTTATTTGATTGTTTTTAATGACAGAATGTTTTAAATAAGAAAAGCAAGCCAGATATTAGTTTACATCTTCTGTATTTCTAAACGCTGTGATAAATTTGGCGTTGTTTGTCAGTGAAAGTTTATCTACAATACAATTTTATGTTATATTTGCTGGTATATCCATCTTGAGAAACAGAAAGTACTTCTGGATTATCTAGTGAGGCTACTTATTGGTTTGTTTTAATTAATACAGGGTATAAGATTTCACCCAGTTAAATATTGAAAAAAAGGTATCAAAGAGGTCTATGATAAATAACACAGCTAGGTTTTTATAGTCAGTGAAGGGAAATGAAGGTTTGAGCTGTTCACAGGATAGCACTGCATTACTCCTGACCATAGCTTCTTTGGAACAGCTGTATGGCAGCTTCCTACTCTCTTGATGGCATGGACAGTGTCTCAGTTCTGTGGCTTGCCTGCAGAATGATCCTAAATACCATATTTGTCTTTTCATCTGTTTATAAAAACTAGACAATGCTTATCAAGCTTGACTTATTAGCTTGCAACTAATGTTGCAAGTTAGATAAGGTATACACCTAGGTCTGTGCAATACAGTTAGAAAATGGACTGCATGCCATTTTTTATAGACAACAGAGTACTAGAATTTGGTTAAATTTGTGCCTGGAAGCAACCAAAATGAGCTACCACTAGTCTATAAAAAGTACTTTCTTACTCCGAAACATCTTAAAACTCTAAAAGCCAAATAAATTCAGTATAAAATAATTTCTGTATAAAACAACAAGAAATAAAACAGAAGTGATATTCAGCTGAGCTGATTTCAAGGGTGTGTTAAGATGGCAAGAGCAGAGAGGCTTAATCATAGACTAAACTTTCCATTCTAGACAAGCTGATTTGGAAGACTACATGGGATTACTGAAAACTCTAAACTACTAACCACTGTTAAAATTCCTTTCTCTATTTGCTTAGGCATAGCAGCATGCAGATAGCCTTCTGGCACCAGCATCTAGTTAAACAGTAAAGGAGGCTTTTAGTTCATATCTGTAGAAACAAGCCACAGAATTCCTTCCAAGGAACATGTAAGTAAACAGGTCTAGGAAAACATGCTGTAGTCTCTGAAACATTGTAAAACAAATTCAAATTTTTGGAAGGTATAAATTCTAGAAAGTTGTCTTGCCCTAGACAGTGCAAGGAACTGAGAAATTTGTCAAGGCTGCCTGTCCATCAGCGTGTGGACTGCATGGTACACTATTTAGAATCATAGAATCATAGAATAATTGAGGTTGGAAGAGAACACTGAGATCATCCAGTCCACCTGCCAACCGATCCCAAGCACCAACCCATCATCTGGTTTGATCTGCTCACGCTAGGCTTTGTCTAAAAATAGTTGATAATTATTATTATTATTGGTAAATAGGCTATGTCTGAAACAGTGGTAGCATGTTTCAGAATACTCCTTGACATCCAGTGCTGCCACAGATTGTGGTGGTGTTATTTGCTTGTCACATATGAACATGGGGAGGAAAAGATTTCATATTGTAATATGTCTCCCTAATTGTGCCCGTAGCTGCTGTTTATTTTCTGGAATGTCTCTAATTGCCATGTGCTTCAAGGAACTGAATGTTTTCAGTAGTAAACTTCCTATTGCAAGTCAGGATTTTGGTCCACATCTTTTGTGCTTTGTTAGCTCTGGTTGGCAGTGCATCTGTACAATTGCTCCTACTTCTTGAACACGTACATGTGGGAAAGCATATACGTGTTCATACATGTATGTCAATGCATTAAAAAAATAATCTTTTTAGCAAGACTGAAGTTAATTTTGGTCTGTGGGAGAAATGGATCTAAATCTATCAGAAAGAAAAGGGAACTGCAGTGGGGTCTCTTGTGTTTCCAGAAATATTCTAACATTGAGTATCCTCTGTGCAATGTTTGAAACAAAAGACAGACGACCTTTCTGTAATCAGCCTATAGGTATAAACTAGAGAAAGAAAAACAGACTATTGCAATCATTCAAAACTAGAATGTCTTGGCATATATATGTTAGTTGTACTCTTAAAATGCCAACCACACTGAGAAATTCAAAGTATGAAGGAGGGGGAACATTTACTTTCGTAACCCTGATTCGATTTAGGCACGAAGCATTTCAGTCATCAGAAGACTGAGGCAGTTCTGTGCAGAAGCAGAATTTCAAGTACTTGAATAATCTTGTATTCCAAAATTGATCTGCCCATGGAGCCAAAGAAGTTGTCATGCATAATTTTTGGAATTGTACTTTGAATCTTAGCCACCTAAAGTTTAGTGGAAACCATTTGGATCATTTAAATATTTCACATAATTGTGTAGAAAAATCTTATTTTTTGTCTGGCTTTCCTGTCTGTGAAGAAATTGCTTTACTAGGAAAATAGTTTGTTGAATTTCTGTATTCTGAGCAGTACCTTCCACAAACCCTCTCTCCTCAGTTGACTGTCTCTCTTGTTGTTAATGGTTCTAAGTAGGTAACGATTCTAACAACTTATCTTTGGTAAACAATGAAGGTATAGGCTAACCTTAGAGTATTAATTGATAGTAACAATGAAAAAGAAGCTTGGACAAAACAGAAACAAACAAACAAACAAACAAACAAACAAACCTATTCAGGGCTTGATCTGTACTTGAGTACAGAAAGTGGAACACCAAGAAGAAGAGAGAGAAACAACAGGTTACAAGGTACTGGTGATAATTCTACTAAAAAAATGTAGTACCAGTGCATACAGGGACCTTAGAACAAGGTGGTGTGGAGCCATGACATTATTTTAACAGTATTGTTTTAACAGTATTGACTCTTTCAGGTAGAATAGGCATTTACTAAGCTACTGAAAATATATTTTTGCTGTAGTCACTGAAGAATCCTCACCAGACTATAAAAACAGGCTCTCATTCATTTCACTGATATCCAAGAGAGGAAAAAAAAAAAAAAAAAAAAAAAAAAAAAAAAAAAAAAAAAAAAAAAAAAAGTATATTTGTTATTATAAACTGATTTGCTGATTTGCAGTTTTTATATTTATTATACAAAGTAATTGCAAAACCTCCAAAAAATATAATAATGTCATTTTAATTCCAATACATATAGGAAAGGCTGTAAAAATCATATGGTCTCAGAAAAGATCATTAAGTAAAGTAACCCATGAAAGCTTTAAAAAGGCTTTCTGTATTTGAGCTTAAATAGAGCTGAAAATGTTGCGGCTCTTGTTCTTTTCTGTTTAAGTGGTAATATGAAAAGTTAAATAAATATGATAGTCTGAAACACAGCTGTGGCCATGTTTGAATCTGCTGTACTTAACGTCAGTGCCTCCAGGCAAAGAGTGCTATTATTTTATTTTATTTTTATTTATGTTGAGAACACAAAAACACAAAGCCTTACTAATCTGAACTTGACTCTAGCACTGAAGAAAGAATTTTCTGGCTTTAAGCAAGAGTGTTTTAAAGAAGCAGGTTGAAAAGCAGCTGGTCAACACACCAGAAGCTACTTGCTAATTGCAGCAGTAAGTTAATCAATGAAATAACAGTTTAGCTTCAGGGTACAATAAAAAGTGATAAAAGACCACACCACTGGGGTATGACTTGCTATTTAGTGGCATACATTACTTTTCTTCTTACACCTGTCTGCTAATGAGGACACAAGTCATGCATCTGCTTGTCAGCTATTAAAAGAATAAAATAGTAACAAAAAAGCATTTTGGGGTAAGATCCGACATAAATATTTACAAAGACAATTTAAAGGAGTATTTGTTATGCATTTTTGTGTTTGCTTTCAAAACACTGAACTCCAGAGACAGATGGCTTGTACAGTTTTATCAGCATTTGTGTCATTATATATTCAAGCAGTCAAGACTGATAACCAGCCTCATGTATTACAAATTGTTCAGAGAACAAATACTTTGAAAAGAACATATCAAGAAAGTACTTCACTGTGGAAAAAACTTGATACAGAAAATTCAGCGACATTTTCATGAAAACAAATTTATGCAATTATAAAGCAGCAAGAACAGTTTTTTAAGTGGAGATATTGTATGTAGTAATAAAGCAACTTCAGAAAATTGGGTAAAAACTACCATTCGTCTGTGGTGGAGGAGAATGATAATTATTATTACATGAAAATTCTGCTTCACAATACAAAGCAGCCAACTCTTCAGAAGCTACCCATGGAAATGGAAGATTTCTCTTCCATCATACTCTTCATGATCATTTCGCTTTATGCTATTGAATAACAATCTGAATGAGAGTCTTAGAAAAAAATAAACTGTTTATAGTTGAGAACGTAATTACACAAAATCTGAAGAAAACCATATTGTTAAATGTGGTGGGGTTTTTTTGTTTGTTTGTTTTTCTTTGGTGAGGTCCTTTTTTTACTTGTCAAAATTTATTTTCAGTCTTCTTCCAGATTCTCACAGTAGGACATTTTTTAAGTCCTCTAAATTGTCATCATTCCCATTATTATTAGTGATAGTTAGAAAAACATTGTGTTTGTATCTAAAAACCTTAACTGGAAATGAGGTGTGAAAAGCACTGCGCACATTATGAATGAAGCTGCCTTCTCCTGAACCAGTAAGCACAGTCATTGTAGCAGTTCATCAGCAAAATTATTACTTTAAAAACAAAACAAAACAAAACAAAACCACAAACAAACAAACAAAACCAACAAAAACAAAACAAAAAACTTATCTTAAAAGCAAGCAAACAAACACACACTATGGATTTATTTTCCTCTTGTCATGTCTTAACACAAAGGTGGTTAAATAAATATTTTTAATAATGTAAGAGATGATACTTTGCATTTTGTAAACTTCAACTTCACAGTATTTAAATAAGGCAAAATAATTTTCCCTGTATTTCACAGAACAGAAAGCATGAGTCAGAGTACTTGAAAACATAGACACTCACTTGAGTAGAAATCCAAACCTCTTCCTAAGTCTAGGCAGGCATTTCATTCACAGACTTTATGCCCAGGCACAAGTAGAGGTGTGTCCAGACTTGCACCAAAACTCATGGAATAGTGCTGGGGTTGCCCCGGAGCTCCTAATTTTCTCACGAGAGTGGAAGGCCTCCCTGCCCACAGCTGTCATTTGTCACCTACACCAACCAAAAAGTGGTAATTTATCCCTTGTGGAGGCTTCTATAATCTTGGTTTTAGTTTAAATTTCTGCACAGGGAATGTTTACTGGAGGAGGACTTGCACACAATAATTGTTAAAGTCCAAGTGGGTCAATAGTACTGTGTTAACTCATCAAAAAACAAGGAGCTGTTCCTCCTGGTTAGGTGAATATCACATAATTATCATCCCATTCTTACTCTCTGTTATTCACCATAATAGATATCTTATTATTCCAGTGCTCTCCAGAAAGTCTATCAGCTCAAAGATGGCTAAGGCAAAAGGGTGCTAAAAATCCATTCGCGGCTTAACAACACTACTGCTCTAGCACTGTTGCTGAAGAAAGAAATACACTGTAAAGCGAATCTTAAAAAATGTTTAACATGTAGCTTAGAGGAGCACATTTTGTGATAAGTAAGAAAAAAGATAATTAATCATTTAATTTTTAAATGGAAATAATGCCTTATGTCTTGAAATTTATTTAAAAGAACAGAAAGAAATAACATATCCCTTTCAGTAGTATTGAAGGCTCTGCTGCTTACCTCTCATTCCTCAGCAGACTGGAAGCACAGAGTGCATGCGCTATATTTCTTGGAATGTGTCATTCTGTGGTTAATGGTATTCTTTGTGTATTGAGGGTTTTAATCCCTGTCAAACCTGTAGTCCTTGCTCAGCAAGACTGTACTGTATTGTGAAAGTGAGCAGGCTGGAAACAGTTCTGGAACTTCTTACATTCTTCCTCTGAAATGGAAAACAAAACAAGCAAAAAAAAAACCACCAACAACAAAAACCAGCATTAAAATCAAATTTCGATTGTCATACTAATATATAATACTAACATAATAATACTAATATAATTTTTCATCCTTTAATCTTTGGATCAACTCTGGAAATGTTAACAATAAATTAGGTTCACTTCCTTTACTTATTATTATAATGTTTGCGCTACATACTTGCCTCCATTTGATCATAACTGCATATTAGAGTGTTCAGTGAAGAGCATTATAGAAAGAACCATGTCTTTCTCCAAGGGAATTGTAGTTCTCATTTTAGAATCAAGGTTTTTTGTTCTCCTTGAAATGTCAGGTAACTCTCCATTTTACAGATGCCTTCACCCCCTCATACCCTCCCCCCTTTCCCCCCCCCCCCCCCCCATCCCCACCAAAATGGTTCTGGATTAATTGGTTCATTTTGTATTGACCTAAATAGAAAGTGACATTGATTCTGTACAATTTTTTAATGTTCTAGTCAACAGCAGTAGGATATTGTGTTATACAAGGAATGCACAACAATTTTCATTGTAGTTTATTGCATTTTGTCAAGCCAACAGTGTACTGTGCATTTTCCAGATATTCAAAATAGGTGATATTCAGAAATAAGAACAGAACAAATTACATTTGAACATGCAGAAGTAGATCTGATTGCATTTTCTGTGGGTGTGTAAAAGCAGTAGGATGATAAACTGTGGAACTGACTACTGTACATTGTTATGTGGCAACTTCAAAAGAAAAAGAAAAATCTGGAAAAAATAGCAATTATTAAATTAATAGGGATAATTTGAGTGCTCAGGAAGAGACTTGTTATAGTGGGTAATTTATTGTACAAACATAGTGTAGAAGAGAACTAAATAGTTTTCAGCATTGTAATGCAGAAATCTTTGTTAGTCTCCTCACTTATTTTGCATCTCAATTATATTATTATCAATATCTACCTTTTTTTTTTTGTACATCACTGACATTTTTCTTGATTTATACCACTTTTCAAGATGCTTCGTAACTTCACTTTTCCTTTCTCCCTCATAAAATTCTTTCTCAAAAATCAGTCTATAATTTCTTTCCTGTTACTGGGCTTTTTAATCAAGGAAAAATGTCTCTAGCTCTTCAAATGCCTACAAAATTAGCTAGGCGTTTTACTAGTCAAGAAAGGTCATCTTAAAAATCTTGTCAAAATTACAACACATTTAGCAAGATATATTTCAGATACTGAGAAATATCTCACAAAGACACTTGAAGTAGTTTACCTACATTTTTTACTGGCTTGTCCTTCCTCATAAATGCAGTCTGATTAGACGAACAAGTTCAGTCATTTAGGAATACAGTATGACAGAGAGGATTTAGTGCTACTGAAGATATGGGTGACCTGTCTGCTAGACTGCAAGATGCCTGCAGCTGGCCAGCTGTGTCCTCAGTGGTGTGTGGAAAATGATGAAGATATTTATTATGTGTAGTACATTACTGATCTTAATTTCTGTCTCCTGTGCTCTCATATTTCTGACTTACAAATAGTTATGAGAAAATTATTTATGATGAACAAGATTTATATAACCTTCCCTTTTTATTTACCTCTCATTTTTATAGTTGCTGAGATGTGTGTTAATGGTCAGAAAAATTACATTTTTTTACTCCATTTTCTGTTGCAACATGTTGAAGTTTTTGCAATATTTTCATGTTTTCATAGTAAAATATCATTTAAAAAATAGTAAAACATCATAAATCCTGAAAAGTTTAACTTCTCTCCTACTTTTTGGGAGTGTGTATCAGAGCTTTATTTCTTGTGTAGATGTCTAGAACTATGTAATAACCTATGTTTGTGAAATAGTAGAAATATAGAAACTTCTAGCATTAAGATAATACCTTTGGGCAGGCACATTTTCAGATAGCAAAATGCTTCTTAGATTACAGTTTGCTGTTAAGTTGCTAAAGAATTAAAGGCATAAGGTGGGATGAAAGCAAAAGAATTCATCCAGACTAGAGACCTTTACACGGAGTATAAATTCTCACTCAGCATTTGCAAGAGTGATATTTTCACCTACTGTATTCCCAGTGTGACCGAAGAGTTAAGTTTATTCAGAGTAGAACCTAAGACTGATAATTGAGGGGTAATTTAATCATCTTTTGAAAACTGTGTATGCATACATGTAGAGACTATATGCCCAGAGAGTACACGGCCTACAAAGCAACCACTCCAATACAATTGAAAAGTATCTAGGATTTACCATGAACATAACAGGCTTTGTGAAAGACACAATATTTTTTTCAGAATCATTGTTATTTTTTTCAGGAAGTATATGTATACATGTCATGTCAAATATAAAAATCTAATATTATGTCATTTTTTCCCCTCTTTCTTCTTTCTGTTTTGTTGTTATTTTTGTTTGTTTGTTTTTCTTCTTCTTCTACAGATGGGCCTCTTGGGCCAAGAGGATTAGCTGAAGCTACAGAGATGTGTACTCAAGAATGCCTGGTTTTGGGTCATTCAGATAACTGTTGGATGCCTCCCAGCCTGGGTCCATACCAACAGCCAAAGTCTCCTATGTCTACCTTTGCACCTCAGAAAGAATGGGTAAAGAAGGACAAATTAGTTAATGGACACACATTGACCAGGACCTGGAAAGAAGATAGCAACAGAAACCAGTTCAGTGATCGAAAGCAGTACGGTTCCAGTGAGGGCCATTTCAACACTGGCAATCACATGACTGACATTCCTCTGGCCAACCTAAAGTCTTATAAACAGGCCTCAGGAGCTGCTGAGAGTCCAAAGGAGCACCAGCTATAAGAAATGGTTACTTTGGGCCAATGACTTTAGCCTACTTAGACTTGCTAATACTGTGTGTGTGTCAGAGCTTTATGTACTGGGTAGATGTCTAGAACTATGCTTTGCCTAGCAGAGATATGCATATCTTTATGTTCGCACCATGGAAGATATGATGTCCTGCAAGATGAAAGAGTTCCTACTAGTTGTGTGGTTTTGTTAAATAGACATGATTAAACTCTGCAGCAACCTCTCCAGTTCAAGAATATTCTTTTATTGTTTTTTGTTTTGTTTTGTGTGTGGTTTTTTTTGACCCTGGACTGCTGCTATGAACAAACGAAGATGCATTTTGAGAGTGGGAGAGCAAGAAAGTTCATTGGATTGCAATGATTGAAAAGAATATCCAGTTAAAAAATTGTGTTTTTGTTGTCATTGATCTATGCTGGGACCATTATACTTGAGAACATATTGCAAGCAAAACAACTGAAACTGTAAACATTAAACCTATTGTGCTATTAATGCTAGTGGACACTTATAAGTCAATCAGTGTTCAAATACTTGTAAATAGAAACAATTATTACTTACAAAATTTGTGTACTTATAACATTCACTTGAAAAGATATGGTAGCATATTTCTGTGTTTCAGAGTTGCTTTTTACTTTCTTTCATTTGCTTCCCGTTGTTTTGCTTTCATTTCCAGTGATGATGTTTCTGTGTTAGTAATCTGTCTGACACACAGTGTTCCAAGGAACTTAAAACACTTGTGTTAAAAGGAGGGGGGAAAAAAAAAAAAAAAAGAAAAGAAAAAGAAAAGAAAAAAAAGAAAGGGGAGCAAGAAAAAAAAAGTTTTATTTTGTTTTGTTTTCCTAGTAGCAGCAAATGATGCTGGCGTTAGGGTAGGTTTTTTGGTTTGTTTGTTTGTTTTTCCCAAATATTAAGCAGCGAAAGGATATATGTAAGGACTTTAAAAAATTGCAACTTTTTTTTTTTTCTTTTAACTTTCATTCTGTTTCATAAAACAGGGAAAATGCAAAGCAGAGGAGTATTTAGATTTTTGTTGATACAGTGGGTAGGGGTGAAAGCTGCTAATTTGGAGTCCTTGATCAAGTTAGCTGCAGTCTGGAATTTAATGAGTGGCAGCTGACATTGATCTCAGCTGGAATTTATAAAGGAAATTATAAAGGAGGAAAATACAATAATCATGTTTTTCGAATTGGGCAAGTGTGTGTCTATACCTAAGACAGTTTGTATTGCTGAAACAGCAGCATTTGTGTGGATCTTCATCTGCGTTAATGTTGTAGTAACACAAGTGTTTTTAGACCATAGCCAGAGAATATTTAATGTGTTGTGCCTTCATGATGTAACAGAGCATTCTCCTGGTAGGCTAGTTGGGGAAATAAAGGGTTAAATCTCTAATTATTGCTGTTTAACTGTTTGTTATCATAGTTGGTCAATGCCTGGCAGGTACCAGTATCATGTCACCTCCGTCAAACCAGCAGAGTGACTACTAATGTTAATAAGGTCTAAGTTGCACGCAAAGCAAATCCAAATCCAAACATTCTTAGATTGTTTTTGTTAAAGCATGACAGATTATTTACACAAATAGCATGCAAAAGTTAAAAAAAAAAAAGTCCTTGCAGAAAAAATAATAAAAAAAAAAAAAACAGAAGTTACTTATGCCACAGTGAAACATCAATCTTAAAATAGCAGTTAGATAACCTGAAGGTGATTTTATTCTTACCACAACACGTTATTTCTTTTTCTTCTTTATTCTTTTGTATATAGTAGTTCACGTTATTTTCTTCCTCCACAATATAAAAGGCATTAAATGGGTTAGGGGTGCATTGCTTATTGCAGTACTTATGTCAGTTTGTGAGGGGTGTTTGATGACTTTGACAGAATAAATATTTAACCAGTTATCCTTGTTACTGCTTTGCCAGTTCAACGTTATTTAGTTATTCAGCTCTTGCAATAAATGTTCTAAATTCCTGATTGTGTTGTGTTAGTTCTTGGGCGGATGCCTAAGGGACATTATTCCTGTTAATTTCTTTCTTTCTTTTGTTATTTGTTTCTTTGTTTAATTCTTAATTTCCAGGTTTTTATTTAAGCATATCATGGTCCATTGGTTCTTATAGATAGGTATTAGAATGGAATATGCGCAAATGGTAAATACAGAGGGCCATATTCTGTTGTTCCTGTAATAAGTAGGAGTTTATTTAAAAGGAGTTATTTAAGTAGCATGAAGTTTTACTCACCCAGCACAAAGATGGCATTATCTGGCCCAGATTCATTAGATATACATAAACATGTGTAATAAGCATACTTGTGCGAGTCTTTGTACAGCTAGCATATGGAAAAGTTAGGACTTACCACGCCTCAGTGTTTCTTTTGAGAACAGAGGAAAGTATTATCAAAAAACAGCAAACACTTTCTTACAAGAAAGTGTGCAAGATTATATAACTTTTGTTGCAGCATGGTGGAGGGAAAAGAATAAGGCAAGCAATCTTGAAAAAGGAGTAAAAGTAACCTATTTTTTAACATGCTGAGTTTCAAAGTAGAGGTGCATCAAGTTCTATATTAAAAACAGAAATACAATAATTATTTGCAAACTCAAATAACACCAATTATTTTAAATTTTAAGTGCCTTTTTAAACATATTGTATTTGAAAAAGAAATCTCTGAAGGACAGAAATTTCCTTCTTCACAAATAAGAACTCACGATGATGTTAATAATGACAGAGAAAGAGTACCTTTTTGCTGCCATCAACCTGTGTAGGAAGAGCACAAATAAATATGATTAAAATTTCTTGCAGGTAATATTTTTCCCATCTTATTATTATTATTATTATTTTTAATAGTTCTAAACACTTAAAGCCTCACCCAACTTTTATATACTTATCAAATTAAAACAACAAAACAAACATGCAAGAAATAAAAAAAATAAATAAATACCTCTACCACTGAGTACTCAATCCCATTTATAAACCAAGGGATTTCACAGTACCTGGAATTGGCTCTAAGTCTGTATTCAGAATGTACTCATTCCTTTTGGTCAATCACCAATACCAGTGCTGCTGTAAAAAACAAAACAAAACAAAACAAAACAAAACAAAACAAAAAACACAGAAAAGTAAGAATCTTTATGTGTAAAGAAAAGTTAGATCTTGATTTAGTGATATTCCAGAGAAGAGACTTTAAAAATAAAAAGCTAATCCCACTGCACAGAATAGAAGGTGACTGAACCTTACTGAATCTTACTACATATCTTTGAAGTGAAACATAACTTAAAATTACTGGTAACCTGGCATGATATGGATGCCTTTCTCATGACAGTTCTAGCTTTGTTTCTTAGCTAGGAAGATTGGGTACCATTTATTTATTATTGTTATTATTTTATGTACACATTTGAAAGGACTACTAAAAAGATAAACCAAAGGTGTTTTTTTTTTTTTTTTTCAGTTTCATTATTTTTATTGTCGCTGACCAGAGCTCTTTGTCCAAATAGAAAGTTATGGATTTAGTTAATCCTTAATCTATGTCTGTGTGAAACTCTTACTAGAGTTTTTAGAACATCTTTCCCAAGCAATTGTCTTGAAAGACAGAAATGTACATGAAGAAGAATTAAGGAGTACTTACTTAAATTAAGGGGGGCATCAATTTTAATGGGTATGAAGACAGTGATACTCACATTATTTATCCAGTGTGATGATTACCTTTTAGCAAGTTATAAATACGAATCATGATCAGAAGGAATCATTAGGACTTGAGCACAGATTAGACAAGCCGAATAAAGAAACTAAAAAATTGAATACATAAGTGACACAGACAAGAAATAGATATCTGTGTGAAAGACTGCTGTGATAAATGCTAGTGAAGCTGATATGAGAAAGCAAAGAAACATGGAAAAGTGGTGCACAGTAGAGAGAAGTTTTATTTTGAGATGTTTTGGAAAAAAAGGGAGGCACTTGCGGCTTTCACAAAATAGGAAACAGTAAGAATCATAGCACATGACAACAAGTAATGTCATGGGACCCATGGGAATCATGACATGAAAGAAGGAATATGTGTAGTGTCTAATAGCCTTAGGCAGTAGTTTGGGATACCTCTAAAATAGGTTACAAAAGTGTTCCTAATGACATGGGAGAACTGCAGTGGTATTATATCCAGTTCAGACAGAAGAACAAGTAGACTGTGGTAAGACGTTTGTGTCTGTGACCACAAAAAATTTACCTGATTCAGATGATAAATCTTCCTTATGACATGAAGACTTCCCCGAGTAAGATGAACAGTAAAAGTTCTCTTGAGCATGTGTGCTCATGTGTGCCAATTCAGATAGTGAAAGCAACTATGTACTCACAACATCATCTCTAAATGCTCAATTACATCTCCTTTAATACAGTTAGGCATAATTGTATTTCAAAATCTCAATTTTATTTAATTTACATGTTTGCAGCCCTTGCTGCCAAGAAGAAAATCTTCAAAATGGAAACCAATTCCGGAACTGTACATCGTGTTTTGCTCTGCAGAAAACATGATACAATACTACTCAGAGATTTAAATCAGTTAAAAATAGTGGAAAGTCAAGCCCAGAATAAATTAATATTAGAGTTTTAACTTTCACTGCTGATCACTTTAGTGAACGTTGCCATCAAACATAATTATCCCATAACACCACACCCGTTTTTTGGTTTTTGTTTTTTTGTTGTTGTTGCTGTTGTTGTTTTTGTGTGTGCATGTGTGTGTGTTTTTGTTTGGTTTTTGTTTTGGCTTCTCCTGTGTCATACTTTATATAACACGCATGTGTGTGTGTGTGTTTTGTTTTTTGTTTTTTGTTTTTTTTCCCTAGTGGGATCTCATTTTATTTTTTTGTTTTCAACCAATTAGGCATAGCAAGATCATAGCATAAATGAACAGGTTCTGACTTTTCAAGTTATCATGAACCTTTTGTGAAAAAAAAATGTCAGGATCTGGCCCATATTTACTAATAAAAATAGCAAATCCTTTAGTATGCAATAGATTAGGAAATGCTTGAAAAGAAACAAATTTGTAATCTCCAAATTGAGAAAACTCAATGTAGTTTATTCATATACTGGAATTAATGTTAATAAATGCAGAATTAGAAGCTTTTATTCATGTAGACACATCACTTCATTGAAGACTAATAGAATTTACGTGCCAGTGTGTATCCTTATCTTGCAAAATAGTGTGCAGCTCTCTGAGACAATTAATGCAGTTAATTTCTCTAAAACGTAGCTCCAATCATCCTTTTGTAGAAGCTCAGCATTTCACAAGACTGCGTCCACAGTGAGAATAATATCACAGACATGCATGCCATATGCTACGTTTTGAAGCATGAATGCATTCCCTAACTGCAACACTTCATGTCTGGTTTTTTTTTTTTTCACTTCATACAGCTTTAAGTTAAGTTTTACACTGCTACTTAATTCATAGAATCATAGAATCACCAAGGTAATCATCCAATAACAAAAGTATGCCTTTAACTACCACAATGATCTCCATTTCTCATTGTGTATTAGAAAAAGAAAGAACGGAAGGAAATAAATGTCCCTTATCTATCTTAAACACCATGACTTTTATTATTATTAATATTATTTTTTATCACAGGCATTTTTAAAATAACCTGTTGTGCCTAGGTATTGCAACACATTCTAATATTGCATGGCATGTAAATAGATACCTTAATTATTCATAATGATATGATTATATATACACATATATATATAGATTATATATATATACTTAAATATTATCAGTCACATAATTACTCAGTATTATTTAATGGAATTTTGGGATTATTGATTTTGTTGTTTGATGTACTTTAAAATGTATGAAGCAGCATATTCTTAAGACTACCCTCACCAATGCTTTTGATTATTTATTCATTAAATAAAGTGCTTTCTTTTGCTTGTTATAATCCTGTTTGTACAACCATGTGATAATGTTAAATGGGTAAGTACTGTACGGGAATTATAACTGTTTCTTCTTTTGTCTAAATATATACCTATAACAGTATTTATTAGTGATGAGTTTTAAGAATGTGTCTTTCTATGTGTTTACTATCTCCTTGCGCATAGTCCAAGTCAAAAGGAAAATTAATATAACATTTTCTCATGTAACTCTGAATGCCCCACTGACTTTTAAGAAGTGTCTGTTTGCCTCTACTCACAAATGAAATTAGGATGAAATCTATACTTTGAATTACCTCTAAAATAAATGCTTAATAAAATCTGTAGGAATTGCTTATTACAGTTATAATAAATGAACATCCATTCTTCATTTTTTAAGAAAATATAGAATAAGCCTCAAATGGGGGAGGGGTAGAGTCTGTACTCAAAGAATGCCATATACAATAGCTGATTTAACAGATGATTGAGAAATCTGGTAAAGAGTCCACTTCCATTGTTGTACTGTAGAGAGTACAGTTGAGAAAGAGCTCAAACATTTCTTATAGATGAAAATGAAAATTGTTTTTGATGACTCTTAGTTACATTTAAATGAATTTGAATTTTTATTTATTTATTTATTTTTAAAGCTAGAAATTCACTAATATCACATGATGAAAGTCATCTTCTGCCTTTTCAGTCAGTATAGTATTCCACAGACAGATTATTGTTCTCTTCCCTTCCTGTTGCTTTGAATGTTTTCTGGAGAGGTGCCGCAGTACCATGAAATGGTATACTGGACCTAAGGTGGTTGAGGTTTCCTAGTTTATGCCCACACTGGACATTTCTGTTTTGCATTCACATTCTTTCAAGAAATTTTAATTTTATGTGATATGTACATATGTTGCTCAAATGTATACATTAAAAAATGTTTCAACCTAACAAATGTGTATGAAGACCAGAAACAACACCAAGTGATTTCAATAACTAAGGCTAATGAATTGTGAGTATCAAATAGTTAAAAAATTAGTTGCAGATAGCTTGCAAATTATCCATAGGTTGAAATTAGTAAAAAAAAATGTTACCAATTTGCAAAGACAAACAGACAAAAAGGACAATACACAATTGATTACTTTTCAGATTGACTACTCTGACACTTCTACCATCTTTCTTACCTCTCTCCCCCCATAAAAAAAGATCATAACTGATAAAGAGGTAGTAGAAAACAATAGATTTCTTTCCATGTGTGATATTACGCAGAAAGGTATAGGTTATAAAAAGAGTTGTGCTTTCACCTGATATTTAAATTAATTCAAAGTGAGATTAAAGAATTGTAGTCACATGAAAATAAAAATCCAATTTTGTATGAATAGGAAAAGTACTTATTTACTTTTTTTCTATTGCAATACACTGTTTAATTATTGTGTAATGGGTACAAAGGTAGCTGCAAAAGTGACACCTTCTACTTATTTCCAGTGAAGCTACAACAGATACAAGGACTACAGTAACATATTTGGTAGAGCAAATTCTCAGCCACAAAGTACTATTTTTCAATATATTTGCCACTGTTAGCAATGCATTTTCACTGTCAATGAACAAGAGCCTTCATACAGCACACTTAAATCTGCAACAGGTGACCAACTATCTCTCTCACCACCCAACACCTCACTGTACTCACATCCACTCTTTGGTCTCCATAGACATTCAGCAAGCATAAATGAAAACCATTGGGTGCATTTTTTTCTTCATGGAGGAATTCAGTGACACACCTTTGCTTCATACTTACTCCCATGTGAGATGCCATTTTCTTAGACTGCCACTCTGCTGCTATCTGTCACATAGCAACAAAATGTAATGGAATATTGGTGGAAAGGTTCAGCCTCTAATTCTATGCTACAAATATCTGCCTTTGATGTTGTGGGACAACATAATGAAATAGGAGACACTACACTTGGAGCAGACCTCCTATTATATCCTTCTTACTATTGAGTAAAGAAATTCTTAAAAGAGAGTAATTTCAAGTTTATAGCTATTACTTAATATTTTTTGTAATGCTGTTTTATGGTTTGTTTTCTTTCGGAAAGAGTTTGGATTCTGTTTACAGTCCTATACTTCTGAATTTTATTTTATTTTATTTTTTAGAACGTTTTCCAATAGTATTATTTACCACAGGGAATGGCATAGGTTTGTGTTTTTATTGCATGATCTGGTACTCCTAGGACACTTAAGCTATCTTCAATAAGAAGTTACTTCTACATTATTGATAAAGATCATGCATAATTACTGTCCACCATGTGGTGTTAAGCCCCCAGGAGAAAAACAAAAAAGAAAAGAAGGCAACCACATAAAGATAATTGTTTTTTTTTTGTGTGTTTTTTTTTCACATACACACACCAAAAAAATCCCACAAACCTGTACTGTGTTGTGAAAGCAAAATGTACGAAGGTCTATAAGCTTAGCCAGAACTGCATACTTATTGACTGATTCAGCAACACACTCAACACACTACTTGTTTTCTTCTTTAGGAACCACATTGAAGGAAATCATGCACAGTTATACTTCCTGATGGGTCAAAACTTTATTCTGCAATGTAATTGAAGCACGACTGCACTATGGACTAGTGTGGGATACAATCTTAGATAAGTCTTGGGTTTCTTAGTTTTAGGTGCACAAGGGAGCAACCTTTAAAATAACCTCAAGGTTCCTAAATTGTAGGAAAAAATTATCACTAATATGGAAAACATGAAAAACTATTAACAAAATGATGATGAAAGAGAATAAAGCTAATATGTGCACCTAATTGTTAAAAAAAAAAAAAGCAACAACAACAACAAACTTTGTGGAAGGATGTAAGAAAAATGGGTTCAAGATTTTCAGACTATTTTTTTCTTTGTAAAATATATAACTGCAGACAAATGCATTGCTAATATTGTTTTTTTTGTTTTGTTTTGTTTTGTCTTTTTTGATGCCCTACTGTGTATGGCTCAATTGCCATGCTAAAGGCTAAGACTCAGTAAACTTATAGGCAATATTCTACATAAATATACATTCTGTCAATATGCGGTTCTTCTTTGGGGCGTTCAGAGAAATTCAATTTCTCTGCAATTTTAGAAGATCAAATGCTGATTACTGTTTATAACAGGCTTGCAGTCATAGACTGTAATTATTTGGTCCTGAACAATTGCATAATTACTAAATCAACTATATTAGCATTGGGAGTAGTCGCAGATGATTTCAAAAGGGACAGTACTGATTTAATGAGGTCTGAGTCTGTACATTTCCAAAATTACTGAAACTCTGCTTAACACTTACTGATGCTTTGGTGTGTTTGAACCAATACCAATCAACCAAATGCAAAACCAAAGAAGCATTTAAGAATGAAAATAATAATAATAATAATAATAATAATAATAATAAAATAATTGCATTTTTCAGGATATAGAGCTACCGAAACACTATTTCCTGTCTAGTTTCCAATAATCTGGCTGGCTTTACTATGGACTGGTTGATGCTGAATCTACTAAACATATAAAGATGTCATTTGCACCAGAACGTCTTGCATTTCAGTGGAATTATAAATATGATATTAAGCCCATGGGCAAAGACAAGCTATTCTCAATTCATTGCGCTTCTCCCACATTTGCCACCCCATTTTTTTAATTTATTTTATTTGTTTTTATTTTTATTTTTATTTTCATAATAGGCAGCAGCTGATCACATCCTGAGGTCGTGAAGCTGGTATTTTGCCAAAATGAATAGTTGGCAGTTCTGTCTACAGAGGAATTTGTGATATTTTGTGTAACTCTGTTTTTTTGTAGTTGTTCTTTAAGGTATCTATTCTGCAAAGGTCCCTATATTAAAAATTCCCTTTGATTTCAGTGGGAGACAGATTAGTTCAAACAGCAGTTTTCATGTCAGTGGTCATTACACCAAATAAGGATGAAAGGATATGTCAGTCAGAGAAGTCATGGAATTCTTAAACTCATATGCCCCCAAATTTTCCTGCTGTGTAACTGACAATTACATTACACTGAATAGTAAAAGGGAACACCAATCTTAGCTTAGAACGATCAACACCAAATTATAGCGTGTAACTGTAGATACATCAGCACTACAACTTCCTAGGGGTACTAAAATTAGCAGTTGACTTCCATCAGTTTTAATTTTCTTTTAAGTGTTTACAAATGTAGGCTTTGCTCACATTCAAGGGTTCTGCTGTTTCCAGAAAGCTGCTCCACTGACTTAGAGAAATGCTGATTCACTGAGATGTCCATTAGATCTAATCAATCAGTCTCTTATCCTCAAAACAGGACATCCAAGCCTGAAATGCAAGTGAATAGACACATTTTTAACCTTTCCAAAGAAATGGAGATTGGCGAGAGCTAAATCATAACCCTTTGACTACTGTTTTATATTAGCCAGCTTTATATAATACTCTTGCAAAGGATAAACACACTCTGTGCTGGCTTTCACTGACTGTATAAGGTTCAAGAACTTGATTTAGCTGATACATTTTTGACCAAAGAACCTTTCTTTTCTTTTATTTTATTTTCTTTTTTTTTTTCCCAAAACCTAGACTGTATATGCTTCTTATTCTTCCCATGTTCTGCCATTCATCTTTCTGAATATTCAAAATAACAATGCCGTAACAGCTCAATTTAAATACAAGTTGACAAATCTACTACACACTTTCTGAAATTCTTGACTGTATGCAACTGATTCAACTAAATAGATATAATCCTGAAATAGATACCCATTTTTAATATCAATTCTGCCACTAAGCAGAAGTTTTACACACCCATTTGACAAGTGTCTGGGGCATCAGCTGTTGTGATACTCCAACTCTTGTTAAAATGTCATGACTAATCATGAGGGATAGACATTTCCAATAAAGATATAATCAACACAGTCAAACTAAGGAATGGGTGGAGTGAAAAACTACAGCCTGAGATGCTCATATCCAGCCAAGAGCTCCTGCAGTGCTTGAATTAAAAATATATATGTACAGCACTCCAGTTGTTCTTTCAAATGAGTCCAAGCAATTTCTTTTATCCCTCCCTGCAGCTTCCAATACATGTATGTTGCCTCCCGAAGTCTATAAACATAGATTTGTGAGATTTCTAGATAAATGCCACCCAAACAATCCCCCCTCAAGCCCTTCGCATTACAGATAGTGTTACTAGTACTGGTTGGAGTTCCCACAGTATCAGATGGCTACTACAGTAAGGAAGGGAAGACTAACACAACTCAAAGAAGAAGTAGGTGGATTTAATGAGCAATTCAGCCTACATGAAGGCAGCAGTAAGATACTCAGAAGGAACAGTGTAAACACCACTGACTGGTAACTTGTCTTCTGCTGCACAAAAACCACCAGCTTCTTTCAGGTAGGGAAAGTGGCATCTGATAAGCAGCATGAAACCTCTTTTCCCTTGAATGGATATTTTATCGGGTCTCTCATTCTTTAGTATTTCTTACATGAGGGGGCAGTGAGCCTGATTAAAAGCAGAAACAACTGCACAAATAATAAGAGAACAGCATTAAAACAAATGCGTACGTGATGATGAGATTCTGGATTTTGTTTATTCCGGGGTGGGGGGGGGTGGGGGGAAGCATGATGGGGGACTATGTAACACTGAAAAACTTGGTATTGTCCAGCGTCTGAACAAAGGCCTACATTCCTCAAGGGGAAGATAAACAGAGGGATTTTGCACATTGTAAAGAGCAATCTGAGTGTTCTGCGACCTTGTATTTATTCTTGGAATGGCACTGTATTGCTTTAAAAAAGAAAGAAACAAAAAAGAAACAATAATAAAACAAAACAAAACAAAACAAAACAACTACATTAATCTAAAGAGACCAGAATAAGCACCTTCAGAAAAAAAGCATAAAAACAGTCCTCTACCTATTACTGCTCTACTGCATAATCTCCTGTTATATCCAGGGTGAGTGACACATTTTAGCGAATCATAGACTTCACAATCTTGTAGGACTGAAGAATCCTACTGAATCTTTGTAAACTTTCCGGAAAGAGTGTTCTATTTTGTCCTGTAGATGCTCAGGCAACCCAGATTGTGTGAGAATTTCAAGCTCTGCAAAACCAGGTATGCCTCAAAGATGACTTTAACTGTTTCAACACTTGCTGTACATCAGCCTGACATCAGTGCAGGCAATACTTCTGTATTTTGTTGGAAAGATCATGTTTTACAAATACATCACTTGGTGCGTACTTGTAGATAAATGTGCAAAGCAGCTACTTTCACTAAGTCTGAGGGTTTTTAAAAGAAGTAAGAAGCAAGGTTAGGGTGGGATGTATGTGACTATCTGTAAAGAGAAGGGGGAAAAAAAATAGGAGAGAAAACTGTTATGCTTTATGGTTTTGTTCTTGTTTTAGCCAAGATCAGGATGGATGTCTATTGTGATGCCTGCAACTATTAATGGACCAAGAAGACTTGGCAGTACTAGACCTTGTGAATGTTGGTACAGATGTTTTTACTCCCCCTCAGAAAGAATGCGTAAGAGAAGAAAAACTACTCCAAAGAAGAAGGAATGTGCAGCCTAATTCCTAATTTTTGGACAGCAGATGAACTGCTGTGCATAGACTATACACTAAGTTCTTCCTCAGAAATCTGTGAGGTTGCATGGTGACTCAGAAATGAAGCCTAGTTCCTGAATGTGCCAGAGTTATTGTGCCTAATTCAAAATTTCAAAAGAGGTGATAATATGCTGGGAGGCTTTCATTTACAGAAGTATTTCTTGAGTTGAGCATTGACCCACAGTACTCCTGAGCTTCACTGGAGTATGAGTAGGTCAGAACTTCCCGAACACATCAATGCACCAACATAAAAATCACCAACCCAGGTGATGGACATCCTGATATATTTAGGTCATCACTTTTCTGACCTCTCCAAATTGTTAGTTATGTTCTTTGCCTTGCCCATGCATAGCAGTTTCTCCTTTTCTTGCACTGTCTGACCTTAGAATCCCACACAAATTCTGTCTGATTAATTATATTAGACACATATTCTAAGATTCAACCTTGAATTTCCTTTAAAGCCTGCTATTATTTGTAAGCAGTCTTTACCTAATATAATCAGTACTTCTATGACATTCAACTCCAGTCCCCACAAAACCTGCATTCTTTGTTTAAGCACTTGTAATGTCACTGCAATTCAAATACCAGGATAGGAATGCATGTTTGCAGACTGAGAAGCAGCAGAACCCTGGCAACTCCTAAAGGCTTCATTTTAGACATTCTTGATTGGTACTCAGAGCCCAAGGGGGAAACAAAACAAAACAAAACAAAACATAATGGACAGGTAGCTAGAGAAAGCATTTTGTGAATATATCTAGAAATGGGATGTTAACTGCAGTGTGTATGAAATGACTGAATTGCAGATGTGATAAAGATAGTGTTGATATCTTCTGAGTCTGTATTTCTAACTGAAGATGTCTTCTCCATATAGATATACATATTTTTCACAGTGTGCATGCAAATGTCAGGAAAAAAAAAACAACTTTGTTACAACTCTGATAAGTACTAGAATATCTACAACTTTGCAGGAAATTTACTTTTAGTCAGATGAATCACACTTATTGTGACTATTGTGACCATTATTTAAAGGAAAAACAGGATGTTTCTATTTATTTATTTAGTCAAAGTTCTATAGTTTTCCTACATGCTAAGCACCCTCTGATACTTAATTTCCCATTGAATTTTAAAAATAAAAATAGAATAAAATCAATCAATCAATCAATTAATTAATTCATAATTTGCATACAGTGAAAAGACAATATGTATATTTTCCTGCATAGGCTCATTTGAACTAAATGTTATTAAAAAGCCATAGAAACAGTATTTTTATTGTTGTTGTTGTTACTGTTATATTGAAGAGATTTATTGTAAATCCATAAAGCAATTGAGGTCATACACAAATGTTCAAGTTAATTCCATGTATTCTGAGATACTGAAAACATGATCTCAAATCAAATAAAATTAATTCAATCTTTTCTATCATACTTTAAAAGGGAAAAATATTTTTTTCCGTACAACTTCATCAAAGTATTTTTTTTTAAAGGCCATTTGAAACTAGTTTTACTATAATTCAACCCAGGCTTTAAAATTAATATCAAAACATTCACTTTGTCTTGCTTCAGCTGCAGTTTATGCAGATATTTAAGACTAAATTTATTCATTACTTAAATGAGAGACAATACCTACTAGGTGTTTTTTACAAAAGGAACCATTCTTTGAAAACAACTATTTTTAAAATATTTTTATTTTTGTTATATTGCCTTTCAGGAGTGACGAAAATCTCATTGGTCTGTTCAGAATTAATTTAGCAGCTGAAAAAAAATATAATAATAATCAAAACAATTTAAAACAAAGCAGAACTGTGCTAATGGAATGACATTTTTTTTCCACTAGTTTGACATATACTCTTAAGTGTTGTTGATTTTTATTTATTTATTTATTTATTTATTTATTTAATGTATTTTTTCTTAATATAGGTACAGTGGATGTTCTCAGATGATCAGGATTGCTAGTACCAGGAGTACCTTAGTTCTCTGGTAAAGATTTGCCTTTCTGCCTCCATTGGAGAGACAGATCTAGTCAGATTAATCCTCACATCCATCAGCCTGTAATGAAACCAAATGCATAGGCTAGTAGAGAACAGTCGTGGCCTTTTAGCAGGAGGCCTCTGTGCTCAACAAGAAGTTAGAAGAACCTTGCATGATCCTGTTTGTAAGTTTAAGTTCAGCTGTGTCACTTCAACAAGAACTGCCTTATACAATCCTACTGTTTTTGCAATTCACATTTATTTTTATTGCTTGAGGTTGTATTTCAGTGTATCCGTGAAGTGGCTCATCTGTCTGTTCTGCCTGTGGTCTCCTTCTTCAAGTCCACAGCTCAGCAGCTGCTGTGGGATACCAGTGTCTTTTACCTTAGACATGTGACCAGCCTAGTGCAGCTGTTCTATGATGATCATGGCTGCATTCCCTGGAACATAGCTCTACTCTGAAACTTTCTTACTGCAAATTTTATCTTGCCATCTGATGCACAATATGGTCCACAGATGGTGCAGATGACATTTGTCTAGAAGTCATATATGTCACTACCAGTCCATGTCTTCAAAACATTCAGCAAATTGCTGCTTTGTAGACTTTTAATGTGGTCTACCATTTAACACCAAGATGATGTTTGACATTGAAATAACCTATATCTCGAACCTCATGGTGCAGTACAAAAAGTTGTGTTTTATCCTGGGCTTTTTCAAAGATTAGCAGTAAAATCAGGGGAATGAAACAGTATTGCTTTCTTCTAAAGGTTTTTTTGTTTGTTTGTTTGTTTTGTTTTTCCCCCCCTTTATCCTGGCTTTCAGTGTTTAAAATAGGAAATATTCCCCTTATTCACAAATAAAGGGGAAATTCACAGTCTGCTATGAATTGGTAGTTAGCTTGTACAGAGCATTTGTGTTGCTTATCTCTTGCTATAAACTAGCAAATGCCTCGTGTAAGGGCCAGACTTCGATCACAGCAGGCAATAGGGAGTTAAATGTCTAATGAATTTGAGTGCACAGATAAAGAAGTAGGCTTACACTGACAGAGGACATCTGCTTATGTATAACAAGTGCTAAATATAACTAAGGGTATAGGACTTATCAAACATGCTCATATCATTCAGGACAATGAGAATATGGGAAAATTAAAAACAAACAAACAAACAAACAAACAAAAAAACTATCTTGATAGATATACCATATATACCATATTTGCTTTATCTGCAGAGAAAACTTATGCTTTAATGCAAATGCTCCTTCTCATTTGCTGCCTTCCATCCATTCCTTTGCATTTGAAAGGGTAACCACATCCATTCCTTCACATTTGAAAGGGTAAGCAGCAAAACGTTGAGATCATGTAGAGTCAAAAAATTTTATTGCCTTATATCTGTTCCGGCTTCAGTTTTGCAGACATGGTAACTCCTCTTCTACTAGTCAGATGGATAAAATGCAGATATTTCTGCAGTAAACCTCATTCCCGTAGTGATTTTTCATGTGAGTGGACATACCCTCCAGGAAAAGGAATAGTCTGGAAGCTCTGTCTTGTCCTTTTTATATCCCACTGGAATTAAAGGATAAATATTATTTGCTTTTGTGTCAAAAGTCTAAGACAGAAAAGAACAGAAAACCCTCTTTGTCTAAAATATTCCTCAGACTTATTTTTGATGGAATCTATTTCATCTTTTTCATCCATTTTTATGGAAGAAAGTAGAAGATTGCTCGCAACTTCAAATTAGGTTATGCAAATTCATTAATGGTATATACAGCAGGTTGTTGTTTGTTTGTGTTTGTTTGTTTGCTTTTGTTTTGTTTTTTTTTTTTCTCCAGGCTTATTACAAACTACATACTGCTATGATTTTAAATTTGACATATAGAAAATTTCTTCTGGGGGGCTGTGTTGTTCTCTTCTAGACTGATGTTAATTTTTCTGATTATAATATATATTATAGTGGGTGATTAGACTTGACTGACATTTTAGGTGATGGTGCTGCTAAATTACATACTGATGCCAGAGAACTTTTCCTTTTGCATCATTTTCTATTTCATTTTAAGGTTTCCTTCTTTTATTTTTCTAATTTTTAGATAACAAACCAGTAAACTTCCGGTGTGCTTAATCTCACAGACTTTAGTTTATTTAGCACCCACAAGTATATATGAGTAGATCATATCAAATTATTCTTTATGAAGATTGTTGCCTCTAATATGCCTTTTTTTCTCTGAATCTCCTCTCATTTGTCTACATTTATTAACTCTCATTGAAGTTCTTGTCTTCTCTAAGGAAGCACATGTTGTTAATTAAACTGGCTTAACTAGTATATGGAATCACATAGGTTCCTGCCAGTTCCTTTGTAAGCTGTCATACTGCATCCAGTTCTTTCCTTGAAATTGGCAATTTGAAAGTGTTCCTCAGATTTGGGCATCCGATTGTTTACCATTTAGTCCAAACAATTCAAGAATGCCAGTGCTAATAATGTCCAGTGTAAGATTATTTCCAGTTTGGCAATGGATCATGTTTTTTTCCTCTCCAAAGGAAAAATATATCTTATGTCCTAAACACCAAATCACTCACAGTAGCCTTTAATCCTTATCCCATTACAAGTCTCCTTAAAGGCTTCATAAAAAGTCCTTCACAAAATGATGCCTTGAGACCCTGAAGGAAGTTTAAGTACTGCTTTGTCTTTATTATTTTGCTGGCATTGCTGGAAACATTTGCCTCACTTTGTACTCTCCACAAAACTTAAAGTGAGATGACAGAGCAAAGAAAAAACAAAGTTATTCCTAAAACATGAAATAAATCATTAACCACTTACTCCTGTAGAGACCGTGTTGTTTTTCAGTCTTTCTGCTCTTCGGAAAACAAAACTAAATTCTATCCTCTGTCTCCTACTCTCTATTAAATATTGCAGTTGTGAGACAGTTTCTCATCAGGAATGAACAAAAATATTTGTAAAGATCATTTCCCTTCTTTTCCCTTCCATCCAAAACCAACAGTAAGTGAAAGGACTTCCATGTGCAACTATTTCAAATAGATTGAAACTCTTCTATACGTACGTAACAAGTCTGTTTTTCTCCCTGAGGATTTATTAATTTAAAAATTCTCTGTATGTATGTACTTGTTTGTTTCTACTTAAAAAATAGCCTCAAAGGATATGCTAGAAATTTACAGCACAAATAGCCCTTCCTGAAGGGAAACAGTACTGTTAACTGCAGAATAACATAGGTCATCCTACATGGGTTTCATACTCATTTCTGATGCTTGATGTGAACAAGTAATTAAAGGTCTAGCTGATATTGTTATGGGACATTTTGATTGATTGTTTTCCAAAATTCTTTAAGTAAGTGATATTTTCTGTTTTAGTGCAAGGATTTAGGTTTGATTGTTAAAACATAACATAATTGTTTTCAAAAACCATAGTCACTGCAGTATTACTAAATTATCTATGCCACGTATTCCTACTACTTTGTTTCTGATCATCTGGTTTATAGTACCGTAAACTTAACATAGATGCACTGTATGGACTTTTCGAATATGAAGTTCGGTATTATTTTTGCTCCAGAAACCAAGAAAACCTCCTTCCTTGGAAAATGAAAAAATTGTTTCATGAGAAAGGGAGCTACTGAAGATTCCTGAATCACAGACCTATGGAGGAAGACACAGAATATCTGGAAATAAACTTGTGCTGACTAAGTGTGCTAAAGACTTGATAGATCAGCAAGTTTTATGCTACGTATAGATAAATTCTTAAGTGCTGGGAAGAGTACTTCCAATTTGAGTGAGCTTAAATTATGTTTATATAGTTTAATATATTTTACAGGTATTTGCAGTCTTGTTTAGAGGACCTCCTTGAAGATGACCTTTTTTTCCTGTCATAATACTTTAAGATTTTCAGAGAGAAGGCAGATTCTCTATGCATTTGAACAACTATTCAGGCTGAGGCAGTTCAAATGAGAAAAATTTCAAATGTATCATTGAATCGTTTTGTCATCTCTCTCATTTCTTCATGATGATAAAAAAAAACCTGGCTCATTTGAGTTTCACTTTTAAACAAGGTGGGTTTTTTTGTGGTTGTTTTTCGTTTGTTTGTTTTGTTTGTTTGTTTGTTTTGCTTTTGAGTCTGATGACAGATTACTGTCATACATGTTACTTCTGGAGGCTTAGTAATATGATTTATGTCTTTCTGAGTGGGAGTGTTACATGCTTATCAACAATTTACGTAATATTATAAAGCATTATTTATTTTCTTTTCCTGATTGCTGAATATTTCTAACTAACTGAGGGTTCCTCTAGGGCTTTTCCTACGTAGTTTGTTAATCTTCATCCTACTGGGAAAGCATTTTCAAATAGCATCTTCTCTGCTTTGCACGATTTTTATTAGTTTTTTTGTTTGTTTGTTTGTTTTGTTTTGTTTTTTTGTTTTCCTGTTTTGGCTGTTGATTTCTTTAAGTATTTGAAGTATCTTTAACAGAAAAGCTAAAGATCAGTATTTTTACTATGATGTAAACATACTGCTTAATTTTGAGAGAAAAATCAGGGAAATCTTCCATTACTTACATAAATAAGAGGCAAATTTTTATTTGGGTGACTATTACTTGCTCTGAATGATAAGAAATTCACAACACCTAGGGATTTTTAATGCTAAAACAATGTAATGTAGAAAACAAAATTTCTGTAATAGATTGCTAGCAGTTCAAGAAAGGCATGAAACCTTTTTTTTTATTTTTTTTTTTCCCCTTGATATCTTATTGCAACAGCGGTGGGGAAATCCCTGTTGCTACTAAATGATTCAGAGACTTATCAGAATCTACCTGGGCCAATTCTTAAGTTGGTATCACAACAATATACTCCTCCAGAGCATCCAAAAGTGTGCAATAACCCCTGAATTGTGAAGGTGCACATTCCCTTTTTATTACCTTAGCAATTTCTGTAGCTACCTACACAGCATGGTAGCATTGTGTCATAATAATAGAAATGTACTACTTTATTTGTCATCTTAGGGAAGTTTAGGTTAACAAACTGGAAGTCATCATCTGTATCATATGGTTAAAAGGTCTCTTGGTGAGAGATGGGTGAGCAAACTTCTCCTCATAGGAAGGGCAGAGCAGGTCTGAGACTACCTCATGAGAATGCCAGACAGTATACATCCCAGGATTGTGAAGGAACTGGCTGATGTCACTGTCTGAACCACTGTCCATCATATTTCAAAAGTCATGTCTGTCTTGGGACTGGTACACTTTAACATCTTTATCATACATGACATAAAGATGGAATCAAGTGCACTCTCAGCAAGTTTGTGGATGACACCAAGCTGAGTCAGTTGGTGCAATTGATATGTCAAAGGGAAAAGATGCCATCCAGAGGGACCACGATAAACTTGAAAGATGGGCCCATATGAATCTAATGAGGTTCAATGAAGTGCAAGGTGTTGCACTTGAGTCGGGGTAATTACGGATATGAACACAGACTGAGAGAACTCCCTGAGAGCAGAATTGCCAAGAACTTAGGGGTCCTGATAGACGAAGACTTAATATGAGCCAGCAGTGTGCACTTGCAGACTGGAAGGCTGAAAGTATCCTGGGCTGCATCAGAAGAGAGATGGTCAGCAGAGTGAGGAAAGTGATTGTCTGTCTCTACTCTGTGCTTGAGTGGTCCCAGCTGCAGTACTGCATCACGGTCTGGGGCCATCAACACAGGAAAGATGCATTACTTTTGGAGAGGGTCCAGAGGAGGATCATGAAGGTGATCCAAGGGCTTCATAGGAAAGGGCACCTTTCCTATGAAGAAAGGCTGAAGTTCAGCCTGTGAAAGAGAAGTCTGTAGGGAAACCTCATTGTTACCTTCTAGTACTTAAAGGAAGTTTATAAACATGAGGGAAATAAACTTTTTACATGTGTAGATAGTGATAGGACAAGGGAGAATGGTTTTAAACCCAGGGAGGGAGGATTTAAGTGAGATGTCAGAGAAGCTTTTTACTGAGGTGCTGGAACAGGTTGCCCAGAGAGGCTGTGAATATCCCATCACCTGGAAGTGTTCAAGACTAGGATGGATGGGGTTCTGGGCCACTTGATCTATTGCCTGATTGGTTGTCACCCCTGCCCTTAGCAGTGGGGCTGGAATTAGATGATCCTTGAGATCCTTTCCAACCCAAATCATTCTATGATTCTAGCAGATCCAGAAACAGAAAATCAGTCCTGTGTATAAGCCAGGATCTGAGCCCAACTGTTCAGGGTGTATATGAACCACGTAGGTGCTAGGTTTGGTTCTTCTCAATATGGTTTATAATAGAGGATTAAGATTTGCTCTATTCGAACATACTCTCCTTATCTGTGTTACACAAAAACAAGTGACAATATTCTAAGACCTCTAATTCCTGTTCTGCTAGGAACCCTACAATGCCTAATCTTTAGAAATATTAGCAGACTTCCAACTCCCTGTACTGTCTGCAATCACAACTCGTCTAAAAATTCCTCTGCTGAAAAGTGAAAGTGGAGCTGCCAGTCACTTAAGTCAAAATGTTCAGCCATTTAGAAAGACATTGAGGCCTCTACCAGGATTGTATCCTGTCTGTCTGCACCCAATGCCTCCTGCAGAAGTCATTGTGTGAGAAAAAAAATGTGTGAGCTACCATGGTAAGTAATTTCTGCTTTCTTCTCTGAAATGTGAAACCAGCTCTTTGTTATGCTTTTGTTCAGTTTCTCACAAAGACAAAATGTTCATACTTTGATAAGTGACAAGAGCACGTTTTTATGTGGTATCCATATCGGATGATGTTTTCCTGCTGGCATGCCCTGATCACTAAATATCCTTCAGTATCTGTGTTTTATACAGCTCCTAAGACACGATATAGTTCAGTCGCCCCAGGTTTTTTTTGTTTGTTTGTTTGTTTGCTTTTCCCAATGTGTTATTTTCTGGGAACAGAAAATACTTTTTTTTCCCTAGGGCTGATTAGAAAGTATTGTTGGCGAATGGTGTTTGTGACCTAAGCTGACACTCCCTGCAGGAAATCATTCAGAAAGACTAACTATCTCAGAGGGACACATGGTCTGGGGAGCAAACAGTCATGCTGTATCACACTGAAATAACTTAATGAGACTGTAGGAAATCTCATTTTTTACCCTTCTGCGATTTCTTTTAAAGATTTTGTAACAGAAAGCTGTGAGATAGCAATGAAGAGCAGGGAGTATAGAATGTCGTTGTTGTTGTTGTTGTTGTTTTTTAGTAGGAAACAGTTCAAACTACATACAAAACAGATACATGGCTTTCTTTGTTAGGCTGAAAGCAGTGTCAGCATTTCTACTTTGCAGAAATCCTGACCGTAACTTTATTGAGGAAAGAAATTGTAAGAGTCTTGTGGTGGCAATCATGCAGAGAGACTCTGCAGGCAAACTTCTGGACTTACTCCAGTCATTACACATTTGGAAAGAGCTTCACACAAAGGTATTTTGTGCATGAATAGTCCAGAGGAATAGGTTTCTGGACCAACTGGTGTGTAGCTAATTTTAAAAAGTCAGTTTACCATAACAATTATTTTATGGACTGTAGAGCAGATCTCATTAAAGTAAGAAGTGAATCATAAATTAAAGGAGAACCAAACACATTAATGTCTAATATTGCCACTTCTTAACAGGAATGTTACAAATGGTAATGAGGACACTGTCTATCTTCCTGGGTTACTGTAGTAAATATGGTAAAAATGGAAAAGTATTCGTTTGCACAATATTTTAATGATATTTCCTCTGTACATTTTCACTATATATTATATAGCTTATTTTTCTGTACTCAAAGACCCCTGGATTTTCATTGTGATTATTCTGTTAGATTATTTTCTTGCTATCCCATTAATTTCTCTCTCTATATATTTATTTATTTATTTATTTATTTTTATGTTTTTTATTTGGAGTTACACATAGTTTTGTCTTTGCTGGAGTGTGGAGCATTTTATTATCATTACTATCTTATCTACTTTATAGCTTTTGAATTTTAGTTTATTTTTCTTTAAGTCTCAAAATATTTGAGTTCATCTAATTGTATATTAGAAGTAAATGTGTATGTATGTTGGTACATTCATGAACTCTTTCATCTAATTGGATAAAAAAGGCAATAAATGATCATCTCCACAACAGAGACACTTTGCTGAAAGGAATCTGATTTCTCCAAGAAGCTCGTATAATGGATCTAGTGTCCAGAAATGCTACAACAATACGGGCTAGGTCTTAAAAATGTAGCATGCACTGTAATAGCAAAAATAAGTCACTACCTGAAAGGAGGTTGTATCAAGCTAGGGGTTGGCTTCTTCTCCCGGGTAAGTAGTTATAGGATGAGAGGTAATAGCCTCAAGTTGTGCCAGGAGAGGTTCAAGTTGGATATTAGGAAAACTTTCTTCTCAGAAGGAGTGGCAAGCTATTAGAACAGGTTGCCCAGGGAGGTGGTGATGTCACCATTCCTACAGGTTTTCTAGAAAAGGGTAAATGTGGCACTGAGGGACATGGGTTATTGGGAGTGGTGGTGATGGGTCAATGGTTGCACTAAGCAATCTTAGTAATCTTTTCCATCCTTTATTATTTTATGATTCTATGATTCTACATATGGAAGGCTAAAGACCACCTGTATCTTTTTTCAATTTGTTCAATAACTGAATCACTGTGATTTAGTTTTACATCATTGCTTTTCAATGTATTATATTCTACAGATTTTACTGCATTTATGGTGCTAATTATTTAAAATACTAGAGAAATGACTTTTTTCCTTGTTCTCAAGTGCTAAATTAATTAACTTAACATTTATTAAAAGAAAAAGTTCATTTCTGCGTATATATCACATATAAATGCCAGATGTCATTCTGGTCCTTCAGTATTATTATTTATTTATTTATCTATTTTTCCCCTTTTGACTGCAGCAGTATTAAAGAACAACAACTGTAGTCACTGGAAGTTTTCCTGCTACCTTCAGTGAAATCCTATTTAGATCTGAGCTGAGTACTTTTGAAAATCTCACTGACTGTTAAGCAGTTCTGAAAAACAGCACCACAGGGACTCCTATAATTCATTTGCTGTCCAAAAGAGAGAAAACTCTTCTCACCCTTTCTAATAATTGTAATAATAGCTATTTCTTTCATACATATTTTATTAATCAGTCGTGGATTTCTATGCAGAGGGGATTGATGTCATAATTTGCACTTTCTTATGAGAGATGTAAGTAAAGTAATGTGAAGTGACTTGTTAACCTCATCATTTGTGCAGGTTTTGAACACTGATCTATGGCCCAAGATGTTTTAGCAGAAGAGTGATGGAGTGATGCTTAACCAATTGAATTACAGTTTGGTGAAATCATCATAAAACATACTTGAAACGAGATAAAACGATATCTTGGATTAGCGTCAGTTAAGCAGGTTCTGTAATTAGAATAAAAATAGCACTGCCATTCTCCTGAGTTTGGACTGTACCCTCGGTAACTAGGGACTACTCCACTCTTACCTAGCTCCTATTGAGCCTTGCAATAGTGAATTAGGTGAATAATTCCGACTCCACATATTCTAGTGTGATAAATAAGACAAAAGGTTTGAAACAAATATGTCTAGCTTTCACTTGATTGCATTCAGTTCAGCAAGCTTTGGATTTGCTTATGTCCAAAAACTTTAAAAATCCAAAATCAGAACAGAAAATACTACTTAACTTCATATGAAAGAGCACCACAGTTTTCATTACTAGATTGAGAGCAGTGTTAGCATTACTGTGTTGTAGTGACTGCATATAACCTTGTTGAGAAAGGAAATTGTAAAAACACCTTTTTAATCATTATGATGTTGTTTTTTCTTGTCTTCAGTGTATTTGTATTTGCCACCTGTAGTGTTAGAGGATTATCCTAAGAGACTTCCTAAGACAATCATGCCTATGTGCATGAACCTATACATAAGACATGGGTCTTATAGGTGTCTTTCAGCCCTCTGAAATAGTTGATTCTAGAGAAAGCATTCTTAGACAAACACAAGTAGCCATAGATTGAAATATGTGGGCATTATGTTGAGCTGATCTGATCACTGAGCACAATGGAAGCTTATCCTTCCAATATACAGACATTTAAATATTTGCCTTAAAGTTTCTTAAGTAAAAACAGAATTCTCCTAAAGCAGTTATATTATATGACTTTGCAGGAACCAGACTGATGGAGGAAGTCAAGTAATAAGTCATATTTAATTCTCCTATATACAGGAAATTAAAAATAAAAATATATAAAAAAGAATAAATCTAGCAAATCTAATCTAACTATTCTGAAAAGAATGAAGACCAGAATTCACACAGGGATTGAGCCAATGAGCTCTCACATAATCCATTACCAAGACATCAGCAGTTAACATCATTCTAGTTGCCTTATGCAGCCTACCATGATTTTCAGTACTAACTGCAGAGTATGAGTGACCTGTGGATTGCATGCTATACTTGTGATTTCTGTGGAGATATCTTAGATAACACAAATTATTTCAAAAGATTGTAGCTGTACTCTGTGTTAACTGACTCAAGGTCTTAATAATCTGGCTATGAGAAATAAATGAGTAATATAGATGACTGAGTTTCTGGAGAAATAATACTAGGATGAGGAAGAAAGAAAAGAAAGTCTGTAGCAATAAGCAGAAGCATTCACTTTTCTAGACTCTTGATAGGAAGTGCTATAAAGAGAGTCAAAATCGAGAAATGTAGAGAGGATGATAGCGTCCAGGGGAAATCTGCCTCACCAAAAGGCAATATACAAACTTCAGCAAACTGATTAGTTAATGGTATGTAAGAGCAATCCCATTTATGCCACAACACATATATCATTTGACATTTTTAGAGAAGCAAAGAAAAAAACATCCATAAATAAACATTTTGAATGACTAGAATACTTTGATGTAGAGTTAATTTGATCTATCCTTAAATATCTTTAGCCCTATCTGAGCTAGTAACTTCTATTATTCATTATTGTCAATGCAATGAAAGAGACACTTCACAGAGCTAGTAAGCCAGACTCTTTTAGACATCTATATTAAGATGAGATTAGTATTTTTTTAGAACTTTTTCTTCTTCACTGAGTAAACACATAACTCTCCTCTGCTCACTTTCAAGAGAAATATCAGTTCTTTGACAACGTTGTCATTTGATATCCTTCATACTTCAGTTTTCATTTGTACAATCCTTTAAAAACTACCTCTGACTTATCTTTTCAACATGTAGGAAACAGTCCTTGAAAAATTTGTGGCACTGTAAGCTAATTGACATAAGCATCCTGTGCATTCCTAGATATATATATTCATCCTCTTAGATGTGATTGCATCAGTGACAATATATGTAAGAGTCTGAATGACAACTGAATGCTTCAAACTGAGTAAGGCAGAAATGAGAAAAATAGGAAGAATAATATGTTCATTTTAGTCTTTAGTAAAGAAAAGTTACTGATTAGTGAAGTTAAGGAAAGGAAAACTTCCAAGTATACTTCAGACATTTGCAAGTTTTCTCTTTTATCATTTTGGACTATTGTGAAAAACAATTGTTATTACTGCTTAAGAAAAACAGAGAGAATGTGCCTCAAACAAACAAACAAAAAAATGTACATGACATTCTCTATAGAGACAGTGACCAGGAAAACAATTAATTTTGTTACCATCCATATTTTACTATAGTGACAAAATAGCAAAGACTGTTTAGTGGATAGATAGTGTGAAATGTAAAACTGCTTTTGTGTTATTGTTAGCTCACGAGGGTCAGAAAGGGAAGAGTTGGACTCTATTCCCAACTCCATCACCACCTAGGTAAATTACTATCAGATCATGGTTTATGTTACATAAATAGACCCAAGGTAATTTGATTCTTCGACTCCTCACAAAGCTATTTGGAGTCTGACCTGATACTTTAATACTATGAAATCTTAACTTGAAAAGTATTGTAAAAATATAAATATTGATTTTTTTTTTTGTTCTTGTTTTATCTAGACAGCTAGAACCTCTAAAGAAGAAAAGACTATGTGGTTTGAAAGCTAAATGAAAAGACAAAAGCTTCCATTGATAGTAAAAAAAGTCAATAATAGAATACGAGCTGTCTTCATGTAAGCTTGTGTAGTTGGACAAGATTTCTGGGAAAGAATATTAATTTGAACTGAAGCTGTACAAATCACATATGTAACTAAAAAAAATCTATAAGAGAAAAAAAGAAACAAACAAAAGGCTATTTGAATCAGTTTCTGCCTTCTCCTGACACCAATAACGAATCATCATTTAGTGATGATGTTTAACTATTTTGCTAATGTACTTCAGGTCATAGCTGTCATGTTCTGCTGGAACAATAATTTATTGGGTTATAAAAAAAGGCAAAATATGAGCTTAGTTACACAAATAATGTCAGATGATTAAATATACCTAATAAAGTTACATAGGCATAGCCTATTTTGTTGTGCTGGATACGGAAAACACAATTGCCATTTCAAAATTACATGCTTCATTCCTTCAGCATTGTTCCTTAAGGACAGATTACTCTGGATGAATGTTAGCACATGTTCAATGTCAAAAAGTATCCAAATATCGTTGTTTATTTGTTTTCCTGTAAAGAAGAAAAAAGCTTATAATCCATATGGTAAAGGGTGAACTGATTACAGATAGCACTGTAGCATGCCTCTTGAGCATTCATTTATTTAAGCTGCAAGAAACAAATGAAGCTGAACTTTCTTTCTCAGTGTTGATTGTGTATGTTGTCCTCTGCTAGGGACAGAAGTACTGCTGTGTGATGCTGTCACTTCCTTAACAGTTGTAACTTGGCACTGTGGCTATTGTCCCTTCAGCAGGGATCCCTCAATTTGGTGGAAGATCAGAAGGCACTGCCTGAGCCTGGCATATTTATAAACTAACATATGTTGCTACAGTACTCAGTGCCTACATTGATAGGTTTATTTGTTCATTTATGTTTTTATTTTAAGCATGCTTTTAAGTTCATCTTCATTAATTTGTCTTGTTTTGTAAAAGTCTTTTTCATATTTTAATTAAATATAGCAGTATTTTTGTTAATGTTTTTTTATTGTTGCTAATATTAGCATAGTTCTATCCTTTGCAGTCTGATGTGCTTAGCCATAAAGTAAGTAGAAAAGTACATTTTTTACTTTTCTTAACATTTCACAATGTAATTTTCAGAAGTACAAACAAATTGTACTTATTATATTATATTATATTATATTATATTATATTATTATATTATATTATATTATATTTAGATTCTCAACTGGCATTTAGTAAAAGCACATATTTAGAATTGTCTTTCAGTTTCACAGAATCACCAGGATTGTGAGGGGCCTCTAGTACAACCCCACTGCTAAAGCAGGTTCCCTACAGTAGGTCACATGGGAAAGTGTCCAAGTGGGTTTTGAGGGTCTCTGGGGAAGGAGACTCCACAACCTCTCTGGTCAGCTTGTTCCAGCTCTCTGACTTTCCTTTTATTGAGTCTCCTAAGATAATTGTACAATATCTGGTATAACCCTGGCTACTGCCATTGCATACAAGTTAAAATACATTCTGTGACACTCTAAATAAGACAGACATTACTTATTCTTAGTAATGGATACTTGTGCCTGCAAAAATCAGGTCAGAATCAAAAGTGAAAGATTGAGTCTTTCATATTAGGTTTTTCTCTTGTGTTAAAAATCACAAGGGCACTTGTTAGATGTGATTTCACTATGAAAATATGATAGTAGAGAGGAGTATATCAGTGTACTTTTGTCTTATTATCATATTCCTTATTAAAAGTTCATTACAATGTCCAGAAAGTCATAATTCATGTATGTATGACTTCTGAGATCTTCAACTTAACATCAAATTGCATTGCCCAATATATTGTAGTAAGCTGTAAGATAACTACTTACCAGTTTTCACTTTTGCTATATAAAAGGAAGGCTTGTTAAAAATACAGACTATATTTTACATTGTAGAATTGCTTTTTGCATAATACTACTGTTTCTGAATCCAAACTGCCAAAGATACATCCATGCACCCCTTACAGCTGACATTTTTGTTTGTTTGTTTGTTTATTTATCATTTATAAATAGAAAAGGAAAAAATGCATTTCTATTCAAAGGAATACATTTCTACACAATAAAACAAATGCTGCAGTGTGATCCCTTTCAGGCATATAGCTAGGGAAAGCAACTGCAAACTTTTTCTTACTTCACTGCTATGCTTTAGTGCTGAAGTAAAACACTTCAGGGAGATATTAAATATGCATGCTATTCTTTTTTCTAATTTTAGTGTGAGAATTACCCTCAGAACTGTGTTTATACACTATGCAGAATGGAGCAGATCTGTGGCAGAGTTAAGAAACCCACGAGGAGGTATCAAACTTTATGCATCTTACTTCAAATTAAATCTCTGTATCAGCAGGGTGTTTTATGTTTTATAGAGGCAAAGAGATGGGCTGAGACATGTTAGGTGCCTTGTGCTTAGTTGTCATTTTTACCCTTTACTTTTTAAAACTGAGGAGACCAGTTAAAACTGTTCATGATAAGCTCTAAAATTGTATTTGCTGTCAGTTTTCATGGTTCTGTGAGTTTGACATGGAATAATTTTAAGTATCTGCATCAACAACAACAACAACAACAACAAAAGTATGTCATACGTAACCTCCTCTTGTGAGATTTTAATTTTTTTTTTTGTTGGAACTAAAATACTGAATCTGAAGTCCAATTTTGCAAGCATAAATTTCTCTGGGACATGGTATTTTTTTCTATTTTCTGTATTTTTAAACACAGTAATTGTTCAAATTCCTTTTCTAAATGATGTATTGACTCTTCTTTCGAAGTTGGAACTTAAAAGTAATTTTTTCTAAGCAATTAAAAAAGATACCTTAAAATGGTACTTAATTAATGATTTTATTCAGGAAGGCATGTAAGCACCTGCTTCAAATTGATTACTTAATTTGAGTCCCATCAAGATCAGTGGGAGGTAAGCAACTCCTTATAGTGAAAAAAAAAATGATTAATACATTCAGAAACAATGTCTACAAGTATGCATTTGGAGGAATGAAATATCCATTTGCTCATTCACTGACACTGCAGTACTGCGTTCAATTTGGAACCAATGAACTCCTTGAAATACAGACCCAATAACTTGTTAAGGACATTTAAACACGTTATAGGATACCAATGATATACACATATATTTTTCTAGTCTAGTGTAACTGTGAGTGTCATGGCTTTATGGTCATCAGTATTCCACATCATAACATCATGTAGTGCACTGGGAATTAAAGTGCTAATGTCCCAGTTCCGCATACCAAATAGAAGAAACTTACGTTCCCCAGAAGACTGTTCGCTGTGCTGATATCATTCCTGCACAGGGGGGAACGCATATTGGCAGGTCATCTGATGCTCTCTCCTGCTTTCCTTTGGCTATCCTCCCTGCTGCTCAACTTGACTGTCGTGTCTACATCTCAGCATTATCATAAGGCCTTGTTTTCAAACAATCTTTTTTTTCATTATATCTGATTTGGTCAACCCCAATTCTAATTATATTGTATTATACTGTCCTATCTTGTTTTTTTTCGATACTGTATTTAGTAAATTAGTTCATTTCTCATCACATTGTTGCTGGTTTGTTTTCAAATAATTTGGGTTCCCTTGTTTTCCTATCTCCGGAGGCGTGGATTCTGAGAAATCCCTCCGCCCCACTCGTCATGGAACCAGGCCGAGCCTGTAAACTATTGACAGTGAGAAAATAGGTATTTCATTGCTCATTTAAGTACACTGAATAATTTCTTTTTCGCTAAAATGTGACAAGAGAGAACTACTTGAACTCAAGAGTGACTCTCTGTTCCAAAATGAGGCAGACGACTTTGGTAACATCTGCATACATACAAGCTAATGGCCTTCTCTCTTGAAGGCCTGATCTAAATTTCATTTAAATTTTTCCACTGACTTCAGTCAAGATACATGCTTCCTTTTACAACTTTCACTCAGGCAGTTCTCCTGGGGAGCTCAGCATGAATTGTACACGACCAAAACCCAGGGGGAAAAAAAATAAAAAATAAAAAATAAAAAATAAAAAATAAAAAGAGAATTGGGCAATAGAATTACTAGAGTGATCAATAAGATTTTCTGTTTTTATTACTAACATACATTCTTTCACAAGTCAAGATTATACACTTTGAAATAAAAGTCTGTTAACAAAAATCCATTAACAGCAAATCCATTTGAAAGCAAAACAAAACAAAACAAAACAAGAAAAACAACAATGATGTTTTTCTTAGGTCTCTTTATGATGTATCACATTGGTTTTGAATGTGTGAGATAGAGGCAGTATGAAACAGCTTAATCAAATTTGGCAGTACCATACAACTGCACTAGTAATAGAAATATAACATATTTTTAACATATCTGCCACTATCAATCCACTGCTGGACATAGGACTCCCCATGTCTTATATCTTCTACAAGATCTGGTAAGTCTGTACCCCTGCTGTTCTTGATTATTTTCCAGGTTCTGTTTCTCTTCAGTTCTGTTTATTCTTCTGCTGGGATTCCCAGGTTTTGGCAACCATTCCAGAACTGTCTTTATCAATCTATCATCTTTTCTTCTGCTGAAACTCTTTCATATTGGTCTTGCTGTGGATCTTCTCATATGTTGTTCTCATGTGTCCAGTCCCTTGATTTTGTTCCATAAGTATTAATTTAACTGTTATTAACACACACCCTCCCCCCCTTGTAATTTATTTATTTATTTATTTATTTTCTTTCACACGTGGAAATACTAGCTCAGTTGGTAGATACAGATAACCCTGCAATAACTTGTACGTACATATAAGTTTTCTTTTGGAAAACAAGCAAACCTTATTTTTTTCTTCTGAAAGGAATATTAACATCCAGAGGGGTAAGAAATCTGCTTCTTGAATTAATCACTTAGAAAATAGATATGTTATTCATGTCTTTTGAATTATATACAGGCATGAAAAAAGGAAGAAACAACCTAATAAATCTTTTCCACAAACTGATTGGTTCATTTTCAATGAGAAATGATGAGATGTCCTGAGCATCTCAGAAGTCAAAGTGTTACTATAGTAGTACTTGTGTCACCTGTAGTGATTTTCTCCACCTTGGTGTATTTCTTTTATTAACTTCTAAAACGTGCAGAATACAAGGCTTTGTTTTTCTGAAAATAGTTGAGGTTTGTGGCTGAAGGGTACAAGTGTTAGAAATCAAGTATGATTCAGAAATTGCTCTTCCTAAGTCTAAAATTAATCCCTCCCTATTTATAAGCCAATACAAATATTTTCAGGAGATAATGTGCTTAAAACTTTAATTTGATCAAAACTTCATTGTAAAATCTTTGTCCACTGGTTTATAAACCATCTCACAGAGCTACTTTAATCACCGTGCCCGATAAGATAGGGAGGGGAAAAACAAAAACAAAAACAAAACAAAAACACTATTCAAAAAGAAAGCACTTCCAATCTCTTAAACGTATGATATAGATACTAGAGATGGAGAAGGAATGAAGTAAAAGTGCATGTTAAGGCTGAATCAAGTAAAAGATACAGTGTGCTTGGTTTGACTTGAGATTACAAATAAGAGGACAAGATTGTTCACATCATGGCATTCAATATACAAAAAAAAACCCATTAACTGGAATTTAGTCACATGTAACACTCCTTAGTGCCACATAGTGATTCAGTCTGCCTTCCTTCCAGAACTGTTTTACCCTGAAAGTCATTAGTTGCTTTTCTTCTTAGCCTGAATGCTCACTTGCCAATGACAGTTAATTTGTCATGCCTGCTCAGAAGTGTCTCTTCGAAGGAACAGGTACTTCACTTCAGGTTAGAGCTTAGATGTGACTCATATGCATGATCTAAGTGCACTGAGAAACCCCAAAACATAAATGTGATTTGCCACTGCCAAGTTTGTGCATAAATGTCTTGTCTCATTTGATAGCTGTGATGTAGCTTAAGCATAAAGTAAGAATCGGTAAGCTTGTTTTTTTGACCCTGTCAGACTGGAAGACTTTGAACTTGCATCTCCTAGGACACTGCTGTGACAATCAGTCTTTGCAGTATCCTCAGTAGAAGAGCGTGTGTTTTTGAAGCTAGATCATTGTGCACATGGAAGACAGTGTAATGCAGTTAGAAATAACGCAGACTAATTTTGTACAGCATTTTAGGCTCATATGTAGGGATTTGGACTAAGTGTAGAGAGATTATGAGAAAGGTGGTAAGCTCTGATGTTATTTCTAACTTTTAAATTTATTTTTTTTTTTTTTTAATACAGAAATATCACTACTTCATCAAATCTTATCCTCTGGAAGAGATGAAAAATCTGTTGACTTAGGCAAATTTGCTGGATTTTCCTAATATTTTCTACCAGTTCTTATCCAGAAATTAAAATCAGAATCTTCACTGATTCTGTAGGGAATCTGAACACTCTGTTTATATCAGGTACCTTAAGTTTTGCTACAGCGCTGTTTAAATCATTTATACAAAGCAGAATCTCTATATTCTACATGCAGTGGTATTTCATTAATTACAGGAACTGAAGTATAGAAATATGCAAACATATTCATTCATAGAATTATGGAATCACCAAGGTTGGAAAAGACCTACAAGATCTTCCAGTCCAATCATCCACCAATCACCAATAATTCTCACTTAACCATTTATTAAGTATGTTATCGTTTGCTGAAAGTTTATCCATACAAGACTTGGTCTATGAAGAAATTTGGATAAAAGTCTAGATCTGGCTCATTACAGTGAGTTACAAATAGTATGTCACATCTAAAATTTGCTTACATCAAAGAGCAAATAAATTCCCCTTTCTGGAACACAGCACAGTTTGTGTTAAAAAATAAAGAAACTCTTCAACTGAAAATTGAATAAAAACTAGAAGACAAGTAATGTAGTAGAGAAAAAGAATAGCAAAATATGTCTCCTATTTAAGCCCTGTCTTTTTTTCCCCCTCTAATTAATTTTATTTCTTGACATCTGTGAAAGGATTGTTTTTTGTTTGTTTGTTTTGTTTGTTTTATTAGTCTTATTTGTATTTGTATTTGTATTTCCCCTAAATCCATAAGAAGAGGGATGGTCAGAAGGGTGAGGGAAGTGATTGTCCCTCCCTACTCTTCCCTTATGAGGCTGCAGCTGTAGTATCGCTTCCAGGTTTAGGGCCCTCAGCACAGGAAATATATGGATCTGTTGGAGGGCTCCAGGGGAAGTCAACAAGGATGAACCAAGGGCTGGAGCACCTCTCCTATGAAGATAGGCCGAAGGAACTGGGCTTATTCAGTGTGGAAAAGAAAAGTATGAGAAGAACTCATTGTGGCCTTACAATATTTAAATAAAATTTATAAACATGAGGGAAATCAAGTTTTTACATGGGTGGACAAGGCGGGATGGTTTAAAACTGAAGGAGGGAGATAAGATAAGATGTCAGGGAGAAGATTTTTTTACTGAAAGAGTGGTGAGATGCTGGAACAGATAGCCTAGGAAGGTTGTGGATGCCTCATCTCTGGAAATGTTCAAGGTTAGACTGAATGGAGTAATGGGCAACCTTATCTAGTGTCTGATTTAGTGGCTGCCAACTCTGCCTGTAGCAGGGGGATTGGAACTTGATGATCCTTGAGATCCCTTCCAAGTCAAGGCATTCTATAATTCTATGATATGAAATTGTAGCAAATTGCACCACGGGAGATTTAGATTAGGAAGAATTTCTTCATAGATCTTGTGATTAGGAATTGGAATGGGCTTCCCAGGGAAGTAGTGCACTCACCATCCTTGAAGATATTTAAGGGGCATGTGGATGTGGCTTTTAGGAGTAGTTTGAATAGTGGACTTGATTTGATATTGTTAGTTTGATGCTTGGACTTGATGATCTAAAGGGTCTCTTTGCATACGCAAAGGAGAGTAGTCTTAAGAAAAAAAGAGGCGATGTGCACTTGCAGTCCGGAAGGCCAACTGTATCCTGGGGTTGCATCAAGAGAAGTGTGACCAGTAGGCTGAGGGAGGTGACTCTGCCTCTCTACTCTGCTCTTGTGAGGCCCCACCTGGAGTACTGTGTCCAGTTCTGGAGCTCCCAACAAAAGGACACGGATTTGTTGGAGCAGCTCCAGAGGACAACCGCAAAGATGATCAGAGGGCTGAAGCACCTCCCCTGTGAGAACAGTCTGAGAGAGCTGGGGCTCTACAGCCTGGAGAAGAGACAGCTCCAGGGGGATCTCATAGGAGCCTCCTTGTGCCTGAAGGGGACCTACAGGAAAGCTGGGGAGGAACTTTTTATAAGGACACATAGTGACAGGATGAGGGAAAATGGTTTTAAACTGGAAGAGGATAGATTTGGACTAGATATCACGAAGAAATTATTTACCATGAGAGAAGTGAAACACAGGAACAGGTTGCCCAGGGAGTTTGTGAATGTCCCCCTCCCTGGAAGCATTCAAGGCCAGGCTGGATGGGTCTTTGAGCAATCTGGTCCAGAGGGAGGTGTCCCTGACTATAGCAGCTGTGCTGGAACTAGATGAACTTAAATGCCCCATCCAACTTGAACCATTCTATGGTTCTATGGTGTCTCAAATGTGAGAGATAACAACATTCTTTGGAATGTTTAATAACTGGATTGTAGAAATAATCTCTTCTCCAACTAGGATTTGGCCCATTTTATGTCCTTTCCTGAAGTTCAAGGACTGAAGGTTTGGAGTCTGAGGAAAATTCATTTGATTCTGACCAACCTAACCCCATAAGAAAAGTTTTTCTGTAGGTTGCTGCTATGTGTCAGTATATCAGTATGAGTCTCTCTAGTTGTTGCTTGTTTCTCAAGTTTTTGTGACTTCTAACACCAGTGGTGACCTGGCATTTCAATCTTTGTTTCTTCAATTCTTTCATAAAATACCACTCAGGAAAATGGCCAATAATGAATTACCAAGGTTAAAATGTGTCTGCTTTGCTCCAGCACCTCCACAGATAGTATTTCAGTCAAAACACAACTGTGCCTCACTTCACAGATTATGATCCCAAACTAGCATTGCATACAAAAGCTGACTAGGCTTACAAAAAATTATTTACAAGTGTATGCATATATACTTCCAGTTTTATTACTGTTGCTTTCTTCCTGGCCTAGAAGAACAGACAACAGAGGCCAAAGTCCAAGATTTCTCTAGTACATGGGCATAAACATAATATTGAGAGAAAAGAATGGAAAGCAAAGGTGAAAAGTGTTCCTATATTGCTTTTCTATGTGAAGAAACTTGGTTATTTCAAATATTTGCCAAGGGCAGACCACTTTGAAAAAAAGTCCTCTCCAAGTACTAACTCTGAAACATGAAATTCTCTGACCAGAAGTTCTTTCTCTTGTAAAGTAACAAAGTTAGACTAAGTTAAATCCCATTATGAATAGGCATTAAATGTAATACTAACCACAGATATTTTAAGTGGAAACAATGAAGCAAATCCCTCTTGCTGACTCAGTATTCTATTTATTCTTTGCTCTTTATGGTATACAGTAGACCTAACTCTGTAGTTCACAAAACATTATTCCTCTGAACTGGCATCCATCTTGTACTTGAATTCTTTTTTATTTATCTGTCATATTAGACTAGGAATCAGAAGTTTCTCAGCAGGATGAATTATATATAAAAGTACCTAATCCAATATTGAAAACAGAGATGAATTTCTTGAGGGAAGAATGACATAAATAAATGGAATTATGTAACATTAATAGTGAATATTAATTAAATATTTTAGATGGGAAATTTTGAACAATAATTTTGAAAGTGATTACCTCATTTATTGAATACATGTGTGTGTAGGCCTTTTAAAAATTAGCATTCAATACCTGGTTGCTACTATTGTTTCATAAAGGCTTATACAAAATCTAGAAGGTCATTCCACTGACACAGTTTTGACTGGCCTCAAGCTGATGATTATTTTTTAGGTTCCGTTTAATTCTCTCTTGTTTTCAAGAAAGTCATGTGTGCCTGCAGATGATGTTTAATGTTTGTTATTTCTGGATGAATGAACTTAATTATCTCTAAAAATCATTTCATCAACAGATGTCTCCTCCTTGTTCCTCTGTATAAAGTATTCTCTGCATTTGCAACTTTATTTATCTATCTATCTATCTATCTATCTATCTATCTATCTATTTATTTATTTATTTATTTATTTTCTGAGTCCTAGTGTTCTCTCTCACATCTGATAGATTTCCCCTCCAGGGCAAAGCTCTATCTCAAAATCAAAAATACGTTGCTGTTTAAAATCTACCATAAAAGCTCTGCAAACACTCTCTGGTGCATGTTTGAACACATCCATGAGATCTGTCCAAAGGTTAAAAAAAATAACAAACCAACCAACAAACCAACCAAACAAACAAAACAAAAACAAAAACAAAAACAAAAAGCAAACAAAAAAAAAAAACCAACACATTTTTTTTGTAATTGGAACTAATGCTTCAAAATACCCAGTAGTACTATTATCATCTATATTTTCTGGTAAATATTTGTGACTGGATGCAAAAATGTTAGAAATCCTGGATTTCAAAGACAAATAGAGAGCATTGCATTTAGATCTTTAATACTGTCTTAAGTTAGAAGAACTGATACTGCAATATTTTAATCCATTATTATTATAGTACCTGTGAAACAATTAGCATTAAATAAGTATATTTTTTATAGTGTGCAACAAAATATTGTCAGCTATAATAGGTAGATAATAGATAGATAGATAGATAGATAGATAGATAGATAGATAGATAGATGGACAGATGGATAGATAGACAGATAGATAGATTCTGCTTTTGTGTTTTAGAGAATCACAGGACTGAGACAAGAACACTTAGATCATAGGAAAACAAGGAAAATATCCTAACCTAGGGTTGCTTCAAAGGATGTAGTTTTCCAATTTAAGACAACTAGTCTTATGCTTTTGACCAACTGTAAGGCCAAACTCATGAAAATGTTTTACAGACAAACCAACAACAGTTCTCAAAATTGCATTTCATTAAAATCTGTTCATTTACATAAATGAACATTTATGTAAATGAACTCCATTAGCCTGTTGACACAGAACATGGTCTCTTAAAAAAATAGAGACAACGGCACAACACAGAGTTAGTGCAGTTTTTAACAGAAATTCCTAACATTTATTTCCAGCACCAAGATCAAATCAATTGCTCTTTTTGTTTAATAGTATGTAATTTACCAAATTCTGTAAAATCGTATAAGAATCATATATACTCATCACACTGAAAATTTCAGAGAACTTATTATCTTAGCTGATATAAGCTACATCCTTTTTCATGAATCCTACACCACAGTACACGTTACAGAAAATAATATTTTCACATACCTTCCCATTTTAGTATTAGCACTACTTATCACTGTATTATTACCCATAGCAACTAAAAGCATTTACCATGGATCAAGACTTGTTTTTATGTGGTATAAGCACCCTCAGTAAGTTTGCAGATGACACCAAATTGGCTGGAAGTGTCAATCTGCCTGGGGGTAGCGAGGCCCTACAGAGGGATCTGGACGGGCTGGAGAGCTGGGCTGAAGCCAATCGGATGAGGTTCAACAAGACCGAATGCCGGGTCCTGCACTTTGGCCACAGCAACCCCAGGCAGTGCTACAGGCTTGGAGTGGAGTGGCTGGAAGACTGTGTAGAGGAAATGGATCTGGGCGTATTGATTGATGCTCTGTGGAGCATGAGCCAGCAGTGAGCCCAGGTGGCCAAGAAAGACAAGGGCATCCTGGCTTGCATCAGAAACAGGAACAGGGAAGTGATTGTCCCCCCGTACTCAGCTCTGGTGAGGCCACACCAGGAGTACTGTGTCCAGTTTTGGGTCCCTCACTGCAAGAAAGACACTGAGGCCCTGGAGCATGTTCAAAGAAGGGCAACAAAGCTGGTGAGGGGTCTGTAGCACAGGCCTTATGAGGAGCAGCTGAGGGAGCTGGGATTGTTCAGTCTGGAGAAGAGGAGGCTCAGGGGAGACCTTATCGCTCTCTATAACTATCTGAAGGGAGGTTGTAGTGAGCTGGGGGTCAGCCTCTTCTCTCATGTAACTTGTGATAGGGATAGAGGGAATGGCTTCAAGCTGCACCAGGGGAGGTTCAGGAAATACTACTCTCAAAGAGTGGTCAGGCACTGGAATGGACTGCCCACGGAGGTGGTAGAGAACACCAACCATGAGGTGTTCAAGGAATGTTTGGATGTTGTGTTGAAGGACATGGTTTAGTGAGATCTGTTGGTGATTGGTGGGTGGTTGGTCTGGATGATCTTGTAGGTCTTTTCCAACCTTGATGATTCTGTGTGATTTTGTGATAGTAAGACATTTTCCTTGCATCACTGACATTGTGAATACAAGACAGTAGGACATAATAGTTGTTGCAAGGGTTGTACTTTGTGCAATAAAATACAAGAAGCTCTAGAATAAATGGTTCCATATGAGTTAGTCTCCCACTACAGTCAGTGGAGAGAAATAGATACTTTTAAAGTGCAGCTCTAATTTAGAGATCAAAACCAAGAAAGAAGGGAAAAAAAAAAAAAAAGTAGTACAACATGTGTAAGTCAAACAGAGAATTCTACAGTATGGACTGTGCAAGTTACATGAAATAAGTCATTAAAAAAAAAAAAAAAAAGAATATTGAGGGTATTTCTGCAACCAGAAAAATGAAACAGATAAGCGAAGAAATATTATCCTGCAGCGTTGTTACTGACATGTCTTTTAATATGTTATATCATGTTTTTTTGTTTGTTTTGTTTGTTTTTAACATATAAAACAGCTGTATCATAATCAAAATACTAAACTCAGACCTGGACAGCTCCATAATTTTGCTAGTATAATCATGCTGGAGCAAAGTGTGTAAGGTGTAAAATAGATATTATGCAAGGGGAAATAGTGCAAATTTGCTAATAGAAAAAAAAGTGTTCTTTTTGGTATACAATTTTTGTATGCAAGCATTTAGTTAAGATGATTGAGGCTATATACCTGTAGTGATAGGTGTAAGAATATTTGTCAGAAACAATTAAGACATGATTTACAGGGGCTCCACATTCCCAAAATGTGACTTCTTTTTTGCAGGTTAGTTTGAAAGATGGTCCTCTTAGCCATAAATACAGATACATTATCATTATGTCTTAAGAAGCAAAAATTATCATCAAAGGACAGATAGATACGATATTTATCGTTTATTGAAAAATCAGTGTGATATGTTGATCTTCACAACATTCAAAATAAAGCAGATTTTAATGATTAACTCTTTTCCTGATAACATGATTGATACCCCCCCAGCCCAAGAAGAAGAAAAACAAACAAACAAACAAAAAAACCGAGTCAGATTTTAAATTATTTGCTAGTAATAGGATCATTGTATGTTTATTTGAAGCGTTTCCCTGTGTTTACCTGTCCAGGCATGGAAAAAAATGAGGTGTGACTATATGCATTGCTCCAAATGTCATGTCTCCTGTTTCATTTTTTTGACCTATGACGTCAGAGATGGATTTTGGTGGTATGGCAGTAGAGGTTAAACCTTCCCACCAATATTTCATTACATTTTGTTGCTGTGTTATTTACATTCACTGATGCTTGCTGAATTTTTATGGAGACCAAACGGTGAATGTGAGCAGACAGACAGTGGATGATGTGTTTCAGCAGTAGATGAAAAGTGCCCACCAGGGGTCTTGGGACAGTACTCTTCAACATCTTTACCAATGACGCAGATGATGGGATCAAGTGTACCCTCAGTAAGTTTGCTGATGGCACCAAGCTGAACGGTGCAGTTGATACTGCAGAAGGAAGAAATGCCATCCAGAGGGACTGTGATAAACTTGAAAAGTGGGCTGTGTAAACCTAATGATGTTCAACAAAGCTAAATGCAAGATGTTGCATTGAGTCTGGGCACTTACAGATGTGTATACAGAGCCAGCAGTGTGCACTTGCAGCCCGAAAGGCCAATAGGATCCTGGGCTACATTAGAAAAGTGGTGGCGAGCAAGGTGAAGGAGGTGACAGACCCTCTACCCAAATCCTTGTAAGATCCCATCTAGAATATTGCATACAGATTTGGGGCCCCCAATGCAGGAAAGATATGGAGATCATATACAGTAGGGAAATTAACTTTTTATATGACTAAATAGTGATACAATCAAGGGGGAAGGGCTTTAAACTGAAAGAGGGAGGAATTAGATTAGATATCAGGAGAAATTTTTCACTGAGAGAGTGGTGAGGTCTGGGAACAGGCTGCCCAGAGAGGTTATGGATGTGATACCTCCACCCCTGAAGATATTCAAGACTAGACTGCACAGGGCCCTGTGCAACTTGATCAAGTACTTGATCTAGCAGTTGTCAACCCTACCTGTGGCAAGGAGGCTTGGAACTTGGTGATGCCAAGTCTATGCATGCCATTCTATGATTCTGTGATTCTAAAATTCTATGATTATATGATGATTCTATGCTGATTCTATAATCTTGACAAACTGGAGTACTGGGCAACCACCAATAAAGCAAGTGCCGGATTCTGCACGTGGGACAGGGCAGACTGTTGGATGAGGGGGTGGAGAGGAGAGCCATGGAAAAGATCTAGCTGTCTGGTTAACAACATGTTGATATGAATCAACAGCACATCCTGGCAGCCAAAAAAAACCAACCGTGTCCTGGGGTGCATTAGGGACAAAAGTGCTAGTCACTTGAGAGAAGGATTTATCCCACTCTGCTCTGTGCTTATGCAGCCTCACCTTGAGCACTGCATGTAGCTTTGGGTAGCGCAATATAAGGACACAAAGCTGTTAAACAGAGTCCTATGGAGAGCTTCAAATATGATGAAGGGTCTGGAAGGAAAGAGGTATGATGAGTGGTTAAGGTTACTTGGTTTATTTGGCCCAGAAAAGAGGAAACTGAGGGGAGGTCTCATGGCAGCCTTCAGCTTCTTCATGAGGGGAAAGGAGAATCAGGCATTTATCATCTCTTTAATGACAGCAACAGAACCCAAGGGAACAGCATGGTCAGGCACTGGCATAGGCTCCCCAAGGCACTGGTAATGACCCCAGGCTGCTTGAGCTCAAACAGTGTTCGTACAACGCTCTCAGACATATAGTTGAATTTTGAGTTGTCCCCTGTGGAGCTCAATGATCCTTGTTGGTCCCTTTCAACTCAGGATATGCTATGATTCTGTGATTCTATGAAATATAGGCATCATTCCAAGGAACACAAAAGAAGGACTAGATATTAGAAGGATGTTACAGAAGGCTAATTAGATGAGTCTTGTATTTATAAAAGTTGGTAGCCAGAAAGTGAGGGGCTGCCTGCTTAAAAAACAGGAAGGATAAAAGACATAAGGTAATGTATTATTCTAGTCAGAACAGTAACTTGTATAGAAACATCAAATATCCAATGAGAATTTATACCAGAATTTTTCAGTTTTGAAATACTTTCTTATTTTGTTACATAGGAAGAAATAGGAACTCCACTAAATCATTCCTGAAGGTAACGAGATCTAGTTTACACTAAACTTTATGCAACACATTATTGGTAACTGCACTGTTAACAATTGTGGATTTATAGCTCTAGAAACTCAGTGGCTGTGAGATCAGTTCCCTGTCTCTAATATTTAGAAAGTTTCACATATAATTATTATAGCATTCGCTTTTCCTAGAGTTCAAGTAAGCTCTGATTTAACCTTGTTTGTCTGAACTTGGTCACTTTGATTCTCCTAGAATTGCTGTCTGACCATTTCATCAAGGTATGGTAGTTATGAAAATGTCTTCAACACTTTTTTTTTCCATCCTAGTTCACATATATCTCAAACTTACATCACAAATTTATTAATAAACTATCCTTAGTAAAAATAATTGAGAATCAAGTCTGATTGGTTTAATTTATACCTGCATAATGCAAGTGAATATACCACATAGAGGGTAAGGCATTTGAATGGAAGAAAAAAAAAAATGCTAGCCTAGTTTTCTTTAGAATGCATGATAAAATACTTTCTTCCCTCTTTTCCTTCCTTTTCAAGCTGTACATATCAAGAGGATTGGGTTAAGGAATTTTTTTCCTTGCTTTTCTGTGTTATCAAAGTAGGGGAAAAAGAGGAGAAACATAATCTCCTCTGGCAGGCAAATGAGATAGCAACAAAAGTGAAGTAGGTCTTATACTGGTGCCAATTGTGTACTGGCTTTAAAAAACTTTTTGGTCCTCATTCTGATTCTTTTTTTTTTTTTTTTCTTTCTTTTTTTTTTTTTTTTTTTTTTTGAATTAAGAGCATTATCACAAGTCGTATAATTGAAACGATTTGTTCCAGGGTCCTTAGCCAGTAGTGTTCCAGAAACAAGACAAATTACACAGAAATTCTCCCAACACATTTGTTAGAGCAATGTAATACATGCCCAAGTGCACTGGTAGCAACAAAGCACTGATGATATTACTAAAACACTTAATTAAATTGTTGCTCATGCAGTAAATACAACGTCAGACTCCCAGGCCTGTCCTACGGTGGTGAGGGACATTTAAGCTACATAGTAGACAATGGAAACAAGGACATGCTTCAGGCATAATAAAGAAACCTGGAAAAAAAAATATATAGAAAAAAATCCCAAGGAAATGAGGAAACAAAAACAGCCCAGGGTGCATAGTGCAGTAAAAGATATTGGATCAAAAACTATTTTACTTCCCTGTTATGTAAGCAAAATTCCTAATGAAATCTTCTGCAGCAGAAATGAATGCATCAAGAATTACATAGGTTGATCCAAAACTAAGGCCTTTTATTTTCATTTAAACTAATACATCTACAAAGAGCACAATAACTCTATTTGATAGAACAAATTTTCAGCTACCAAACACTGTTTTTCAGCATCCACCATTAGCTGTGCATTTCAGTCACTAATGAACAAGAACCTGCATGGTATGCTCATAAATAACTGCATCAACAGACGTGATCCACTGTCACTGACGCCACTGCTGAAACACACCACCCACCACCTCATTGTGTTAACATCCACTGTTCAGTCTCCATAAATATTCAGCAAGCGTTAGTGAATGCCAATGAACATAATTTTTTTCCACATGGAGGAATTCCATTACACATATTTGCTTTGTATGTACTTCCATGTCAGAAGACATTCTGTCAGACTGCCCCTCTGCTGCCATCTGATACACAGCAACAAAATGTAATAAAATATTGGCAGGAAGGTTCAGCCTCTAGTACCTCACTATCAGCATCTGCCTCTGATGTCCTGGGCCAAGACAATAACATAGGAGGCATTACTATTGGAGCAGTCCCCATACATACCAAGAAGATTATAGCAAGTAATGAAAGAAACTAAACTCTTTTATTTTTCCGCCATCATCTTTCATTTCCTCATGTAATAACTAAAGAGTTTGTAGTTACAAACAACTTTGTGTAATTAGGAAGATCTGAATAGCTGTACTGTCTTGCCTGTTACTAAATAATTAATTTATTTGTTTTGATAGATCTATTTTCTCAGCTATCCTAGATTTGAATTTACTGTCCTCTAAAACCTCTAAATTATAAATATAGATATAGGAAAAAAATCCTTTGTTTATGATATTAGCATTTAACTCTTTGCTAAGTGTGTGTGAAAAAGACCCAAAAAAAGCAACAAAAAAAGCAATGATAATGACAATGAGATCTTTACTTGAGGCTGCATTGCTCTTGGGAGGACTGAGAACGGTTTAGTGAAAGAAGCCCACTTTAAAAAATGCAGTGGTTCTTTTCTTTAGTGCTTTCAGCAGGTATAAATACATTGCATTGCTCCATGATGGTGTTGATACAGACTGACACATTCCTGCTCACAGCATTTAGATATTGTATAATCAACAAATATACAGAGTGGTGTGGTTAGGCTGGTATCTACAGATCGTATAACTAGAAAGATCATCATGGTGGAAAAGGAAAATCAAAACTAAATGAAAATGCACCTGTGCCCTAGGCTCACAAAAAAAAAAAAAAAAAAAAAAAAAAAAAAAAAAAAAAAGTCCAAAGGGATCAATCTCCAGAAAGAGATCCTTCCTCAGTGGCAGGCAGCCCCTAAATGGGGGTCTAGAAGGGGTGGAACCAGGCTCCACCCCTTCCGGTCACACAGCTCAATTGCCTACACCTGTGCTCCTGCGGCTGACTTGGTGCTTGCCTCAGGTGATCAATCAAAGGTTCAGGCTGTGATTCAACAGTTCCCATACACTGTACCCCTTCACAGCATGAACCAACAATCAAGTTAACTAGAGGGTGAGTCTTCCCTAATACAGAAATCAGACACATCAAGACGCTTATACAATTTCCTGTCACGATGCATGTTGACACGATTTAAGATGAGTGATGATCGGTGTGTGGTGAAAGTTTGTGCTCTTTCATGGGCCAGTGCTCCATGGTGTTACTGGAAGCATGTAGTTGTGAGGTGCAGGTCCATCCTATGCTCCATCAGTCCCATGTAGACCATCACTGGCTGTTGCACATGATCTCACAGCAACACTGGAATGCTTTGATGGCATTTTGTTCCTTCCGGTGATCCTAGAGGCTCAAGGACTCACAGGGAATAATACAGATGTTTCAGGGGTACAAGGAGGGGAAGGTCTGACCTCCAGGGAAAGATACAGGCCATATTTCTATCCTGGGTCAACATTTGGGCTTGTACTGGGGCATGCCCCGGCCACCTGTACCATACCTTCTGGCCAGATGTCTGCAGCTGCATAACTATATCAGGCATCAAATGGGATGTCCTGATCTGCCACAGGAACATGATGGGGGTCCCTTTAACAGTGAAGATCGGAGTGTTGGCCACAACATCAGTAGGCCATGTGCCTATTACCAGGGGGACTACCAAGCCTCCCACCTCCAATAATCTCCCCCAAGGTGCAAGTAGGCCACACCACTTTGATCCTACCTGCGCCTTCCAAGGCCATTTTATTCTGTGGGTACCCGGATCTAAATTCTCAGGGGCAGGGAGCAGAAGATCATTTTCATTACCAATCTGGGGTCTTACCTGGTTATCAATGCCCATAATTTGGATCCTAAGTGGGGAGGCCTATTTTGTCTGTAGCATTTTCAGGGCACTGGGTTTGCCGTCTCGAGGTCCCGCAGGGTTTCACAGAGTCTTTTTGTCCACCTCTGCAGGGACTGAGAGTCTGTCTTCTGCCCAGCATTGCATTACTGCACCAGTAAAATGAGTCCCTTGGTCACTCTTGATGACTTGAGGTGTCCCATAGGCAGGCATCAGTTTAGTAAGTGCCTTGATGGTATATGCCATCTTCGGTATATTTGCTTTCGGTACTGGATAGGTCTGCAGTAGCCCACTTGCAGTGTCGACGCAGGTCAGGGCATATCTTACGTATCTTGTCCTCAGTCTGAGGGAGGGGCCCAGTGTAATCAACCTACCATTGCTGGAGAGGATTGTTTCCTCTAGCAAGATGGGCTGTTGTTTCGGGCAACGGTCTCAGCCTCATCTTGGAGCAAGGATTGCAGTCTTGGCATGCCTGGGAGATGTCAAATAGCTGTATGGGCAGCCCCCATGCTTTAGCAGCTTCCCACATTGTCTTTTGTCCAGCGTGCCGTAGCTTCTGATGTAACCAGTGGGCAATGTTCTCAGATGGTGAATTCTCAATCCATCAAACTGGGGCCAGTGTGTCGGCTTCATCATTTCCCAGTGTCTATAGGGGTTGGTGACCAGAAACGTGGTAGACACAGACAGTCCTGTGTTTAACTGCATTCCATATGTCTAACCACATATCTTTGCCCCAGGTTGGTCGGGCATGGATAGTCCATTCCTGGGTGGTCCACTGTGCAATCCAAAGAGTGACCCCCGGTACACAGCCCAACTATCTGTGCAGATATTCAGGATACCATCACTGGGTTCCTTGTTTATAACCATCCACATGGCTTGCAGTTCTGCCCATTGGCTGCTTTGACTATCCCCCTCATCAAACCAGATTGTCTTGGTGGAGGGATGGTATACTATTGCTCTCCACTTGCTCAGGTTGCCCTTGCTGGACTCATCTGTGTACCAGGCATCTTCAGGAATGGGCTATTTCCCCTCTTCAACAGGACTCTTCTCTGGTGGAGCAACCAATGTTTCTTTTGGTGCATCAATATGATACATCACTGGGCCAAGGATCTTCTGGAGTTCTTTTAATGGTGATGAAGACAGACTACTCCTCTGGCTGAGATAGGTGACCCATCATGCCAGCATTTGTGCTTGGGCCACCCCTGTCTTAGGAAGGTGGGTCAGATCTTTCACCCACCCTTGAATCGGCAGAGTGATCTTAACTAAGATTTCAGCCATTTTGGTTATTGGCTCTACTGCCTGTAATGCGGAGTAGGCAGCCTATAACTGTTTTTCAATCATAGTATATCTTTCCTGTGTTCCGTGCCACATCTGAGACCAGAATCCATTGGGGGTCTGAACAGAACCCTGGCATTGCCATAGGCCCCAGTGAAAGCCATCCTGCTGGACATGAATGTCCAACTTGGCTGGGAGGGTCGGATCAAATATACCCAATGCCTGGGCTTGTTTAACTGCCAGTTTTGCCTGTTGGAAAGTGTCCTGTTCAGTTCTCCCCCAGTCCCATATTTTCCCCTTTTTCGTGAGTCTGTACAGTGGCCTCAGCAGCTGTGCTAAATGAGGTATAAAGGAATACCTATAAACCCCTGCAGCTGATTTGGTGTTGTAGGGACTGGAAATGCCTGAACCTTATCTATTACAGCACTAGTTAGTACTTTGGTCTTTCCTGACCAAACTAGCCCCAGGAATTTTACGAATAGGCCCAGACCTTTCAACTTCTGAGGATTTATATCTATTCTCTTTCTTGCAGATAGGTAGTTAATGAATCTGCTGCCTGTCCTACTGCCTCCAGTGAGTCAGCTGTCAACAGGAGATCATCAATATAATGATACAAGTTAACATTATCAGGTTTTCTCCAATTAGCCAGGTCACGCACCACTAGATTATGGCAATATGTTGGTGAATGCACATACCCCTGTGGCATGACCTGAAAGGTCCACTGCCTGCCTCCCTATGTAAGCACAAACTGATCTTGCCATTCTTCAGCAATTGGAATACTGAAGAACACATTTGCTAAATCTAGGACACAATGGTAGGTTTTTATCTCCCTACTCAATGTGTCCATTGGGGAGGCAATATTGGGTATGGCTGCATGAATGGGCGGCATGACCTTATTTAATTTTCTATAATCCACCATCATTCTCCATGTTCCATCCAACTTTCACACTGGCCATATGGGGGAATTACATGGGCTATGTGCAGGTCTTATAATGCCTACTTTTTCTAATTCCTGCGCCATTCTTTATATTTCATCTTGTCCACCTGGGAGACTTACATTAGTAATCCGGCGCAGTTTCGGCAGGCAAATATGCTCATGCTTCACATGGCCTCTCAATATTGCCTGTATCGCCCGGACACTAATGAACCTTTGTTGAAGTCTGAACTCTCCCACAGTCGTCTGGAGAGCCAGACCCCATAAAATATCTATGCCTAAGATGTAGTCTTGGACTGGAGCAATAGACACTTTATACTCCCAGGGTGGGAGATGACCAACCCCCAGTTTCAACCATGTTTGGGTGACCGGAATGTTCTGTCCCCCAAAACCACCAATCATCATGCTATTGCCATTGAATTTAGTCAGATCTCTGTAAATTACTGATGTTTCTGCACCTGTGTCAACCAATGCTATCACCCTCTGAATATTCTTTCCGGAACAAAAAAGTTGTCAATTCTACATAGGGCCTCCAGTCCTGTCTGAAGGCCCTATGGGGACTAATATCCACTGTCACACCATAAATTGTGCTATGGCTAAGTCTTTTACCTCTGGTGGCTCAGGCACTGTGGCCCGAGACACCTGAGGAGGCTTCTTTTTTCTACTAGGAACTATAAAATCCTCTGAGTTCCGTGTTCTCATTGGTAATCTGTCAATAGTTTTTACCCTAGGTTTTCTGGGGTAATTTTGAAATTTTTTATTGTTCTTCAACTGCTTCCATAGCTGAAGGAGGACATGATTGGGCTGGCAATCAATTTTTGCAAATTAGACCCCAGCCTAGTCATTAAACATTTGCTTTCAGGATACTTGTATGGGTCCCGATTGAGGAGTTTGTATGGTTGGTCTCCTAGTTTTAGTTACTGGAAGAACTTCTGCTTCTTCCAATGTTTGAATATTGCACCTGGTCTGCAGGCACTCTGTCTCCCCCAGATCGGCTACTAGTTGGGCAGCTGGTTGGACTACAGACTCTGAGGTCACCAAGGGGTTCAGTATAGAAACTAGAGTCCCATGTAGATGGGAAGGGGCCTGCTGCAAGATCAAATCTCTCATACCCGCTGAAAATCTTACCATAGCTGGGCTGTCAAATGTGTCTTCATAGGTTGCCTCTCTTATACCCAATTCGTGAATGTAATTTTGAAGGTCCTCCATGGAGGACCATAACCCTGTACGTAATTTTATATCTGATTTATTAAGCCAGACCATATGGCATGCCGCCATCAACCAATATAATATGGAATGATTTTCACTGATATATTGGATGCCAGTGTATAGTCTCTGCCTAAGGGCAGCGTGCACAGTCATAGTTGCCAATTTAGAGATTTCTGGCCCATGCTTGCCTCAGGTGATCAATTCCCCCTTCCTTCCCCTTCTTCCCCCTTCCTTTCTTTTTTAAAAGCATTTTATTGTATCTTATAGATTTTATAGTTCAAGAGAAGTCTCTGTGGCGCAATGGGTTAGCGCGTTCGGCTGTTAACCGAAAGGCTGGTGGTTCAAACCCACTCAGGGACGTAGGTGTTTGGAGGTGTTGATCTTTTGAACTCACCTCCAACTTTATCTGCTTTATGATACATGTTTTACATAATCTTTCTCTTCTGAAGTATGGGAAAAAATGCCATGTACAGTGTTTCAAGAAATAGCATTATGTACTGTGTTTCGAAATCGCTGAATGGAGCCTGGCATATATAAATATTAAAGCAGCATCATCTTATATTTTAAAATTATGTACTTTCATAGCATTGCTTGAATAAGTATATAGATGAGCCTGGTGACTAACAGAAAGATGTAAACCCTTTTCATCTAAATCACTGATTAAATAATTTCTCCAGATAGATACATTTATAATGTTATATTCAGAGTTTTGTTATGTGCAAGAACTGAACATACTTCATATATGGATTAATTGTTAGCCTAATCAAAATCTCACACATTCAGCCCAAGTACATTAAAAGATTCACATAATAATAATCTTAAACTTGTTATACAGTGACTATCTACTTCTTTTCATTGATGTTATACTCACCCTTTCTGTGCCCTGAGTTGTAAGGTTGATACATCTTCAGATGAAGAGATGGTAAATATCACAATGACTAGAGGCACCCAAGCTGTGGTCAGGAGATTAATGTTGGTGGGTGATGGAGGTTGCTGGTTCATCAGTGTTGTGGTCTGATTTATACCATTCTTATATGTTTACAGGGTCATATAAATACAAAGCCTATAGCATTCTGCTGGTAATGGTAAATATCGTGTCTACTGAGCTACAATCAGGTCTCCATCTCCTTCCCAACTTCAGTCTTACCCTATTTCCCCCTCCACCTTTCCATCTCTTCCTATTGCTTTGTCTCCCTCTCTCTTCCCTCTTCCTCTTTCCTTCCCCTATTTCCTCTTTCCCTTTCTACTTCTTTCTCCCTCCTTCTATGTCTTTCTCCCTTCCTCCTCTTTTTTCTTTTCCCTTTTACTCCACTTCTTACTCCTCCTGCTATTTCTCTGCTGTTGAGTAGGAATTTATTTCAACATGCAGTCTTTCTGTGAATTGTTATTCTAGAGAGCACTTCTATTGCCTCCTCTCACCTGATTTGTCCTAATTATCTTTGAAACCGCTATCATACTATTAAGCATGGTTGAAAATAGAGTTTTAATTTAAAAACTCATTGAAAAGGGACAGACAGACAGACAAGTGGATGTATAAGCACATCTGTACATAAATTACAGAAGCTGCATTACAAATTGAATAGACTCAGTATCCTAAAGATCTATTAAAAGAAACAAAAATCTTGGATAGAGTGAATTTTAATGAATACTAAGGAAATATTGATATACTTACAGCTTATACAGTTCTTATATTAAATATTTAAACAATTACAGTTCGTTAAAAAATACACTTAAAAGTTTACATTTTGAATGTTTCACCTTAAATAAAAATAACAATAACAATATATTTTCTTAAAGGATTTTCTTTTTTGTATATTGTATGTCTCATCCCAGAGAATTATCTTGGAAGTACCTTATCTTAGAAATAGCATCATCTTAAATCTACTAGTCTTTGTAATATCTCTAAAAAGATTGATAGATGAAATCATAATGAATAGCATTACTGAACACAACATACCATCTTTTATAACCATATTGTTTTACACTATAATTTGTTGCTATTTTATTTTTAGCATGCTTACCAGCCTTAAGCTTTCTATGACTAATCTCTCAACATCGAAATCTTATGCTACTTTACTCACTGAGAAATGGTAGTGACTTTTCATCTGATATATTACAAAGTAACTCCAGATAAAAGGGCAGTGTTGCATTTATACTCCTTTATAGCTCCTATCTTCTATAGAATGTCTGGAACTGCTTCATGGAGACCTCTGCAGGTTGATTTAAGTCTTCTCTTTGAGGAATTTCAAATACATTATTTCACTATTTCCATGACACTTCCGCCATGAGATCAAGGTGCCACAGTCACACATAACAGAAGACACTATAATTTCACAGAATCTATATCACTACTGTTGAGACAAATCCTTTATTATTTTTAAGTAACACTTAAAATCTTTGTCTGAAGGTTTCCTGGCAGCCCGTAGCTTGGACAGGTACACTCTTGGCTGGGTAAAGAGCTGGCTGGAGGACCAGGCTCAGAGAGCGGTGGTGAATGGAGTTAAATCCAGCTGGCGGCCGGTCACAAGTGGTGTTCCCCAGGGGTTGGTGCTGGGGCCCATCCTCTTCAATATCTTTATTGATGACCTGGATGAGGGCATTGAGTGCACCCTCAGTAAGTTTGCAGATGACACCAAATTGGCTGGAAGTGTCAATCTGCCTGTGGGTAGTGAGGCCCTACAGAGGGATCTGGATGGGCTGGAGAGCTGGGCTGAAGCCAATGGGATGAGGTTCAACAAGACCTAATGCTGTGTCCTGCACTTCGACTACAACAACCCCGGGCGATGTTACAGGCTTGGGGCAGAGTGGCTGGAAGACTGTGTAGAGGAAATGGACCTGGGGGTATTGATTGATGCTCGGCTGAAATTGAGCTGACAGTGTGCCCAGGTGGCCAAGAAGGCCAACGGCATCCTGGCTTGCATCAGAAACAGTGTTACCAGCAGGAACAGGGAAGTGATTGTCCCCCCGTACTCAGCTCTGGTGAGGCCACACCAGGAGTACTGTGTCCAGTTTTGGGTCCCTCACTGCAAGAAAGACACTGAGGCCCTGGAGCATGTTCAAAGAAGGGCAACAAAGCTGGTGAGGGGTTTGTAGCACAGGCCATATGAGGTGAGGCTGAAGGAGCTGGGAATGTTCAGCCTGGAGAAGAGGAGGCTCAGGGGAGACCTTATTGCTCTCTGTAACTTCCTGAAGGGAGGTTGTGGTGAGCTGGGAGTTGGCCTTTTCTCTCGTGTCATTAGTGGTAGGACTTGAGGGAATGGTTTAAAGCTGCGGCAGAGGAGATTTAGGCTGGACATTAGGAAATATTACTTCTCAAAAAGGGTGGTCAGGTACTGGAATGGGCTGCCCAGGGAGGTGGTGGAGTCACCAACCCTGGGGGTGTTCAAGGAGTGATTGGATGTTGTGTTGAGGGACATGGTTTAGTGGGAGCTATTGGTGATAGGTGAACGGTTGGACTGGATGATCTTGTAGGTCTTTTCCAACCTTGGTGATTCAATGATTCTATGATTCTGATTCCTTAATTCTTTTTACCCAGTTCTTCCAAATTAGTTTCTAATTTCAGCATCAATCTAACAAAAACAGATTTTAAAGTTTCTTTTAGATACAGAAAATAAAAATTAATGGTTTTCATTGGTGCCAGATTTTTATTTGGTAGCACACATGATAACTACTTTTCTACAAATATTTAGAACTACTCAGTGATAAGAAAATTAAAACCTAACTAGACAAATTGTTAAGATTAAGCCTTCATGTGCTGTGCATTAAAATGTACCTCCTTTCTTTAACAAGAACCTTAAATGTATTATTGATTAAATAACTGGCACTTTCACTTAGATTTACAAAAGAATTTGCATCCCAGTAAGTAGAATATTTCCATTACTAGTAAAAGACAATAAAGTTTGTACAGATCTGCCAGTCTTCAGGATGCTCAGAACTTGTCAGAACTAGTATTAGCTGAGCTAGGTTTACCTTGTTATAACAATTCCCTAGTGTTTAAGTAATCCCTGCTTCCCTTTCCCTTAGCAGTTTATTGATCAGGCTGAGAGAGGTCTGTCTGACATACATGGAAAATGATATCTGAAACTTTTAGTAGGCTAAGAACAGTGAGGGGAGCAAGATAAGATTCTGTTTAGCTCAGAGTAAAAAAAAATTAAAAAAAAATCTGACTTGTTAGACAAGAATGCTAAAGGCTAAGTGGCTCAAAGGGTAATGGAATGAAACCAGGCTGGAATATGAACAGAACAGATATAAAATAAGATGGAAAAGAGTCCATTCAAAATTTGAAATAGGACCCCAGGTTTTCTGATCCTACAATTTTCTTTTTACTATAGGAAATATTAAGCCATACAATAATAATCCTATTACTACCACCACCACCACCAACAACAACAGCAGCAGCAGCAAGAACAACAAATTAAAGTACCTTCTAAAGTTTGGGATTTTTTTTTGTAACTATATTGTCACGGTTTTATGATTTTCGGTTACTGGTGTTCCACATCATAACATCATGTAGTGCGCTGGGAGTTGAAGTGTTAATGCTCCAGTTCTGGGCATCTGTCCGGAAAAGAACTACATTCCCCAGGGGGCTTTGTGGTCAGAGAGTTGATATAACTCCTGGCAAGGTCACCTGATCGTGCTCTTCGCTCTCTTCACTCTCTTCTCCTTTGCCTCTCCTCGTTGCTGCCCATCCTGACTGCGCGCATCACTTCAGTATTACTGTAAGGCCTACAGCTTTCAGATACTCATTGTATTTAATTTATTAGCTTCAATTCTAATTATATTGTATTATAGTGCGTGATCTTGCATTCCAATACCATATTTAGTAAATTATTTTGTTTCTCCTCAGATCGTTGGTGATGTTTTTAATTATTTTGGGGTCCCCTGTTTCCCTTTTACAGAGGCACAGATTTTGCAAAATCCCTCCACCCCACTAGTCACGGAACCGGGCTGAACCAGCCTGTAAACCATTGACGCTATATAGAGTTATGGTATGTGATACTGATGTGGTATGTGATGGGTTTGTTCACCTACAAATTTCATGTACTTTATGCAACTTCAATGACAGTGACAAGAAACTTGATAAAGTCAGGCTTGGAAATAAGTGCATGTATTTTCCTGTTTTCCTGAACATTTTTCTGCTTCCTGGAGATGGGAGTACTCAGTTTGAAAGCAGCTGTGCTTAGGACATATACAGTGTCTGCCAAGCAGTTGTTCAATACTTCATTTGTCAGATGAAAATAAAAACATAGGTCTGGAAGAAGAGTGAACCTGAAGCTGAGATTTGTATTTGCTTCTTACAAAAACCTGCTTTACAGTTTAAAATCTTTACATTTTCAGAAAATGACACTAATTGAGCAACACAGAACCTTTAAATTACGATCAATGCTATTTAAAAATTTTGAATGCATTGTTGTGTAACAGCAGACCAAAGTGATATAACAGACCCACCATACAGACGGAAGAAATTGGATGAGTTATATTTCTGAGATGTTTTATATTTCTCATGAGAGAGAAAATTCTCAGTTGGTGTTAAGTATTTATTAAGACTAAGACCTCAATATTTATTTTATTACTGAAAAACATCACTGATGATCTACTCTAGAAAAGAACTGGTAAAACAGAGTTAAAAGATTCTTCAGAGTTAAATGATTCTTCAAAGTTAGATGACTTCTCAGAGTCTTAGTTTTTAGAGAATTATATTTCATCTAAAATACATGAGTCCATTCTCCGTTATAGTTCAGGACTGAAGCATTTTTCCTCAACTTGTTTCCTAGCTTCTTTTTCTGAATCTCTGTGTGCTGCAGATTGCCATGGAAATCTTCCTTTTACAGTTTTAAATAGCTTACTTGTTTTCTAGATATTATTTTAAAAGAGTTTTAATTGTCTGGGAAAAGCAAAAGAAGTCATTTTGAGCAAATGTGTCAATTATCAGAGTGCTGACAGCAGCATGCAAAATAATACAGTGAAAAACTCTCTTACTCTCACCTGTTCCTTCTTAAGATGATCAACAGGAACTCATTATTGGAACTTCCCTTATTATGCTATAAAAATGTTTCTCCAATACAACATGTTGAGGTTTTAATAGTATTTTAAAACAGAGAAAAAGATGTATGAAAATTTAATTGCATAAGCTTTTATTTTACTCAGTGTAACAACACTATATTGCAAGGGTTTTGTGACACAGAGTTACAAAGTGTGTGTGCTTTAAAAATGAGAGTTATGCTGTTATGGCTTTTCTGAAGGGATGAAAATATATTTCAAAAATATAGCCAAAATACCATAAGCCAGATGGTGCACATTTTGTTACAGTCGGTGTCATTACTAAATTCTTATTTAAAAGCCCTGGGAATTTTAAACAAATGAGGTTACAAAACACAACTGAGCTGAAGTCAGGCATCTCAAAAAGTGGGTCAATAAGATGTTAGAATCCAGTTTTTGTTTAAAGGAGAGCTTGGATTCAAGGCCACATCAAGGATAGAATTTAGATGTGCCAATGTTTGTGAAACTGCTGTCAAATCAGTTTAACCACAGTGTCTAGAATCTTAAAAAAGAGTTTTTATTGTCCTGAAGCTATTCTGAATTAAAATTTTATTATTATGGATATTTGTGCTTTGATTTTTTACCTTTGTGAAAACAGAAGCTGAAGAGAGACTCCAGTCAACTTTGGACTAATCCCAAATCATAAATCTATGGAAAAGTTTCAGCTTAAGAAATCAAATAGGAACTTTATTTTGTATGTTTCATTTCAAGTATTACACAGAATCACAGAATCACAGAATGACCCGGGTTGGAAGGGACCTCAAGGATCATGTAGTTCCAACCCCCCTGCCTAGCAGGGCCACCAAACATACACATTTACTAGATCAGGTTGCCCAGGGCTCTGTCCAATCTGGCCTTGAACACCTCCAAGGACGGGGCATCCACAACCTCCCTGGGCAGCCTGTTCCAGGCCTAACCACTCTCCTAGTAAAGAACTTCCCCCTAACATCCAAGCTAAATCTTCCCTCCTTCAACTTGGATCCATTTCCCCTAGTCCTGCTATTGTCAGCCCTTTCAAAGAGTTTATTCCCCTCCTGGGTGTAGGTTCCCTTCAGGTATTGAAAGGCTGCAATGAGGTCTCTTCTCTAGGCTGAACAAGCCTAACTCCCTCAGCCTGTCCTCATAGGGGAGGTGACCCAGCCCCCGATCATCTTCATGGCCCTCCTCTGGACCCTTTCCAAAATCTCCATGTCCTTCTTGTACAGAGGGCTCCACACCTGGACACAGTACTCCAGATGGGGCCTCACAAGAGCCGAGTAGAGAGGGACAATCACCTCCCTATCCCTGCTGACCACCCCTCTCCTGATGGAGCCCAGGATCCCATTTGCTTTCCGAGCTGCCAGAGCGCACTGCTGGCTCATGTTAAGTCTCTCGTCCATCAGGACCCCCAGGTCCTTCTCTGCCGAGCTGCTCTCAAGGACCACTCCTCCCAGCCTGTACAGGTGCCTGGGATTCTTCCGGCCCAAGTGCAAAACCTTGCACTTTGCTGTGTTGAACCTCATTAGGTTCACCTGAGCCCAGCTTTCCAGCCTGTCAAGGTCCCTCTGAATGGCATCCCTTCCTTCCACCGTATCAACCGCACCACTCAGCTTGGTGTCGTCAGCAAACTTGCTGAGGATGCAATCAATTCCCTCATCGATGTCATCATTAATAAAGATGTTAAAGAGCACCGGTCCCAAGACAGACCCTTGGGGGACACCACTCGTTACCGGCCTCCACCTGGACATAGAGCCATTGACCACCACCCTCTGTCTGCAGCCTTTCAACCAATTGCTTATCCATCGAGTTGTCCACCCATCAAATCCACTTCCCTCCAATTTGGAGATGAGGATGTGGTGGGGGACCATGTCAAAGGCCTTGCTCAGGTCCAGGCAAATGACATCGGTTGCCTTCCCTTCGTCCACCATTGCCGTCACTCCATCATAGAAGGCCACAAGATTAGTTAAGCATGACCTTCCCCTGATGAAGCCGTGTTGGCTGTCTTGGATCACATGCTCATTCTTTATGTGATCGAGCATGTTGTCCAGGAGGATCTGTTCCATGATCTTCCCAGGCACGGAGGTGAGACTCACCGGTCTGTAGTTCCCCAGGTCCTCCCTGCTCCCCTTCTTGTATATGGAAGTGACGTGACCCTTCCTCCAGTCATCCAGGACCTCACCTGAGAGCCACGACTTCTCAAATATGATGGACAATATATAATATTCTTCTCCATCTCCTCCACCATTGTTCCCTCTCCTCCATCTCCCCCTTGTCCTTCTTGTTCTCCATCTTTTCCCGATCTCCCCCATCCCCATTTCCCTCTCTTCCCTCTCCTCCGTGTTCTCCATCTCTCCTCCTTCCCCTCTCCTACATCTCTTCCATCCCTCCACCTCCACCCTACAGACCCCTACACATCCCTCCAACACCCCCATAGCACCCCAAATTCCCCTAAAAAATCCCAGATTCCACACAATCACCTCATAGACCCCTTCAGCACCCCAAGACCCCCCCCCTTGACTCTTCCAATCACCCCATATATATATATAAACAATACAAAAATGTATTGTTTATAAGATTCTTCAGAAATCTCTCCTAGTATGAAGCTATCTTATTTAGCAGCTGATTCATACTAATCCCTTCATATCTGAGTAAAAGAATGTTGTTTTTTAATGTGTTTTCCTCCAAAATAGAAACTCCAGAAAATAACATTTTATGTGCTTCATATAAAGAAATTCTTGTACTTCATCTAAAATTCAGTTGTGATTTGTCATATATGAAATTGATCTACCTATTACCAGGGCTTATCAAAATACCTAAAATAAAATATGCATTTAAAGAGATATATATGCTTAAACTACAGCTACAGTAATTTTCTCAAATTAGATGTTGATATAAGCAGTCACTGCAAAATAAATAAATAAATAGATAGATAGATAGATAGATAAATAAATAAATAAATAAATAAATGCCATGGAAGTGTATTTTTAAGCAGTAAGTTGATTTGTAATATGTATAGAAATACAGTTACTTTGTTTTCATTTAAGGCTGGTTAACACAGTTTTGTGCAACTTATTCCAGAATCCTTAGCAGAAGATGGTGATTTTTCACTCTAACATCAATCATATACTGATCAGGATTCAAAGCCTTTTAAGAAGCAGCTGAGATGGACACCTTAAGGGGCACTTCAAAAGTCTTTCCACGTCCAACCTCTAACAAGTCTTTCCTTCACAAATACGATATGTAAGTACAATGTTCAAGACAAACTGCTGACACTATACTGTAGGTATATACAAGCTACGGTATTCAATTCAATAGTAACTGAATTAGATCTTAGCATCATAAATAATAGAATCATAGAATTACTCAGGTTGGAAAAGACCTCAAAGATTATCAAGTCCAACCGCAGCCTAACCATAGTGCCCTAACTCTAACAACCCTCTGCTAAATCATATCTCTGAGCACCACATCCAAATAGCTCTTAAACACACCTAGGGATGGTGACTCAACCACCTCCCTGGGGAGCCTATTCCAGTGTTTGGAATCTTATCTAATCTAATCTAATCTTATGTTAGACTAGATATTCTGCCGATTCCTGGATGTGCTTTAATGTTTGAATTCACTTCCAGTTACAAAATGACATTCTATAAGAGTCCTGGAGCAGATAATGCCTTTTTTTTTGTTTTGTTTTGTTTTGGTGTTTTATTTTTGTTTTTTGTTTTTTTTTTTTAATTTAGGAAAAACTAAATACTCTTTTTTTTTCCTTAAGAAAAGTAAAATTTTTAAGTAAAATGATGTAAAGTACGAAAACTAAGAATGTACCTATATTTCCTGTTAAATGATTAAATGATAAATGTTTTATTTATAGATTTTGAACAAGAAAGTTAGCATATTCTGCAATTGCACAAGAGACACAACAATGTAATGCTTCTGGAATTTGCAGTGTGTTCTTTGCAAGAGGAAAACTAATTATATGATATGATGAATTATTTTGTGAACTCTATAGGTAAATTTGGGCAAACAGAGATTTGACTTGATTAATAGCAGATAGGTAGACAATTAAGACATGCTACTCATATCCCAAAATTCAGTTAGCAAACATCAGTAATGTGGAAATCATACACGGGAAATAGAAAGTTTCAAATATTTTATAAAATTCTGCTATTCTGAGGCAGTTGATGGGCATTTAAAATATGTAGTCCAGTATGATTTTTTTTTTTTTTTTTTTTTTTTTTTAAATATGTCAACCTTGCCCAGAAATGTTAGGAGAACAATCAGCCTGTTAAAATGCAGTATATAGATAATTCTGCTATGTACCTACTTAAATGTAGTGGTCATTGATTTTCTGTATTAGGCTCTGTGTATTTACGATACATGTAATTTGGCATGGCAATTATGTAGTAATTTAAAGTCCTGTGCCAAAGCTATAGACTACCCTGAATAGATTGTTGTCTCAATACCTTGTCAAAATTGTACTGAGAGCAGGAAAATTTGGTTGATTGAGACCCCGGGAATCCTTGATAAGCAGAAAGTCATTCTTAACTATAACTGCTCTTTCTTAACATTTTCAGTAAAACCAATAAGTCAGCTCTTCATTAACTACAGAAACAAAAACTGAATGCTACTCTGGTTACCTTTCTTTTTCCTTTCCTTTAGTTATGAGGGGGGGGAAAAAAAGAAAAAAAAAAAAAAAAGAAAAAAAAAAGATATGCAAAGAGAAATTTCTCATCTACCTGAAAAATACATAATGCCAATAAATAAGAAAATGTGAGGGGAAAGAGTGGAGCAACCTTAATGTAAAAAATAGTTGTTGGTCTGAGTCCAAATTGGGAAAAATCTCAAATTACTTCATATTACTGATAATCCTGGTTATAAACAAATTTGTCTACAAATTAGCTGATATGGTAAAAAGCAAATGCAACTGAGATCCATATTTCACATTACAAGCCATTGGACTTCTAGAAGTAGGGCCTATATTGCTTGCCCTGGGAAACCAGTCTATTGCAGTCAGGAAGCCAGTATGCTTTGTATTCAGTATTGTTCTTATGAAATCTTAATTTTGATCCAGTGGAAATGTGAAAGCCAACATGGGATTGCTGCAGATGGATGCAAAGCAAGCATTTCATTTTCTGTGGGGGGAAAAATTAGGCCCTTAGCCACTTTCAGCAATAATTTTATTCTCCAAATCGAGTATTACAATAACTATTTAAATTAGTGATGCAATTTGTCTCATCATCCTGAAATTTTTACCACAATGTAAAAATGTAGTTTACTAGAGAAATACACTTTAAAATTTAATGCATTTTTAAACAAAGCTAAGTATTTGTGGTTGTCTTTGTGGATATTTGACTTTTGCTCTTATAAAGCTTTGATCTTGTACCCTGTCAAATTATTTTTTGAATCCATTTTTGCAACATACTTTATTTGTGATTTTATACAGCAATAAAGATATGTGGCAAAGGTACAAGATACAAAGCACACTATTGTTGATTTCAAAGAGGATATGTAGATTTCAAGTCACAAAGCCTCTTAGTAGTGTGGCAGAGTGTTCAACAATTTTTGGGAATATTGGAGATGCAGGCTTTCCCTGTAAGCTGCAGTCACCAGAAATTCCAAACATTCTAGGAAAACATGCGAGTACAAGGAAGCTAAGTTACATTCATAACCCCTAGTTTACCTTTTCTTGAGACAATGGCAAATGGGTGGGGGACGTCTTAATCTCAGCCTTTTAACAGTGATTTCCACTGAACTGCCTAACATGGAAAGATACCTGGAAGAGAGAATACATTCTTTTGTCCAAAAGATGACATAAAATGAAGAATCTTAAATTAGGTGTCACACCTGTTTATTCCAAACAACCAAAGAATTCTCAAGCATTTTTTAATTTTAATCCGGAGAGGTATAAAATTATAATATTAAACTCATTGCAGTGCAATGAAAATGAAAACTAAATAACTAGTGGAAGTCTGGTGATCTTAGAATGCTTGGTGTTAATACAGTATGTTATACGTATGTAGCAGATACCTATATGTGCCAGAGCACATTTTGTGATATGTAGCTCAATTTCTGCTTACAGAGCACTGTTTCCATCTCAAAATTCACTTAATATTTTGCACTTCAACTATATTTTTACAACCAAGACTCTCTTGGCAACTTTTGGCATATTTCCATCACCAGTCTATATGTAAACTCACGTTACCCAGAATAGCTTTCTTTGCCACTACAGTAAATATCTCAAATGCATAATAAGTGAACCCATTCCAAAATGAATATTGTGGATTTGGATGACTTTGGTGAATTAAATGAAATAGGCATTGACATCATACATATTAACAGTTCCTTTGGAGCTGTGTCTTTGTAAAATGTCAATTCAGATAAAGAATAATATCTTTTGTACAGGGAACCTTGTGAAAGCAATGCTACATTGCCAGAATAGTGTTTGTGTAACAAAATTAATTATGAAAAAATATGTAAATTCATAGCGGCTATTTTATTAACATTAAAATTAATTTGCACTCATTTCTTCAAACAGTGCAACACAAAAGTTAAGCCACAAAGCTTTCCAGATGCCCACACTGACTCTTTAATCAACACTGATATCCTTAACCCACCCCCAAGAAGTCATAAAGACTAGTCAGTATATGAAACTCCATTAGCCTGTACTCATAATTGTCAAATATCAGGCATACTCCTTGTCTTTCCACAATGCAGAGGGTTTTAATCAAATCAGTGCCATCAGACATTGGAGTAATTCATTATTTGAATCACATCAGCTCCTAATCCACATGGTTTAAATGAGAGTCATCCTTCTACCATTTCAATGGTCTCTTAAAAATGTATTGCAATTCTAGGTGATGCATGCATAGTTCAGACTGATTTCAATTGCAAGTTATCCCATACAAAGATATAGAATGCTGGAGCTGGTCATTCCTTCTTTCCCCTTACAGGCAGGATGTGACAGGAGCATTACTCCATTTTAAGATTGAAGGCATCCTTATTTCCTGAGATGTAAAAAGAAATGAAAAAGCGTATTACAGAATTCAAAACAAATAATATGCAGAATATTTAAAGTAAGATCCACTTCCTAATTCTTTTGTCTTGTTACAAAATAGATGAATTGTTGATGCTTATTCAAATCAATTATACAAATTCCCTTGGGTTGCAATTATAGACTACTTGTAAATCACACTTCCTTCTGTACTGCATCCCTCTTTTGAGGTTCTGCTGATATCTTTCTCTCTTCAAAATTTGTCTTTTACTTGTCTAGTACATTTGATATCACCTCAGGTTGTGTACTATTGTAATTTCTTAAGAAATTATAAGAGCTCTTTGGTAGACTAAATGCCATGTCTTAAACTCGACTGAACTATTAGGAAAAACAAAACAAAACAAAACAAACAACAACAACAACAAAAACCACCACTTTTCTGTTTGGAAAAGCAAGGAGGTAATCTTATTGTAAAGCCTCTCTGTACACAGAATTCTGCAGGAACATTTGAATTGACAAATATACCTTACTTAAATATGAAAACAGAGTTCATGCTTACTACTAATACAAACTCCTGAATGAGTTCAAAGAAAAAGGCTTTATCTTTGCTGCAAAATAAAAGAGGAATGGGGACCAGTCCCTGTCTCAGAGCTCATGCAGCAATGACTGGCTTTCATCAACAATGCCTGGAGGATATTGTCACAGAGACAAGACAAACTAGATGCATTAGCACTTATTAGATTCAGTCTGTGTCTCCTCTGGATTCCACCTGAAGCCCACACATTCAGAAGACATTACTCTGTGCATATTTTTTCTCGTAAAATGTTTACAATACCGTGAGAATATTGTTGAAGTTCAACACAGTGGTATTTTTTTATAGTATGAAATTTACATTATACACTACATGAAAAATCTACTGCTAGTTCGGAAGACTTTGAAACACTAAGGAAGTTAAATTCTATTCCAATAATATCTCCTCTTGAAAATTTCCCCTGCAGTTGCTCTCCCCTTATTGGTGCTTTGGCATTGTTTCTGAGACTTCTTATTGACATGAGTAAAATTTTACAAGGCAATTAAGATAACATTTGGCTGAATACCATGGAGGATTTTCTCAGAAGGAAAGGTATATGCAATAACCATATATAATTTTTGTTTTAAAATGAGTTTGCAGAAGTTAAGCTCTGAAGGACATCATAACTTTACCATGTATTTTTAAATAGTGATGTCCCATCTACCTAAGCAGATGAACATGACTCCTGAGAGAGTAGCTTCTTCAGAACAAATCTATGGCAGATGCATTTTCCATATAACACAGCTAGACAATTTTTTCCAGTATTGATTATCTTGGGAATATGTGAGTGCTTAAACATTTCACTCTCCAGAGTAATTTACTGAGATTTACTAAATATTCAGACTCAGTTGAATGTGTTCACCATTAAGCACTCCACTGATTGCTTTGTAGTAGTTGTTTCTGATCGACTATTGCTTGAAGTATGGCACATTAAAAAACATAAATATCAGCTGAGCAGACCTTTGGTGTTTCAGTGTTTATTTTCCCCCTCATTTTAGACTTGTGTAATGGCTGCTGAACTGTAAAACAAAAGTAGGAATCTGTCCATGTAATCCCATCTGCATTGAAATACATATACCTAGCACTCTCTAGCTACCTAAAGGACATTCAAGCTACATTAAGAGAGATTAGACTATGTAATCCTCTGATGATCGATTCTGAATGTCTGTATGAAGTAAAGAAGAAAAAAGCTAACTAAGATGCCCTGGATTTCTCCTTGCAGGTCTGCAGAGTGTATACATGTCTCTTGATTAGTTTTATTAAAAATTTCAGCATATTAGGTGGCCTGGATAGTCTGTCTGCCAAATTAAGTGCACTACATTTCACTCCCAACATCTTGAGAGCACCTTCTCTTCAGAATCAAAATCTTTAAGTGTCTTGCTTGCTTTCTGTAAAGTGACCATGAATTGACCCTTAATGATAAATTACATGTGCTAACCACAATCAACTTTAAATAACAAAATGGTACAAAAAAGCAATTAACATAAATTAAAACATAAATTTTAAACAGCCAGCTCTTAAAAAATTCTAATCACTTACCCACTGACTCAAGATCTAATCCTGTTGCTGTTGAAGCTAGGTCATATATTATTTTAATTTCTTCCAGCTAGCTTGCTACTTCCTAGTTCTTATAGTGGCATACATTACTGCAGCATCTGAATGTCACTGAGGAAATAGTGAACACTGTGACAATTGACCACCTATCCACATTTTTCCTCTCTGATCTTAAGGAGATTAGACATCAGGACACCTCTCTCTTTTTCTGTTCTCCTTTAACTTTCATTCCTCTTTTCTACCTTAAATGCTATTTTTATTTTACTAGAAAGGGTGTTAAATGGTAGCTTATTTTAGTCTGTTCAGGCAAAACTTTGGTTCCTTTGCTAAGAAAGTGCTGTAACAATCTTTTGAACTTTCCCAGTGTTGTCAGGCTGACAGCTTTTGCAGAAAATAGCTGTGAAAGCAAGTCATCATCGGGAAGAGGGAGACACTCAATGAGATATCTCAGGGATTAGAGATCAACAGAGATTAGTTTTGAAGGTGTCTGACAGGAGAGGACACTTTCAGGTGTCATTACATTAAGTAACGTTCCAGAGAGATAAGGTGGTGATTTATTTATTTACTTATTTAATATTTTGGTTATGATATCACACAGCCAGCTATTAAAAATGTTTTAGAATGCCAATATATGATAACCAACGGAAGATGGAAGAACACCTTTCATTAGCCACGACTGAAAATAGTTATTACTTTTCCTCATAAATAAATAAATAAATAAATAGAATTTTTTAAAAAAATCATATCTGGCGATCTTGCTTGAAAAAAAACCAAACAAAAACAACGTAAAAAAAGAATACAGGTAGCCCATTTGAAATTCAAACCTTTGAAATACATGTTATTAACCAATTAAATAAGATGCAACTTCTTAATGATAGCATCAGAAATTCAAGTCAAAGAAAGATGGTAAGAATAATATAAAGACACAAACAAAGAGATCTTTCAATTTAGCTTAATTTAAGGATAAAAATCCAGCAGATCAAGCTCATCTGCCTCAGAAATATACATTTTGTATATGCTAGTTATGACCAGTGACACCTTGAGTCTCCTGTTTATACACATTGCACTATTCACAGCACAGTTTAGATTTTCACAGCTATTACAAAAAGTAATTTTTAGTCCATTACTTTAATTAGTCTTTGCTCAAGAAATGTAGTCATTTGTGAATAGAAAGTCAAAGGAGAAGACGTATAATTAGTGATGTTTTAGAGTAAATTGTGGGAAACTGAGACATTAAATATTTTGTACCCCTAGTAAAGTTATTTGATCTGTAGCAATAACATTGACATCTCTAAATACAACCTTGAAAGAAATACTTGAGGGCTTGGAAATCTGGTGTATAACAGAAAATGTCATTCACCAGCTGCTTTCTCATTTCTTAATAAATTAAGGGGTGTTACCTCAAACATATGGCGTTATAATGATCTAAGTATTCTTCCAAGATTGTGAAAAAAAACACCTGTTGGTAGAAAAGAAATATGTAATTACAGCAAGCTAGTAAAAATAAAATACAAGGAAAAAAAAAAAAAATCTATACAAACATTCATAGAATCATAGAATCATAGAATCACCAAGGTTGGAAAAGACCTACAAGATCATCCAGTCCAACCGTTCACCTATCACCAATAGCTCCCACTAAACCATGTCCCTCAACACAACATCCAATCATTCCTTGAACACCCCCAGGGTTGGTGACTCCACCACCTCCCTGGGCAGTCCATTCCAGTACCTGACCACCCTTTCTGAGACATAATATTTCCTAATGTCCAGCCTGAATCTCCCCTGCCACAGCTTGTCACCATTCCCTCTAGTCCTATCACTAATGACATGAGAGAAGAGGCCGACCCGCAGCTCACTACAACCTCCCTTCAGAAAATCAGAAAATTCAGAGAATCAGTGCATACTGTGGAAGAAAGCCTGCACAATCTTCTTGATCTCTCTCTCATTTTTTCTATGTGCCTTTTATAGCAATATAAGATACATAACAGGTAAATATATGCTGTATACAACTCAACTTTCTTATAAAGATACTTTTATTCTATCAAAAATGTAAGTACATAACAGAAAACTACATTCAATATGAATTAAAGTTAAAAGTATAAGATGAAACCACAGTGAAATTTTTAACAGGAATATTTAGTAATTATAAACACACATTAAAATTAAAAAAAAAATAAAAATTCTACATGTTGCACTTAAAAATTATGAATACTGATGCTAATAATCTGTAAACCTGCTAATATCACCGTATGAAGCAAGAAATTATGACGACATCCCTCCAATAACTGAATAGTTCTGAAAAAAAACCACAAAAAAACAACAAAAAAAACCATAACAAAATGTTTGTATTATCTGCCAATTGAGAAAGGACAATGAAAAACAGAGGAGTACAAAAAAAAGCAAAAATGAACTATAATATGATTACATTCATGTCTATGTGAAGTCCCAAATTATTATTGCTGAAGAGCTTAATGTTGTTTTACGTAAGATTCATTACTGAATTGGATTAGCTGATATGTTGAATGTGTACTTAATACATACATTTAGATGCGTATGTATGGTTTGTAACAAAATTGTAACAAAACCAATCACTAATAATCTGAAGCTGGCTTGGTGGATTTTGAGGGACGTGGATCTTTTTCTATCTCCTGAGTTGGGCCTCCCCTAGTCAGCAGGCATCACAACCTCGTTGGAGTCATCCAAGACTCAAAGGAATAATACACATCAAATTATTGAGAGAGTTCTTAACAACTAATACTCAAAGGTAAAATTGGCTAATTTGCTAATAATGATTAGTAAGTGCTGCAGGTACAGCAATTTTAGGCAACAGCTACTACAAAGAATGAAAGAGGAAAAGAAGATAAAAAGATAAAAAACAGGGAAAGAGAGACAGAAAGACAGACATACAGACATTCGGATATTCAAACACAGCAAAACAGAGCAGTTCACTACTCTTTAATCCACTCATGTCTTGGTGATGTTGATTTTTGGTAGTTGAGGGTCATCCAAGATTGTGGTGTTAAATTGATGACTAACAACAGAGACTGTCCACAAAGTGTTTTGTTTGTCTGTTGTTGATTTGAGACGTGTTCCTTACCAGTCTCAGACAATAATATTGGTAAAAAAAATTGTTGTACTGGATAAGTAACAAGTAATCTGTTTTTTTACACAACAGGAGGTACTTAATATATTAGTTGTCATTAGGAGATCTGCATAAACCTTCAGAGAAGGGCCAAAGTAATAATAATTAAAACTAATATTGCTATAATTAATGATCCTTCATAAAAAATATCCAAACGGCTCTTAAACACATTCAGGGACGGTGATTCAACCACCTCCCTGCGGAGCCTATTCCAGTGTTTAACTACCCTTTCTGTAAAGAAGTGTTTCCTGCCATCCAACCTAAACTTACCTTGGCACAACTTGAGGCCATTTCCCCTCATCCTGTCTCCCATCACCAGTGAGAAGAGACCTGCCCTGCTCTCACTGTAAGCACCTTTCAGATACTGGAAGACAGCAACAAGGTCTCCCCTCAGCCTCCTTTTCTCCAGACTAAACAGCCCCAGCTCCCTCAGCCTCTCCTCATAGGGCTGATTTTCCAAGGCCTTCACAAGCCTCGATGCCCTTCTCTGGACCTGCTCCAGTACCTCCACATCCTTTTTGTACTGAGGTGTCCAAAACTGAGCACAGTACTCAAGGTGAGGCCTCACCAATGCCGAGTACAGGAGCAGGATGACTTCCTTAGTCCTGCTCACCACCCCATTCCTGATACAAGCCAGTATGCCATTGGCCTCCTTGGCCACCTGGGCACACTGCTGGCTCATATTCAGCTGACTTTCCACCAGCACACCAAGGTCCCTTTCCATCAGGCAGCTTTCCAGACACTCCTCTCCAAGCCTGTAGGGTTGCCTGGGGTTGTTGTGACCAAAATGCAGGACCTGACACTTGGCTTTATTGAAACTCATGCCGTTAACCTTGGCCCATCGATCCAGTCTACCCAGGTCCCTCTGTAGTGCCCTTCTCCCCTCTGGCAAATCAACACTCCCTCCCAACTTGGTGTTGTCTGCAATTTTACTGAGGGTGCACTCAATCCCCTCATCAAGATAATCAAGGAAGATGTTAAACAGAAGCAGTCCCAGCACTGAACCCTGGGGGACTCTGCTCGTGACTGGCTGCCGACTGGACTCAACTCCATTGACCACAACTCTTTGCACCCTGCCATCCAGACATGACACTGAAGGTTGTCAAACTTGTTTGAGCTTGCCCTGACCTGGTTGTTTTTGCTTCAGCAGTACAACCAGGGGACTTCAGGGAGAAATTAATCTCATCCTACAGTAGACATTTGAATTTGTCCTGTCAGGTCATGATTGCTTTGATTATATTGTTACAGTTTTATCCTCCATGCTGTAGGTGTCCCATAGCTCTCTTTCTTGATTTGGTAGCCCACCTCTACCAGTTGTCCTTGTGACAAAGTGATATAACCAGTACTGGGAGATGGAATGCATCAAAATTCTTCCAAGGCATATCTACATGTTTCCTGATAAAAAAAAAAAAAAAAACAGAAGGAATTTGTAGGCAGTATGAACATAGCCTGAACCTATCTCACTAGAAACCATATACAGCTGCACAATACAGAAACCCAGGTCTGGCAAATCTTGACTTTTAGGCTCTTAGTGTTTGCCAAATTCAAATAATGGGAATAAGATCAGAAGGAATAGCAACACTTGCCAGAGCACAATGCTGTATTATGACTTTTAAAATATCTTTAAGAATCTATAGCTCAGATCCTATTATTTGTAATAGCTCTGCTGCAGTCAGTGGAAAAATACTTTTTGCCAGATTGAAATACGTCTACATATTTTCGTTCCCTGTTATCATATTTTTTTCTTTTATCTTAATTTTTATCTTCAATTTTCTATTTTATTTCTAATTACTTAGAATGGCTTTGTGTGATTTGCATGATTTTTGTCTGTCTAATTACCATACAATATCTTCCCAAAACAGCGGTTTACTATACAATGAATTTTAGCTATTTCATTCCTGTTAAATTCAATGAGAAGAGCACTACTGAAATCCTTGTTTGAGCAGTTATGAGGAAGAAATGAAATAACAAACTTCAGTGTCTACAAAGAATCTTTCTGCTCAACTCACTCAGTATTCAATGGCTCATCTTACTTGCTTCTTGCGTGCTTCACTGGACAGTGTAGTATCATAATTGGCACTGCTGGTTAACTCAAGAACCATCATCCATCAATTCACAGGTCCCAGTGTAATACGAAATGGGATTCAGTATGCACAGTTGTTTTCAAATTAGGAAGGAAAATTCTAAGAAAGAGAAGGATGCACTATTAGAAAAAACACCTTAAAATAAAAACCTCTCAATTCATATTCTGAGTATTGCTTTTAGTCTCCAGTCAAATAAGTGGGTCTGAGGCTCCTTTGCTTCATACAATGTACTTTTGTTTACTCACCTGGAATCCAAAGAAAGAGAAATGGTAAAATAGTGAGAAATTAACAAAAGAACAAACAAAAAAACACAAGTCACAGTCTATGCTTTTAAAAATTTTGGTTTCTGATTTAATTTTTTAAAAGAATATAAAGGATATAATAATTTGAATGGGTGGTATACTTGTACTGCACATCATCTGAAAGCATTACTTAACAAAAAGCATATTCAACAAAGAATGCCATTACAAAAATCAAGTTAGGAACATTAGACAGCAAATTATTGAATATCTCATCTGTGATGTCTATGTACTTCTATATTTCACCTTTTACTGAAATTTTATATATATATATATATATACATATATATTTGTTAATCATTAAATGGGACAGTAACTAAAAAAAAAAAATAAATAAAAAATCCAAACATTTGTGATTAAAGATTTTGATAAAATGAACTTTCAGATGCTCAACAAGTGTTTCTGAATTTTGGAGTAATTTGTATTGAATGTTAGTGCTTCAGTTTGTATACACCACATACTCAGGTTCTGAATTTTGATTTTAGTTTAGGTATAGTATTGTACAAGGTGTTTGGGGTGTTGAATATATAAAGAAGAAGTATGAAGAGACAGATGAAAAAAGGCAGAAATGTGCAGTAGCCTGAACATTAATAACGAGGAAGAGAGATTGAAGTGCTTTTTCAACAATATAATTTCTTTGCTTTGACACAGCACCATATACAAAGTCTCCTAATTATTTACATTCATCTCATATGTCAAAGTAAATAATTTCTTGGCTATTTGTTTCTTCGGCTTTTGTGAGTCATGACAGCAGTTCTCTTCATTGCATAAAAGAACTGTGTCAACTGAATTTCAGTTTTTCTCCAGCCCCACTTTGTCCACCAAGTATCTTGCTTCTTCCTTGATATTATCCATATCCTGTTGGTTTGGTTTGGTTTCTTACTTAGTTAAATTTGTCAAAATTTGTCAGGCTTTTTTTTTTTTTTTTTTAACTTTTCCCATTTTCTTGGTTTACCTTACATAGTTGAACCTGACTCATTTTGACAAAACAGTCTTGTGTCCATGTCAAGGCTGTAATGGAATGACCAGCTTCACTGCTCCTGCCCAGTCCCTGTGGCTTCCCCCATTTCAGCCACTGTGGCTGTCAGTCACTACTCAAGCGATGCTGCAGCAGGGCTGATCTCCAGCTTTCCGTAGGCTTTGTTCAGATATGGTCTGTATTGAGCTGCACCCCATCTCATACCTTTGGCATATTTTACTTAATTTAAGAAATTACACTGCATGAATCAACTTCTGAGCGCACCTATGCTTCTGTAAAATAGCTAATCTCTGATCCAAAGTTAATAAGACACAGTCGGAATATGATTTTTTTTCACTTTATTTCATGGACACAGAAACTGTGCTATATATATCTACGTAGGTCCTATATGATTAGATGGGATCCCATTATCTGTATTTCACACATACACTCTTTCGCAGAACACTTGTTCCTGCTCAGGTACTGAAATGCATAAAAATGAATTTTAATAAATCAGGGGATTAAGTAGAAGTTAAGAGGAATTTCCAATGTAACATACTTTCAGTAATAAATCTGTCTCTCTCACTGACTTATTCAGTTCCACGTTAAAGTCATGAGCAACATGGTGACAAAAAACTCAGCAATCTGAAATCCTGATAATTGCCAATGACTTCATCTACTGCTTCTTTGGTGGTACCATCCTCTGTGGAAACTTTGAATACAAATATATTCCTAGTGTTTTCTAGTTCAGAATAAAAGAAGATGGCATATGTGAATTCCACCTTTTCTGCTCTGTGTCTGAAGATGTATAGTGATTTAGGAATATTTTTCTGCATAGATACCACAAAGCATGTGGTGATGGTTCCTACTTCTGTTCTTTAAAAAGAAATCATCAAAAACTGATGATAAGTGTAATCTATGAGAATAAATGCAATAGATGGCATTTGGTTTATATATATATATATATATATATATTCTAGAAATATAATTCAGTGTTCTTAAATAATTACATAAATGTGAGTCATCTAACACAATTACAACCTTAGAATGCACCACTTCAGAAGCAAGAAATATGCACATGACTGAATAAGAAAGTTTGAAGATATGTAAAATTACATAATTCCTTTTGTTTCAACTTCTTTAGATGTAAAATGGTCTTTTTATAGTTCTACCTTCAGTTTTTAATTTTCATGGTAATGTTAGCATTATCTCTCAAGGAAAAAAAGGATACAAAACTCAGATGAATAGAATTCCCTTTCCTACCTCTCAAACATAAAGTACAATCAGTTTTAGGCTTCATGATGTAGCTTTCACCATCATAATTCCTGATTATTCCTGACATTTTGTCCATTATAGAATGAGATTCCTTGAAAGGTAGAAATAATTATCCAGAAGTTTACCTGATAATCTGTTGTTGGAGAAGTCAAATTGGTATAATGGATAAAACAACAATTACAATATTGGTGGTCTACTAAAAAAAGAAACACATCTTTGAAATTAATGCACCAGAAATCTCAGTGATCTTCTCAGTTGTTCTTATCTGTCATCTCTAATTCATGAAGCAAAACTTCATGTTAGCAGTAGAAAAATGAAATATATATATATATTTAGTTCAAGTTCCTAGTAAGAATTATAGACCATAACTTAAACATGACTTCTATAGAATGTACAAATTATCACTGGAATTATTGCTTTCATAAAGCAGTTAGTGATGCTGTAGGAGTTACTGTAGTGATACTCATGAGGTACTATGTCAAAGGAATTTATTAGGAGTAAGAATATATATAGTTTCATTTTAGTCCATTTTTAAGCATACCTTTTTTTTTTTCCCCCCCGTTTTTTTTTTTTTTTAACAGCCAAAGTACTTTAATTGCCTACTTGAATGAAGAAAACATGAATATAATATACACAATCTGATTCCTACGCACGACATATAAGTATCATTCTTAGTTCTAAGGCAGTTAAAAACATTGTTAATTAAAATAAATATGTGCCTAGTAGGGAAATTTAGACACTTGTTTGGGCTTCCACAAATGGAAGCGTAGACACAGGAATGAATCTGAGATTTCCCAAGTGAAACTGTAGACTCCTAGGACATCCAGAAAGGAATCAAGAAGGGTAAGCAGAGCAGTATACAAGGTGGAGGAATAGATGAAAAGAAACAAGGTACACCAAATTTAGAAACAAAGTGTCAATGAAAATAATAAAATTAGATACAGGGTTAAAAGAGAAAGAGCCAGGGCATATATGTGAAAATATAAAAGACAAAGCAAAATATTTTAAAATAAATTATTGAATTTGAGAAATAAGATCTGAGAAGAAAAGAAGATATTCTAAATTAAATTTGAGGAGATTTTGCTATAAAAATTTTTGACATGAGTTCTGTCTTCAGATAAACTGCAGTGAGAACTGTATACAGTCAGAATTTGACCTTTTTCTTTTCTATTTTAGGGTACTTACAATATACATAGATCATAATAACAGAAGATGGAGGATTATAAGCATAATTTCTCTCTATTCTGCCCATTGTTAGTTCTTACCTTTTTAATCCATTTTGTATTGTACATTTGTTGTATCAGGAAAGATTATTGAACCATATCATCAAAGCTGAGAAAGAAGGAGGAATTAGGTGCTAATTAAATACATAGAAAATGCTGCAGTTTTCTTATGCAAGAGTGCCAAAAAATATTTTAATGGAATCAGTATTTTTTTGTACCTTCTTTGACTCATATCATGGTGGTGGTCAAAATTATATGAATTTTAATCAAGATAATATATTTTATCTAAAAGTATTTGTAGCACTACCTTTATTATTATTATTATTATTATTATTATTATTATTATTATTATTATTTTATGTGAGAGAAATAAATACTAATCTGAAAAATAAAAGAATTACAAAATGAAATCATTTTTTCTTTAGAAAGTGTTTGGTGGAGCTGATGCTGTGAACTTCTTTGGGTTTAGATCTCTGCTAAGTTAGCAGGTCAGAGGAGGAATACTCTTACTTCTCTTCCCTGAAACAAAATCTGTGATTAAATGGAAGATATTCACTCTGAACAGTGACTGACAGCATGAAGATTCAGCACAGTGGCATCCGAATAACAGTGTGAAGAAGAAATTAAATCCAGATAAAGTTTTTTTCACAGAAAACTTGGAGAAATTTTATTTCTTAGGTCAGTGCAAGAGGCAAGAGGTTTTTTTTAGGAGAAAATATTTATATCCCATATAATCACCTAATAGTCATTAGAGTGTTATCTTGTGGAAGAAAGTTTCACAAGAGAGATGCTTTCTCAGTTTTTATTGTATAAGTTAGAGAAAATGAAGCATAGAAAGAAATGAATTGACATCTCCATGAAATAAGCTGGCATATGAGTATTAGAGCAAAAATAAGGGAGGTACACTGTACAATGAACCCCCAAAGACAGGAAGAAGAAACAGATGTGAAAACATGTATGAAGGGATAAGAAGAGAAAGCTAGGTTAACAGGACTGTGCTTATGGATGATTTGATTTCAACCTATTTCAACCTCCCTGCTATTAATTGAGAAATCTCTGAGGCATACTATAGAACGGAGACAAAAAATGAAAGATCTAGGATTTAGTAAATGGTTGTTTCCTTGAACCACAGCGTTAACAGCACAACAAGGAATAGTTTTGGCTTAATCTAGACTGAATGTTAGCCAGTGACTAAAGCAATAGTGTAAAATTGTGTGTATTTGTATATAGTCATGGTAAAACAAAAGACAGTAAATATAAATGTCCACAGTCCACAATACAGGTTTTGTTGTTGCTGTTGTTGCATTTTTGAAATAGTGTAATTGGTAACTGTAACTGGTTGGTAACATAATTGGTAACTGTATACAGAAGGAAAACAAATGAGTATACAAGGGAATTGGAAAAATGAAATAAAAATATAATGATAAAGAAAAAAATGCAAATAGTGAATTGAGAAGCAGTATGTGCTAGAATCAAAGTAAACCAGTCTAATATGCACTACCTGATAATATATTGAAAAAAAAATAAAATACTATTGTACCAGTCTAATCCACCTATAAGCCATTCATTTAAAAGCACTGTGACATACATGCAGTTCTAAAATGTAGTTGATGTGTGCAATGACTTAAATGGTGTAGACAATGTCATCCCTAGTTACTGTTTTCAGTCTACCATGCACAGTTGTATGAGGAGGCGTAAACAGAGATGAAGAGAAGCAAAACTGGGCCATTGTTATAAAAGCTGAACAGTGCTCTTGTGTTCATCACAAAGGTCTAAAGCAGTACACAGATATCCCACTCGTGACGTAATTTTCAAAGCACGGGCATATAATTCAACATAGTATTGTAAATAAATAACAAATAATTAATAATATTACATTCTACACTCTAAAGCTTAGTAATTGTTTTATGATCTTGATGAAAATTAGTGTGATCAAAGTGCACAGAATCTTTAAAATCTAAATTACATTGACTGAAGAAAGAAAAGGTTTGTAAATTAATGAGCATTGAGATAAATAATGGCAGTTGCCTGTAAGGAAAAAAGTGCTTACTGATTTTTTCTTTACATTTCCTGTAAGTTCTACAGATATTTTGTTATTCAAGAGATACTTTCTTGCTGAAACCTGAATTAATGACTAATCAAATATATAGCAGCAAATTTATATATGAAGATTTTTGTTGGGTAGCAAAGTGTACAGAATCATGAAATTTCTGAAGTCTTTATATTGTCTGATGTTTCACTCTGTACGTGTTTAAAAAAAAAAAAAAAAGTGAAGATATTTGTAAGAAAGAAAAGAAAAAGTTTTGAACAATGAATTATAAGTGCTTCTGTGAAAGTAATGCCTCCTATTTTATTATTTTGACCCATGATATCAGAAGCAGATGTTGATCACATGGCAGCAGAGGTTGAATTTTCCCTCCTATATTACGTTACATTTTGTTGCTGTGTGACAGATGGCAGAAAAGGGGCAGTCTGACCAAATGGCATCTGACATCTGACATGGGAGTGCATATGAAACAAAGATGTATAACTGAATACATCCATTGTCACGGAGTTGTCTAGATCAATCTGTGTCCATGACAGGGGAGGGGGCAGTAGGCCCGTGGGCCCCCCCGGCCCCCTCAACAAATGGAAAGGGAAAAAAAAAGGGAAAGGGGTAGGGAGAAGGGAGCTGGGCTCAAGGAAACAAAAAGAGCAGTGGCAACGATCTAAGGAGTAAAACTTATTTTACTAATTATGATATCGGAGTGCAAGATAACACACTATAATACAATCTAATTGGAAGGCTAATAAATCAAGTGAAATAAGAGAGAGAGAGGTTTCTGAAGACTGAGAAGCCTACTTTGAAGTTGAAGGCACCGCGGCTTGGAAGCACACCCACACCCGCTGCCAGGCAGTGAGAGAAAGAGTGAGCGTCGCTTCCGTGACGTATTTTCCCTCTCTGACCGCGAGGTCCCCTGGGACGTGTAGTTCTTCTTCTCTGTGCTCCACATGATGTTATGATGTGGAATACCAACAGCAAAAATTACAAAACCATGACATTCCACCCCTTATTCTACATCACTACATCATGCTTTATATATATATATACAAATAAACAGTACTTAAAGTGCATTACACACACATGTCTATATACATATATATACATGGAATTACTGACTGCACTACCCCAACATCAAATTCCCTTGTGGTACACACTGTACATCTCCATCTTTCTGCATCATCCATGAAGTACAGCCAGGTCCCTGGGCAAAAACAGTTCCACAGAAAGGTTTGCCCTTTCCAGAGGCTGGGAGGACCCACACTGCTTTCCCCAACATGTTCTTTACATGTACAACAGGGACCTTATCTCCCTCTACAGTATGTAGGGGGCTGGATTGTGTAGGACCATCACGATTGACAGAGCCTCTGGTATTGACCAACCAGGTGGCTTCTGCCAAATGCTTCTCCCAGTGCTTAAATGTTCCACCACCCATTGCTTTCAACATGGTTTTCAACAACCCATTGTATCGTTCAATTTTACCAGAAGCTGGTGCATGATAGGGGATATGATAAATCCACTCAATGCCATGATCTTTGGCCCAAGTATTTATAAGGGAATTTTTGAAATGTGTCCCATTATCAGACTCAATTCTTTCTGGAGTGCCATGTCGCCACAGGACTTGTTTCTCAAGACCCAATATGGTGTTTTGGGCAGTAGCATGGGGTACTGCATATGTTTCAAGCCACCCAGTGGTTGCCTCCACCATGGTAAGCACGTAACGTTTACCATTGCAAGACCGTGGTAAGGTGATATAATCAACCTGCCATGCCTCCCCATATTTGTACTTTTGCCATCGCCCTTCCCTCCAGAGAGGTTTCATCCTCCTTGCTTGTTTAATTATGGCACATGTCTCACAGTCATGAATAACCTGTGCAATAGCGTCCATAGTTAAGTCCACCCCTCGGTCTCTAGCCCACTTATATGTTGTGTCCCGTCCTTGATGGCCCGAGGTCTCATGGGCCCATCGATCTAGAAATAATTCACCCTTGTTCTGCCAGTCCAAGTCTATTTGAGCCACCTCAATTCTGGCAGCTCGATCTACCTGATGGTTGTTTTGTTGTTCTTCAGTAGCCCGACTCTTGGGCACGTGAGCGTCCACATGACGCACCTTTATAACCATATCTTTTGTTCAGGCAGCGATGTCTTTCCACAGTTCAGCAGCCCAAATAGGTTTACCTCTCTGCTGCCAGTTATTTTGCTCCCACTGCTGTAACCACCCCCAGAAGGCATTTGCCACCATCCATGAGCTGGTATAAAGATAAAGCATTGGCCACCTCTCCTGTTCAGCAACATCTAAGGCCAGCTGGACAGCCTTTACCTCTGCAAATTGGCTTGATTCTCCTTCCGGTTTCCGAAAAGCACACCCACACCCGCTGCCAGGCAGTGAGAGAGAGAGCGAGCGTCACTTCCGTGACGTATTTTCCCTCTCTGACCGCGAGGTCCCCTGGGACGTGTAGTTCTTCTTCTCTGCGCTCCACATGATGTTATGATTTGGAATACCAACAGCAAAAATTACAAAACCATGACAGAAAAATTGTACACATTGACATTCATTGATGTTTGCCAAATGTTTCTGGAGACCAGACAGTCAATGTGGACCCAGTGTGGTGGTAGGTGGTGTATTTCAGCAGTAGCAAAAGCAACATGAAAGACAAATCATGTTCTTGATGGCCATGCAAATTTTTACGAGCATTATAGCATTACACGCAGGCTATTGTTCATTGCTGATGAAAAGCATAGCTAATAGTGATAACAATGTTGAAAAAGAACATTTTGCAGCTGATAATTTATTCTACCAAATAGTGTTATTGTGCTCTTTGTATCTGTTGTACTTTTTGTGAAAATAAGTACCTCTGAGGAGATGCTGCTCTGATGAAATGTGGACAGAGTCAGAAGTGATGGTGGTAGTTTAAAACCCGGTGTAATCTCAATTTCAGCAAAGACTTTGAGAGGAGTGGCTCCTGAGCAGAAGCTCAAGCTGGAGGATCTTTCCCAGACAGTCTGAACTGCAGAAAAAAATGCAAATTCAAAAGTGCAGGAAGATAAAAAGAACATAAGATAAACAGCCCCCCACCCTGAGCAGAAAGCATGAAGTTCTGATGTAGCATGAGAGGAGCCAGGATTGACAGTGAGACACCTCAGAAAGTACAAAGACAGACCCTAAGGAGCATGAGCAAGTAGGCTGGGCAAATGGTAAGCTACAGTCAGTGGAGTGAGGCGCAGCAGTCTGTGGCAGTTCCTGCAGGGAGAATGTGTACTCTGAGGGCTAGAGTTCAATATGTCATTATCATCTATTAAATAAATGAAGAGTCATCATCCTTTAAATATAGGATTTTCATCCTCTGAGAACAGAGACCCTCGTTATGGTGTCTGTGGATAACATCAAGCTGTGTGGTGCAGCCCACACACCTGAGGGACAAAATGCTACCAAGAGAGACCAAGACAAGCTTTGAGTAGTGGGCCTAGATGTACCTCATAAGTTTCAAAAAATGCAAGTACAAGGTCTTACACCTGGGTTGCAGCAGACAGCATTATCAATACAAGCTGGAGGACAAAAGGATAGAGCACAGCCCTGCCAAAAAGGATCTGGACATGAGTCAACAATGTGCTCTCAGAGCCCAGAAAGCCAACTGTATGCTGGGCTGCAGCAAAAGAAGGGTGGTCAGCAAGTCGAGGGAGGTGATCTTGTCCTCCTTCTCTGCACTGGTGAGATATGGAGTATTGCATCCAGATGTGATGTCTTCAGTATAGGAGAGACATGGACCTGTTGGAGTGTGGCCAGAAGACGACCAAAAAATGACCCAAGGCATGGAACTCTTGCCCTGTGAGGAAAGGCTGAGAGAGTTGGGATTGTTCAGCCTGGAGAAGAGAAGGCTCTGAGGTGACCTGATAGCAGCCTTTCAGTATCTAAAGGGAGTCTTCAAGAAATAAGGGGACAGACTTTTCAGCATGTCTGTTGTGATAGGACAAACTGAAAGAGGAAAGATTTAGGTTTGATATAAGAGAAAAGTTAAGGGTACTGAAGCACTGGAACAGGTTGCCCAGATCTGTGACAGATGTCCATCCTTGGAGATACTCAAGGTCAGGCTGGACCAGGCTCTGAGCAAGTTGATCAAGCTGTAGGTGTCCCTGTTCACTGCATGGAAGTTGGACTAACTTACATTCCAACTCAAATGATTCTAAACAGCAATGGAGTACTCCTGAGAAACTGTCCTTGGCTCTTTGAGTGATTTTCAGAATGACTTACGTCAAACGGTTTTAGAACAATAATTGAACCTTGCTATGATTCTGAACAATAACAGTATGCATAGGTTTGGTGCAGGCATGAGACGGAAGAAAGATAAGTATTTTCAATACAGCTACATACGTCCTGAAGAAAATTAATCCATTATTCTTGCAGTTCACCATCCCAAACACCAACTTTGATAAGTTAAATAATTAATTCCTAATATAGTATTTTGAAATAGTCATTAGAACAAGGACTGAAACTTTTTGTAACAGATGAGCAAGAAAGTTTTTGCTCTCCAAGGGAAAACAAACCAGCCAGTGAACTTTGCAGGAATCTCAGTGCAGGAAGAAGTAGTAACCTCACTGATGAAAGTGTTGTCTCAAAGTATTCAAGCAAGGTAAATTTAAGGTTTCAAGTTTCATGAATTTCATGAGTGCAGTACAGAAGACTGCTCTGAATGTCATGATTAAGAAACCAGTTTAAATGAGTCAGACACTGGACTACAGATACTGTAGTCCAGTATCTTGTATCTTGTAGTGTAAATGAGTAAATCAAGTAGTATCTTGTACTGTAAATGAGTCAGACACTGGATACAGGACTGTTTGTTCCTTGGAGCGCTGATAGATCATTTGCAGAATTTATAATACTGATTTATTTGTTATCATTATTTTTTATTTCCCAGTGTCCTGGTGGTGTCTCTGTATCTACACATTAATACTGACTTCTTTTCTTTCAATGTGCAGTTCAGTTAATTCAGAATTTTTTTTACCTCATCTTTTTCAGTGAAAATTATGGGATTTATAATCAATACAAGACGGAATATCTGCTCAAAGCCAGAGAAAAAGAGAGGAACAAAATTAATTAAAGAACAACATTAATAACAAAACCTGCTTAAGATGTTTTCACTGACATTGACAGTATATTTCTCTGTAAAGACCTACTCAAGAAACCTAGATTTGGGTACAGTGAAGCCTTTCACCTGTCTCACATCTCAAAGGAGAATTCTAACCAGAAGGATGTAAGGCAGCAATCTCAAGTATCTTGACTTTTAAGGAAGTGAAAACCTAGTTTTCTGGTAAATCCTGTGAATACTGCAATTCCAGTCCAATCTCACTCTGGTAAGTAGGAATTGTTCAGCCCTAAAAAGAATGCCAAAACTAGACAGAGTCAATACAGTCCTCTAACTAATTGGAAATTAATTTATGTTTGTGATGCCTTTGAAATGTAAGAGAAAGAATTCATCTTTTAAATAGCATGAGGTATCAGCTATTGATAAGAAATGAATTGAAAAAGCCCCAACACTGATACAGAAACTGCTTTTGCTATCACTATCTATCTTGTTATATTGTGGAGAAAATTGTTGAATATAATGATAAGATAACCAGAAAATTACTAACATATGAAAAAAAAATAACAAATGCAGTTTTATGTTTTTTAATATTATTCATGATTTTAAAATTATTGTCATACTTTTTATTAAAGAATTTAGTAGGGAACCTAGGTGACATCCAGTGATTTTATCTTTTTAACAATATTTATTTTCCCTGTATACATGTGAACTAAAAAAAAAAAAGTAAAAAAATAAAAAATGTAGTCAATCTGATAATACAATCTGTTTCATAATGCATTTTTGCCAGATTGAATAAGTGTTGAAGCACAGAAGATAAAAAATATTTCTAAATCACTTCTTCTCGTGTATTGCGGAAATCAACATTTCTGATACAGAAAAATAATGCTTATGTCTGTGTTAAATGTAATGAAATTATCTGCTGTTATTATTCATTAATGTTCTAACCATTTTCCCCTAAGAAATATTTAACAGTCTAAGAAGGAGCATATGTTTGTGCAAATTATATTCTCCCTTAAGATTTCATAAGAAGCTCATGATAATAAGCAATTATGCAGTACTTCTTTGGCTTAAACTTTTAGATTAATCACAGGAAGGTTTTCTGCATAACCTCATTGCCAAGAACACACTTTAATGTGACAAGTTTATCCTCAATTAGGTTTTGATAAAGAGTCTTCTTTGTACTATTAAGCATGTTTTTGTTTAGTACAAAGATAGTGTATTCTCTCTACAGATATATTAATCTAAAAGATACTCTATTGAATGTATCGCTTTTCTTGAATAATTAATTTGATAAAACTATTCTTCTCATTCTCCTTTGTGTGCGCTGCTTAGCTTTTGATGATTAAGATGACAAGATAATACAATGCCATTATGCAAACACTGTAAACAACAGGTAAGCACTATGCAGCCACTGAAGAAATTAATCTTTTGTAGTTTTATCTTATTGTTTGTAGATGTCAGCTAAACCATATTTAACATCTTCTTCTGCAAATAATTTGCACGTTTGAATAGTTCTATACTTTGTTTGAAAGAAGAAAAAAAAAGTCTAACAAAAAAATCCAGTGTTCTGTACTTCTATTTGACATTATCAAAATGTACCACAGAGGCAATATGTCATGTTATATCATAATACAAATGACAAGCTCTGTACAAACACATGAGCAGCAGATTTTTTATCTGGTATTAGTGAAATAAGCATGAAAGGTATAAATGTCTTCATTTATAAAGGGATTAAACAGTGTAACTGAGAATGAATAAAATCTTTTAAAGAGAGCTTCAAAATTATTATATTTTAAAGAGAATTAGAATAAAAGAATTAGAATAGGAACCTTTTTTGTGATAATACAGAAGGTATCGTTATTTAAGTGGTTGGTTTCTGAATGATAACTGTAGGTGCTTTCATGTTGACTGAGCATGTCAGCTTCAGTAGGTAGAAAGCAAGTGGATTTGTATTGTGTCTGGAGCACAGAAGAGAGCTATTCAGTTTCAGGTTGTTCTTTACCAAATAGCAGATCATAGTGAGAACACACTCATTGCTACAAGTTGATCAATGGTGAATTCTCAAAAGAAGACTAGGTTCATGAATAAACTTTTCCAGCAGTTTCCTAAAGACAGTACAAGAACTCAGATCTTCAGCTAGCTGTATATGCAATGAAAACAAATCCTATTTGAACACAGATTTATTGGTATTATGATGCTATGTAACAGAGAAACAAAAAGAAAGAAATAAAGGTTATGGATAATTATGTTTTTAACTGTTTATTTTGGATATGTGTAATCATGATATATCAGACTTGGTAATTTAAACAACTGTGGTGACATTTTTGCTTCCACGTATCTCACTGAGATGCTCAAGACTTAGCTTATTGTTTCATCTCTAGTTTTATAAACTACAGAGATATAACAGTTGTCAGAGTGCATGTTAGCTCAGCTGTCTCAGGAACTTATCTTCGGGTAGAATGATGAATTATTTTGTTGGAGTTGCTTCTTCCACTCATTATAAAGCAATCTTAACTAAGGTGAGATAGATCCTCCCTTATGACACTGTTCTGATGATAGCATGAAAACACTCTCTTCATTATTATTATTTTTGTGTTTGTTTGTTTTATCTGTCCATTAAAAGAAGGATGTTAGATAATGTTACCCCCTGTACTGGTTTTATTTGGGATTGAGTTAATTTTCTTCATAGCCGTCTGTATGGTGCTGTCTTGCATTTGGAACTGAAACTTGATAACGTACCAACTTTTTACCCACTGCTGATCAATGCTTATGCAGCATCAAGCCCTTCTCTGTTTCTTGTGCTGCTTTACTGGAGAGGAAACTAGGGGTGCACAACAATCTGGAAGGGCATATGTCATACCAAGGACAGCTGACCTCAACTGACCAAAGGATATCCCAATATGTATGACATAAACAGTCTCAAAAAGTGGGCCCATAAGAACTTAATGAGGTTCAGTGAGGCCAAGTGCAAGGTGTTTCTCTTGGGTTGGGGCAATTCCAGATATGTGTGCTGACTAGGAGAAGAACTCCTTGAGAGCAGCCCTGTGGAGAAGAACTTGGTAGTCCTGGTGGACATGAGTCAGCAGTGTGACCTTGCACCTCAGAAGACCAACTGTTTCCTGGGCTGAATCAAAAGAGGGGTGGTCAGCAGGGAAAGTTTCTCTCTCTCTATTTTGCCCTACTAAGGTCCCACCTGGAGCACTGCATCCATGTTTGGGACCCTCAGCACAAGAAGGATGCAGAGGTGTTGGAGTGGGTCAGAAGGGGGGTCACAAAGGTTATCAAAGGGTTGAAGTACTTCTCCTATGAGAAAAGGATGAGGGAGCTGGTCTTGTTTAGTTTGGAGAAGAGAAGGCTCCAAGGAGACCTCATTGTGGTCTTTCAGTACTTCAGGCAAGTCCAACCCCTGGCCCGCAGGTTGCATGTGTCCTGGCGCAGCTCACAATGTGGCCACCCCCTGCTCAGTGCCATCATGGCAGTGGCTCTTCCCCCACCAATTAGCCCCACCCAGCTTGGTGTGCACAATTGTAACGCAGCACCAACCAAGTACTGGTGTGCTATCTATCTGGGCTGAAACCAGAGCACAGGGAGGGTGCAGTGCAGTGCTAAACTAAGTTATGACAAATAAGCTTATAGATTTTGATACATCAGCTAAACCTAGTCCTGTGAACAGCAAAAAATATGCAGTCATGCTTTCTGCTGTGATAAAGGAGTTTGAGAATAGGTTTCAAGATTGCCTAAAAAATCATTAATTTTTTGGTTTGTTTGCAACTCCATTTTCAGTCAACATAAATACTTTATGTGTGAATTTTCTAATGAAATATATAGAGCTGCAATCTAAAATTTGCTCATGTCTCTTTGCCAGCCTTTTGTAAGTCCTCTCTTACCATAGAAAAAAACCCATCGCTTCACAGTCATGCTTTATTCATGTCACAGCTTTTTGGCAGTATGTTTCTTTGTGAACAACTGTTTATAAGGATGAAGCACAGGAATAGGAAAATTCTCCAAAAATCTTTGACAAACACCTGGAGGACCCATTACAAATTGCAACCATTGCCATTAAACCAGCCTAAGATGTTAGTTTCACAAAAATAACATCACATATCTCGCTAGTTTTATATTTTGTTGCTCACATTTTTATATGTGTAAAGCGAGCAGAGGTTATGACAGAGCCTTTATTTGAGATACAGGCACATATCAAAGAAAGAGAAGTTAACTCACAGCAACAGTTTGGAAAAAAAGGTGAGCTGAAGAATGCAGCCTTCTCTGGTTCAAACTCTGGCATGCCAGAAATGGAGGGGGGGGCACAAACCAAACAGGGTCTGAGTACATAGGCTCTCCTGGAAGCGTGGCTGGAAGCACTGCTGAGAAGGGGAGAGAGAGGAAGGCTGGATCTAAGTTCCCCCTACTCCAGGCTCCAGACACCAAACAGTGGATATGAGCACAGTGAGGTGGTGGGTGGTGCATTTCAGCAGTGGCAACAGTGGGTCACCTCTGCTGATGGAGATTGTTACGAGCACAGTGTTGTGCTCTTGTTCATTTCTGGTGAAAATGCATTGCTAATGGTGATGACTTCATTGAAAAATAGTGTTTTGTAGCTGAGAATTTGCTCAAGCAAATGGTGTTATTGTGGTTTTTTTTATCTATTGTGGTTCCATGGAAATTATTTGGAGGCATCACTTTCCAAGGAACCTTTGTAGATGCAGCCCTATCCAATTACTTTTCACTCAATGCAGTCCAGGCAAGCCAAAAAGTACTGCAGTGATGCAGTACTTGAAGGGAGCTCATAAGCAAGCGGAGGAGTGGCTATGATCTAATTGTGATAGGACAGGGGTAAATGGCTTTAAACTAAAAAAAAGGGGAAATTTAGGTTAGGTGTTAGGAAAAAATACTTTACTCAGAGAGTGCTGAGGCACTACTACAGTCTTCCCAGAGAAGCTGTGGATGCCTCATCCCTTGGGGGTGTTTATGGATAGATTGGGTGGGGCACTGGGTGGCCTGATCCAGTGCCTGGCAACCCTGCCCATGACAGGGTAGTTGGAAATAAATGATATTTAAGGTCCCTTCCACCTAAGCCATTCTATGATTCTATGATTGCACTCTGCAGTAAAAGCTGTGGGAAAGAGAGAATGCCCAGCCTTACAGCATTTGTCCTCCTGTATAACTGTTCTTCCCCAACAGGATGTGGCCAATAGCTATCTGCACATGGAAAAAAAACAGATGAATGCATTATTTTGTGCAGCTTTATTGGTATTACTCAACTATATACTTTCCACAGATACTTACAGATCTGTTGCTGAAGTATCAACTCCATTAGCAACATAAAGTGCTAAAGAGGTAAAAAAAGCAGATAAATGTGTAAAACTGATTGGAAGGCTAGACAGAAGAACATCATAAAACAAAATGAAAAACAAACAAAAAATACATATTTATTTTGGTATTAATGTGAAAATCATCAGGTAAAGGTGAGGTTCTTAGGGAAGAGCTGGTGTGAAGATAGGCATCCCACATTTTTAATATAATTTTAAGCTCTGCAGATCCACATTTTTTTCCAGGCTACAGTTGCAGATTAGATTTTTCTGAGAAATTATACTATTTATTTATCCGTGTGTGTTATAAGCACCTTTCTAAATTCATATAGTCTTATGAAGTATAGTCTTACAGAAGTATATAGTCTCAAAATTTGTAACATTAATTAACCTAAATAGGAGATGTCGAAGAACAAATAAGAAGACAAAAAATGGTACTTTACTTTAAAGTAACAAAATAACAGGAAAAAAAAAAAAAAAAAGAAAAGAAAAATGAAGGAGGAGATGAAAATAGAAATTTAGTTGTGTTCCATATGAATTTAGATGAACATATTACTATCCACATTATTTCCGTCCTAAAAACTAAATTAAATATGAACACTCATCCTTCTTGTTAATACTTTAATTGAACATATGTTTTGTACATAATTTGCCACATATATTTAATAATTAATAATAATAAATAACAAAAGAGTTGCAAACCTCAAAGATAAACTATGCCCATTGAAAGAACAGGATATGATCTCAGTAACCTTACCTTAGCTGGTAAGGGTAAATAAATTTCCATCTTTTCAAAAAACAGCTGGAGAAGTAGTCAGAATTCTGAGGTGGAGGAAAAAGGAAAAAGTTCACTAGAGCTGCTGAGATATTAAAAGATAATGCAGCTGAATAAACATATTATCTGGACATCAAAGTTTGCAGAAGTTAAAGAGAGTGTAAGGAAGATCCAGAGGTGAAAGGAAGAAGAGGAGAAATGAGGTTAGGGCAACTGTGGAAATTACTATCTACAAAAACTGACATTCTAATTGCTATGACCAGCAAAGGTAAAAACGCTACTGCTTGTTGCAGATGCTTGTTGAATCAGATCTTCAGTGTTAAGATGGTTTTGGAAACCATGACTGTCACCTCCATTACCATCTACTACTGTTAACACAATAGATAAACTGGTCATGAATTATCTGGAATCTTCATGACATGCTCTGCTTCTTGTTTATATCATCAGTCATTCAGCTGTTGAGCTTCTTTTCTTGGTATCTCCCTTCTTCCTCTCTTCCTTTCACCCCACTCTGTGTTCAATGAAATATAGTTGCGTAATGACATTTCCTTATAAAGTGACACTCTTTTCACCCTTAAGTGACATTTCTATGGTGCACTGTGCAACTGTCAGCAATGGCTTGCTGAAATGATCAGAAGAAACAAAGGAAAAACATATAATGGTCATTCATTTTTGTTGTTGTTATTGTCATGACTACTGTGTGCAAAGTACTGTACTGACAAATATATATATTCGTTTTTCTGTCTTCTTGGGATCAATATTAAAAAAATCTTGCCCAACTGCAACATACGTAGTTTCACATTCATTAAATTAGCTTTGCAGATTCCTGATGAGGGAGGCTATGTCACCTCTCATAAAATGAGCTACTCTGAAAACACTAAAACCATTACATAACAGTCATGCATGAAATAAGGAATTAGATGTACCACACTGTATGCATAAAACTCAATTTTAAAAAGTATTTTTTTCTATCATCGTGTTGCTTAAAAGTCATTATCCCCAATCATTTATTTACTTAAACACTACATTATTTTTTATTATAATTAGAAATTAGATTTTGAGGGAAATTCTGGGCCTACTGGTGTACTCAAATTTTAAACTGTGAGTTTTCCTCTAAAAATAAAAATTTTCTGAGGAACTGTATATGTGAGTGCATTTATATGTTTATTCCATTGAAAAACCTTCAAGAATCATCTGCCATGTGTTCTTTGAGATAAGATTCCTTATTCATTGTAGAAACAAGAAAGAGTTAATCTGTTCCAGGTGAAAACACTATCAATAAGGATCCTGTGGTTTTGGCTGAGTATTTATTTCACTGAATTTTGTACCACTGAATCTTAATCATAAGGCTCATTTTGAAAAATACCAAGATTCAATGTTGGCTTTGTCATTTATAATAAATTAAAAAGGCTAGATAAATAAAAAGTGACTGGATGCTTGTACTAGGCAAAGGAAAGAGTCACTCTAGGTGAGAAGTTTGATTTCATTGTCTAAACATAGTCATTTTATGTGCCTGAGAAATTCTGGGACATCCATATAGGATTTACAATAGTCAATAGAGTCCCTTGTAGGATACTCAAAGGTTTCTAGAGCAGCAGCTGGAGGGCAAAGGGAATACTCTAAAGTATCTCAAGTGGTACTGAACACTCTAAGTCTAAGATGCTCAATTTTCTTCTCAGCTGCAAGTATTTATTTATTTGTTGAGTTAGACCGAAACTCAATTGTTTAATGTTCTGCTTCAGACCAGATATGGGATCAATTTTCACACTTGCATGGAGAATTTCTTTCTCCATTTTCTCTGTTTCTTCTTTCTAATGAAGAGTTTCTATTTGGATCCTTTAGGCATTCAAATACCATTTCTTAGGTAATAAACCGCTCCTCAGAAAGAGCAAGTCAACTAAATGCTAAACTGTATGGGCAAGCTTAAATTAGTCAAGTCCCAGACTCACACCACTTAATTATATTCAGTTAGTATCTTACTTCAGAGGTTAACTGATCAACAGTTTTGAGTGTAGCCTTAATTTAGTTTGCAACTCTCTCATGTCCCATGTGACTGACAGGGAAGTGAGCATCATGGCAGTGCTCAGCTTAATGACATCTAGCTAAAGAAGTCCAGAGAGTAAAAACGTCTATCCAGGGTCTGCCTTACCTCCTGAAAGAAACTGGTCTTTGCTCATTTCAGAGGGAGCCTTCAGGAAGTGTTTTTTGTAGGTCAGTGCTCACTTTGGTGGTATGAATCTGGCTTTACTGTACTTCTCAGAGCTCTGTTCTCATGCATTCTTAGGAAGATACTTTGTTCAACAAGTCAACTATTGCATGTCTTGTTTCATTATCTTAATGATAATTATGTATGACTCTTCTATCAGACTAATGTAATTTCTTTTGAGAAAGGACAGCCTCTCAGACATGAGGACAAGAAGAACTAAGTGTTGTTGAAATATGGGCACCCACCAGCAGCTTCCCATCTGGAGGAAACCTTAAGTGACAACAACAATAAGAACAAATGTATTCACTCATTTAAAGACACTGACATTAATTCTGTAATAATAGGGTTTTTTTGTTTTGTTTTGTTTTGTTTTTCCCCCCAACTCACAAGTATCCTGTCAGTTTAGTCTGACCTTAGTTTTGGACAGATTCCTCTCGTTCAATTTTGTTAAACGGTATTTCAGATACTAAATAATATTACAAAATAATCCTCTATTCTACTATTCCTATGAACAAGTCTTTAAGAAATATATGTCTCCTTATGTATCTTTATGTAATAAAATTGAGATGGTAAATGATTTAGTAATCTGATTCTGGTTACATGGTTCACTTGATTTTCCTGAATGTCTTAAACTCTGTTTACATGTTTGTGCCTTTTTTTCCCCTTCGCTTTCTGGGATGGATATCTCCATCTTGTATGACAACATGTATGACAACAAGTGTGGTCCTGGAAATGTCAAAAAAAAAAAAAAAAAAAAAAAAGAACTTAAAGGAAGACCAGTATTCTTAGTTGACATAGATAGTCCTGTGAGATTTCATCTGAATTATTTTTGATGATATGAATTCATGAAATATAAAGCACATGTAAACAAGAGATTTATAATAGGTTAGATTTTGCCTCAGTCTCTTAACAAGGCCAATTTTCCTAAAATATCCCGTCCTTTGGAAGGTAGTGACAAGGAGCAAGGTAAAGCCACTATAATCCAATGGGAATCATAGAATAATAGAATAATAGAATCCTTAGAGTTGGAAGGGACCTTTAAAGATTATCTAATCCAATTCCCCTGCAATAAACAAGGTCATCTACAGCTAGATCAGGTTGCCCAGGACCTGATCCAACTTCGCCTTGAAAGTCTCCAGGGACAGGGAAACTACCACATATCTGGGCAACCTTTCCAGTACTTCACCACTCTCACTGTAAAAGACTTTTTCACTATACCTAACCTAAATCTACCCTCTTCAAGCTTGAAACAATTTCCCCTTGTTCTGTCACCACAGACCCTGCTTAAGAGTCTGCCCCTTCTTTCCTGTAGCTCCCTTTTAGATACTGAAAGGCTGCAATCAAGTCATCTCTCAGCGTTCTCTGAAAGAGCCCCAGAGCTTTCAGCCTGTCCTCATAGGAGAGGTATTCCATCCCTTGGTTCATTTTTGTGACCCTCCTCTGGATGTACTCCAGCAGGTCTATGTCTCTCCTATACTGAGGATTCCAGGTCAGGACGGAGCACTCCAGGTGAGGCCTCACCAGTGCAGAGCAGAGGGGCAGGATCACCTCCCGCAACTTGCTGGCCACACTTCTTTTGATGCAAAACTTGTGTTATCAGCAAACTTGCTGAGGGTGTACTCGATCCCACTGTCAGTGTGATTGATAAAGATATTAAAGTGTATCGGTCTCAGACCAACCCCTGGGAGACACCATGCATCAGTGATCTCCATCCAGATATTGAACCATTGACCACCACTCTCTGGACTCAATCCTGCAGCCAGTTCTTCATCTATTGAACAGTCCACCCACCAAATCCATATCTTTCCAATTTGGAGTGAAGGATGTTGTGGGGTACTGTGTCAACGGTCTTACTGAAGTCCTGATAGATGACATCAGTGGCTCTTCTCTTGTCCATTGATTCAGTGACACCATAATAAAAAATGACCAGTTTAGTCAAGCACGATTTACCCTTGGTGTAACCATGTTGGTTTTTCCTTATCACCTCCCTGTCTTTCATGTACCTTAGCATAGTTTCCAGGAGAATCTGCTCTGTGATCTTTCCCAGCACAGAGGTGAGACTGACAGGTTAGTAGTTCCCTAGGTCATTCTTTTTACCTTTCTTAAAAAATGGAATTCTGTTATGAAAAGATTGGTCAAGCATTTGGAATGGGTTGTCCAGGGAAACTTTGGAGTCCCCATCCAAAGTTTCACCTCATAAATAAATGGCTTAAGAGTTGGTGCAAACATAGGAATTTTTTTTTTTTTTTTTTTTTTTACCATGGGGCAATTTACTCGGCACCTGGCATGATGGCTGCAGATGGAAGTAGCCTGTCTCCAAAGAGTAAGAGGATTCTAGCCGAGGAACTGGTAGGACTTATTGACAGGTCTTTAAACAAGGTATGAAGGGGGAAGGGGACAAAATAAGGGCCACTAGGGTTGAGTGGGTAGTTCGAGGCTCAAAACAGAGCTTGATGGGTGAAGAGGGTGGAGTTAAAAGGGATGGAGAGGGGCGGGGGAATGCTGCTTCCCTAAAGTGTCTGTACACTAATGCGCTCAGCATGGGAAATAAACAGTCAGAGTTGGAGATCTGCATGCGGTTGCAAGGACATGATCTCATTGCAATCACAGAGATGTGGTGGGACAGCTCACATGACTGGAATGTTGTCATGGAGAGCTATGTGCTTTTTAGGAAAGATTGGCTGGCAAGGCAGGGTGGTGGATTTGGTCTTTATGTGAGAGAGCAGCTAGAATGTATTGAACTCCACCTGGGGGAGAGTGATGTAGCTGTGGAGAGCTTCTGGGTGAGAATCAAGGGGTGGTCTGGTAAAGGTGACCCTGTTGTGGGTGTGTACTACAGGCCCCCTGATCAGGAGGAGGAGGTTGATGAGGCCTTCCATAAGCAACTGGAAGTAGTGTCATGGTCCCAGGCGCTGGTGCTTATGGGGGACTTCAATTATCCAGATATTTGCTAGATGAGCAATATGGCCAGGCACGCACAGTCCAGGCAGCTCTTGCAATGTGTTGAAGACAACTTTCAGATGCAGGTGGTGGAGGAACCGATGAGGGGAGGGCTGTTACTGGACCTTATTCTCACTAACAAGGAAGGACTTGTTAAGAAAGTAAAGGTCGGAAGCAGCTTGGGTTGTAGTGACCACGAGATGGTAGAGTTCAAGATCCTGAGTGGAAGAAGCAAAGCAAAAAGTAGGATTGTTACCCTGAACTTTAGGAGAGCCAACTTTGATCTCTTCCAGGACCTACTTGGAGCTATCCTGTGGGTTAGGGTGTTAGAAGATAAAGGGGCCTGTGAGAGCTGGTCAGCATTTAAACAGCTCTTCTTCCAAGCTCAGGATTTGTGTGTCCCTGTGAGCAAGAAATCAGGAAAGGGTGGCAGGAGACCTGCATGGATGAGGCTTTTTTAAGTATGTTAACAGTAAAAGGAAGACTAGGGAAAATGTGGGCCCCCTACTAAGTGAGGGGGGTGTTCTGGTAATGGGTGATGCTGAGAAGGCGGAGAAACTGAATGCCTTCTTTGTTTCTGTCTTCAGTGGAAAAGCTCTCCCTCAGGAATCCCAGACCCTGGAGGTTAGTGAGAGCGTCTGGGGAATGGAAGACTTCCCTTCAGTCAAGGAAGATGTGGTCCATGAGCAATTAGGCAACACTAATGTTCGTAAATCCATGGGACCCGATGGGGTGCGCCTACGGGTGCTGAGGGAGCTGGCGGAGGTGATTGCTGAACCAATCTCTATCATCTCTGAGAGGTCTTGGAGAATGGGGGAGGTGCCTGAAGACTGGAGGATAGCCAACGTCACTCCAGTCTTCAAAAAGGGCAAGAAGGAAGATCCGGGTAATTACAGGCCAGTCAGCCTCACCTCTGTCCCTGGAAAGGTGATGGAACAGCTTGTGCTGGATGCCATCTCCAGACAATTGGAAGAAAAGAAGGTTATCAAGAGTAGTCAGCATGGGTTCACCAAGGGGAGGTAATGCTTGACCAACCTGGTAGCCTTCTATGACATTGTCACTGGCTGGGTGGATATGGGGAGAGCGGTGATGTAGTCTACCTTGATTTCAGCAAGGCATTTGATACTGTCTCCCATGACATCCTTATAACAAAGCTGAGGAAGTGTGGGATAGATGAGTGGACAGTGAGGCGGGTTGAGAACTGGCTGACTGGCAGAGCACAGAGTGTCGTCGTTGGCGGTGCAGAGTCCAGTTGGAGACCTGTAACTAGCGATGTTCCCCGAGGGTTGGTGCTGGGTCCGGTTTGGTTCAGCATCTTCACTGATGACCTTGACGAGGGGATACTGGCCACCCTCAGCAAGTTTGCTGATGATACGAAGTTGGGAGGATTGGCTGACACACCTGAAGTCTGTGCTGCCATTCAGCAAGACCTGGACAGGCAGGAGAGCTGGGCAGTAAGAAACCAGATGAGCTTTAACAAAAGCAAGTGTAGAGTCTTGCACATAGGGAGGAATAATTGCATGCATCAGTACAGGCTGGGGGATGACCTGCTGCAGAGGAGCTCTGCAGAGAGGGACCTGGGTGTCCTGGTGGACGACAGGTTGGCCATGCGCCAGCAGTGTGCCCTCGTGGTCAAAAAGGCCAATGGCATTCTGGGGTGCATTAAAAAGAGAGTGGCCAGCAGGTCGAGGGAGCTGATCCTCCCCCTCTACTCTGCCCTGGTGAGGCCTCATCTGGAGTACTGTGTCCAGTTCTGGGCTCCCCAGTATAAAAAAGACAGAGATCTCTTGGAAAGAGTCCAGTGGAGGGCCACAAAGATGGTGAAGGGCCTGGAGCATCTCCCCAATGAAGAAAGGCTAAGTGAACTGGGTCTGTTTAGCCTTGAGAAAAGAAGACTGATAGGGGACCCGATCCAGGTCTATAAATATCTAAGGTGTGGGGGGCAAAGTGGCGAGGCCAGACTCTTTTCAGCAGTGTGTAGGGATAGGACAAGGGGAAACGGCCAGAAACTGAAGCATAGGAAGTTCCGCACGAATGTGTGCAAGAACTTCTTTATGGTGAGGGTGACGGAGCACTGGAACAGGCTGCCCAGGGAGGTTGTGGAGTCTCCTTCTCTGGAGATATTCAAGACCCTCCTGGATGCCTACCTGTGCGACCTGGTGTAGGGAACCTGCTTTGGAAGGGGGGTTGGACTCGATGATCTCGGGAGGTCCCTTCCAAGCCCTATGATTCTGTGATTCTGTGATTCTGTGATCCCTGGAGATATTTAAGAGCTGTGCAGATGTGGCACCAAGGGACATAAGTTAGTGATGGTTAGACTTGATGATTCTATGATTCATGATTCACAGATTCTATGATTTTGAAATTAAATATTGCATGCTGGAAAATGCTGAAAAGATTTTAGAGAGGAATTGCTACTCATTCAATAACGTGCATTTACATATTTATTAAAATCAAACAAATTATATTTATGTAATTTTTACTCTATGTAGCATATATATTTCAAAATATTTTCTCCTATATCAACACATAGATTTCTCATGTTCATTTATCTTAAATCAACTGCTAGCGCATTAACGTATCATTTATATCTAGTTCTGTCTTAAAAATTTATTCTTTAAGTATTTTATCTTTTACAGTGATTGAAATCAGTAAATGAATGGTATGCAATTCTACAGATCGTAATACTCTCTACATTCTCTTTCAGGTAACCCTCTTCCCTAAAATTAAGTCACATTACATTTTGAATTTATTTATGGAGATAAAAACAGCTACTATTAAAGATTATATTAAATATTAAAGAGTGGTAGTTACGGACAATAATAAAATATAGAAACAGTATACTATAGCTCCTGATAAAGCAGGAAATAAGAGGGTAGTCTAAAACAAATAAAACAAAGCTTCCCAGAAATGGAAACTCTCACTTACCAGTTCCAGCTTGTCCAGAAATTTATCAAAGATAAAAATGATGAAGAGAAGCTCCAATTAGTAGAAAAAACTTACTTCCTAAAATGCCACGGGAAAAACAAACAAACAATAAAAAACAACAAGCTATTTATGATGAATTGCAAGAATTGTAAAGGCTTAGTTATAATAGTCTTTGAAAAAAAGAACAAATGCACACACACAAAAAAAACCTACAAACAAACCAACAATAACACCTCCATCCCACCCCACTCTCCCCCTCCCCAAAAGAGCAAAATAAAATAACAACAACAACAACAAAAAACCTCACATAGTGTAAATCCCAAAATAACTGCAATTCAAAGATAAAAGTTGAGGGGGGGTGGGGGGAGGAAAGGGGGAAAAAAAAAAAAAGGAAAATAGTGAATATGCTTTTGCATTAAAAAGTGGAATAACCTAACCAAGTGCAAAATACTGTTGTTCAAATAAACTATTAAGTGGTTGGTTTTTTTTTTGTTTGTTTTTTTTTCATTATGTTTGCAGATTGTAATGCTATAATAGCTACTAATGAAGTGAATGTTACTTCATTATAACTTTTGTACCAGAATCTGACAGTGATAAGTCCGCTCAGATTTTATTCCCTTATATGGTGGGATATTTAAATATATGAAATATACTAAATATATATGTTAAAATATCATACAGAGCTCCTAAAGTGCAATTAATAAACTCAAGTTGTGCTATGAGAGTTTCAGTCCATTCCTTTCTTCATCCTTTGTTGATTGCTTGTGTATGTTTTTCTTGGTTTTCTTGTTGTTGTTTGCATATTTGTTTTTACCAGTTTTATCTCGATTCTCTGGGCACTGTTTGAGATTGATATCAATGAACATTAAAATTCAGGCATTAACTGGAATCTCTTAACAGGTGTTTATTTAGTTAGGCCTTGTAGTGAAATATTCCTCCTGAGACTAGAATTTGAAAGAACTGATCTGCTAGATAATTTCTTAAAGGGAGTTTATTTAAACTTTTTTTTTTTTTTTTTTAACCTAATGGAAACAATATCAAGGTCCTAATGACCTTGAGCTAGATAATACTCCGGCAAACACGCAGACTGAGATAACAATACTATTTCTATAACACATTATCAGTCACAGACAGCCACTCACAAACAGGAATTTATGGTCAGTGCTTGAAATCATGTGATTAAATTCTTACCTTTCCTTTTAGGCAGAGATTGATTTAGCAGTCCAACAGTACTTACTGGAGCACTTTTTTTTTTTCTAATTAAATTAATATCAAGAACATGCTTTGCTTCTGTGAGCTGGAAGGGACAGCCTTACTTCATCTTTTTTTTTAATCCTTTCAAATTAATTCGTGGAATCCCTTAGGCACTCAGGTAACTGATGAAGGTATAGGAAGAATTCATAATAAACAAATGTCTTTGAAATGTTAGAATAGATACAACCTCAGTGAGGAAGAAACACTGGAACAAATTCATTAGAAATACATATATCATGAGAAAGTATGTACCAGGAACATTTACTAAATGCATATTAGATTCTAGAACCTTTTGAATCTCATTTGAAAATATTTTCTTAGTGTACAATATGTAAGCAAGGCTTCTTACAGAATGTCAAAATGTTTTGAGTTGGAAGGGGCCTTAAAAGACCATCTAGTTCCACCCCCTCTCCCATGCACAGGGACACCTTTCACTAGATCAGATTGGCTAAAACCACATCCAACCTGGTCTTGAACACTTCCAGGAACGGGGCATCCAAAACTTCTCTGGGTAACCTGTCCCATTGCTTAACCGTCTTTAGTTTAAAACTTACTCCTTATCCTACCACTCCCTGCAAACCCATAAGTGATGTACTAAGAAGTTGTTTTCCTTGTCAGATAATGTAGAACCTGTTCGCACTCAAGATTTTCTTGGGACTCGTTCAGAAGACTTCTAGAATTCCATTTATTTACTTATATGCTTGCTTATTCAATTTTCAACCAATGCATATTTTTCTGTTTATTACACTTGTGTTTTGGATTCCAGCAGAGCTGGACTCCAGCAGAGCTCAATGTCTCTCATTCTCGAAATACCTAGGGAAAAAAAAACACAGAAAAAAGTCTAGCTTCAATGTTGTAACAGCTGAAGTTAGGTTCCTGCCTTTTTGCTGGAAGGCTGAAAAATCTGGACATCACCATTTAGTATAACTCTATTTGGTTCTTTCCTACAGGAAAGATGAAGTTGGACTCTATTAGGGAGTTAGTATAATCTTCAACTTTACTGTTTTAATTTCCTTGATCAATTAATGTAACACAAAGCCCTGCAAAACTCTCTTCATTCAGAAAGCTGAGATGAGCCTTATTTTACTTAGCACAGTTCAGTCTCTCTGTATAAGAAGTGGTGATCCTTGAACAGCTGCTTAGTGAGAATGTCACTGTTTCAGAAAGGAGTCCATAGCTTAAGGCTGCGTTCTCCTTTAAGAAGTTTGGATCTCCAGTGCCAAAAGGCCTTTCAGTTACTTGGATGTGGGTATTACTCTACTGTTGAAAATGCTCTAGTCTAAAGGCAGTAGAGGAGGTTACACAGAAACAGAATGATGATAAAGAACATGATATTGGAACCTTCCACTTTCTAGTCATCTGGAAGGGAAAAAAAGGACAACATACGTTTTTCTGCATCCTTAAATTATTTTTTTTTTCTGAAGTTTTGCTTCTTTTTTGGCCAAAACATCTCCAGTGTATAAAAAAGACAACACATGATTACAAAGACCACCAGAGATGGAATACTAGGATCTGCAGTTCTGTCTTCATTCAGAAATCATTCATTCTCTGTTTAATACAGTGAGTTTGACTTAGATTATAGATCAGTAGCAAAGACTTGGATTCATATCACACTTCAGTATACAACACTTCAGTGTAATTTCAGCTGATTACATAAATTTAAAATATTAGTACCACATATACTGTTCCTTGATTATAGTGCAATCTGTTCTCATATATCAAAGTTGCTGTGAACATAATGCCTCCTATTTATTTTCATGGAAATTACAATGGATACAAAAAGCACACTATTTGATAGAGTAAATTATCAGCTACAAAATACTATCCACTTTTTACCTTGATTGGGCAACCACGAGACTGACAAATTTAGGCCTCAACTGTGAAAAGACCCCTTTAAACTTTGAAAAAGCATTTTAGATACCCATTGAGAACTTCATAGAGGCCTCTTATTCAAAGATAGCTACAACAAGCTAACAAACAATGAATTACTTCTAAAAAAAAAAAATTCTGAAATGTATCATCTTTATCATTGGCTTCTTCAGTTTGAATAGATTTATAGATATGAATAAGGGCTAAAGCTAAAATCAGAGCTATAAAAGATGTATATTTTGAATGTTTGAATATATATATATTCTTTCACGCTTGTTTTATGTATTCTTGCTTTGCCACCATTAAAATTTGACAGCGGAGTTTTAAAAGATCTATCTTCCTTCCTCCCTTCTCTTTCCTTTCTTGTCTTTCCTTCCTTCCTTCTTTCCTTTATTTTTCATTTCTCGAATGCCCGTCCTTTCTAAATTATGTAAAGATCCTGGTACGTACCATCTTTGACAAGTCAAAATGATTTTTTCTAGACTAGCTTCAGATTAGATAAGCTTTCCAGCGTGTGTTAAAACTTGGGCAAGAATGTTTAATTTTAACACAACCTTCCAGAGCTTGACAGCATAGCACTACTAACCTACGGAGGAAGTACATCTGGAAATTGAATGATTCATTGAACTTTCAAAATATGTGTCTGCAAGTTTCGAAATGTATTAATGTAACTCATGCTAAATGATAGCATAAGATTCAATGGCATTGCAACTTTCTTAGTTACAAGCTGTAATTACATATTCATAGTCATATACATTATAATTATTTCTATGTATGTCTAGATATGCGTAAACAAGCACAGTGTGTAAACATTAAAATTATGTGCTTTCCCAGTATTAAAATTTTTATTTTGAGGTTTGCAGAAGGCATTTTTGTTATTATTTCAGCAGTGATTTTATGTTACTGTTAATATTGGCATTTTATTTTCTATACTCTTTTGTTTTTCTTTTAGTAGGTTTATCAGATATTGAAGGTGAGTTCTACTAAAATGTACAATGGAAATGTAAGTGGTACATTCCTATACCAAGAAAGACAATTTGACAATATATCTAGGGAAATTAATGATAAAACTAATAATTTGATTAACAAGGTTATTTATGACTGAAAGGAGGTAACTGCTTCACAAATGTAATTATTATTTAAGTAGTTTGCCCCATTCTAGGGTCCAAATAAGAAAAGAATTCCCAAAAAACCTGAAATATTTGAAGGAAAAGATTAAAAAAAAAAAAAGAAAAGTTACAGAAAGCTGAAAGCTGATTTGGAGTAAAAGAATACATATAATCAACTTATTTAACTCTCAAAAGACAAGCTGACTACAGTGCATTAGTATCTAATGTGATTAAAAAAAAATCTAAGGCTCAGGTTTTTTAACATACTAAGGAAAAGGCTTCTAAGATACAGTGAATAATATGTAGAGCTAAATACATTTACAGTAGACTTTAAAAAAAAAAAGTTTTTAATATCTAAGTTTATTAATCATTAAAACTATCTGCCCTTGGGAAAGTTTAAAATGACAGACAATAAGATTGTCACTGAAAAGCTATATGTCTCAGGATAAAGGTATGAATTTGGTGGAGAAAATTTTAAGTGAAATTCCAATGGGCTTGTTTGTATATTCTTCTTCTTTTTTTTTTTTTTTTTTCCCCCCTCATTTATTTTTGTACTAGATTGTAGATCTCTGCAAAACTAAAATATATCTAGAAGAGAATTGAAAGTAGATATTTTTTGCTTGTTGCTTCTGTTTTGTAGCTCAATACAATTATAAAGGTCAGAGAACTAAATTTAATGCCATTACCAATGTCTACTGCAATTCTTTGTTCTTAAACCATTTAAAAATAGATCCTGCCTTAGTAGTCCATTTCCAGCCACATATTTCAGCCTTTACAAATGTCCTTGATGAGCAGTTACACATTACTTGGTGAAACTCTATCAAGTATCAAGCAATGGAGAATTCCAATGTGTAACTTTAATCATTTCCTTCAGTTAATGTTATTAAATTTATACAGGCAGAAATACATACTATACAGAAATCGTACTAGTAATTTACTAGGCATTTTCACTAAAATTCATTATTTATATAACTTGTTAATATAACTTATAAGTGTGTTTTCTAGTAAATATCAATATCTTTACCTAGTAAAGCATACGAGGATTCTGAAACCTAGATTGTGAAATGTCTAACTTTATTCTGTGGAATGCACCTCTCTCATTTCAGTGCCTAAACTCTTATGCAGAATGCTAGGTCAGCCACATACCTGAAAATGGGACCTGGAAAATGAGATCTGGAAAACAACATTCAGTGTCTTAGTTAACCAAAAATTTGTTGGAGGCAGAGGCACATCTCTTCCTAAGTTGTTGCCATCAAGACTGCTATTTGGAATGAATAATATGCAATATTCTTACAAAAACAAAACCAAACCAATGTTGTATTAAAATGTGTTTAAGAACTCAAAATTCCAATTGCTGTTCAGTGATCCATCTGTGTATTCTAATTATTTTGAAGTTATGAATGTAAGTTTCTTCATTTTTAAAAGTAAAATACTAATATATGAGGTTACTTGGAGACAAGGTGACAGAAGCTGTGGAACTTACAACTTTAACCTGGGATGACTTCGATCAGCTGAATTCCCACTCCAAGGACTATGATTGTTTGTCATTTCTAACTTATATCATATTTTAACCTGTTACAGATATTGTTGTCATTCAATATTTGAAAAATGAAGATTAATTTTGAAGAAAACAAACTATTACTTTTCAATATAAAGACATGAGTAAAGACATTAAAATCCATATTTTACACTAAAAAATTCATAAAAAACTAATTGCATCTCTTTAGGGTATCACTAGCTACAGTTAACTACTATTGCAGAATGTAGATTGCCATTTTACTGTCTGAATAATGCCACTTTAGATTTCTTCTTGGATTTCCTTTGTTCTCTGTAACCATTATTCAATATTTACAATATTTTAAGATATAACATATTTTTTACATAGTATTTAAAGGTTTAAGAGTAAAACCTTAGTCTTCAGCATTGGAACACTGAGACTATGGTTTCTACTGAGATTTTTTCAGTCTGATTCTTTTAGGCTTCTCTTGTTCATTGATTTGTCTGTGACCTTCAAACATTCTGAAAGGAAGTACTGAGATGACACCATCGACTACTTAAAGTAGAAAGCTTAAGTATGTCTGCTTTTTTACGCTCTTTTTTCTCTAAATGCATCTAAGGAAAACAAGAGGGAAATAAATAGTAGAATATTTCTTTCTCTTATCATACACATCTCCTCATTAAGTAACTCTGTTTTAAAGGACTATTTTTCCAGCTTCTGTCAATATCTCTTTCTTATCCTATGTCTGGGTACGAGTGGAGGGGAATCTTGTCAGAGAAGGAGGTTAGAAAGGATGGAGAAATTGAAATGAAGGACAACAACAACCTGACACGCCTGAAGGCTGTGCTGCCATTCAGTGGGACCTGGACAGGCTGGAGAGCTGGGTGGTAAGAAACCAGATGAGCTTTAACAAACGCAAGTGTTGAGTCTTGCACGTAGGGAGGAATAATTGCATGCACCAGTACAGGTTGGGGGATGACCTGCTGCAGAGGAGCTCTGCAGAGAGGGACCTGGGTGTCCTGGTGGACGACAGGTTGGCCATGAGCCAGCAGTGTGCCCTCATGGCCAAAAAGGCCAATGGCATTCTGGGGTGCATTAAAAAGAGAGTGGCCAGCAGGTCGAGGGAGCTGATCCTCCCCCTCTACTCTGCCCTGGTAAGGCCTCATCCGGAGTGCTGTGTCCAGTTCTGGGCTCCCCAGTACAAAAAAAGACAGGGATCTCTTGGAAAGAGTCCAGTGGAGGGCCACAAAGATGGTGAAGGGCCTGGAGCATCTCCCCGATGAAGAAAGGCGAAAGGAACTGGGTCTGTTTAGCCTTGAGACAAGAAGACTGATAGGGGACCCGATCCAGGTCTATAAATATCTAAGGTGTGGGGGGCAAAGTGGCGAGGCCAGACTCTTTTCAGCAGTGTGTGGGGATCGGACAAGGGGAAACGGCCAGAAACTGGAGCATAGGAAGTTCTGCACAAATGTGCGCAAGAACTTCTTTACTGTGAGGGTGACGGAGCACTGGAATAGGCTGCCCAGGGAGGTTGTGGAGTCTTCTTCTCTGGAGATATTCAAGACCCTCCTGGACCTGTGCAACCTGGTGTAGGGAACCTGCTTTGGCAGGGGGGTTGGACTTGATTATCTCTGGAGGTCCCTTCTAACCCCTACGATTCTGTGATTCTGTGATTTCAGTGGAGACTGCCACTCAGAGCTGGATTTAATCAAACTTTGACAAGACCGGGATGCAGAAAGTTATGCAGGTTATTTCAGCTTGCCATCAGGAATAGCTATTGCATTAGCTGTGAACACTAATTAAGCTAAGCAAACACTGGAAAGAGACACATTAAAACAGAATTAGAATGACTTTGTATCAATTCCCACTAAAAAAACAACAAAACAAAACAAAACAAAACAAAAACAACAAAAACAGAGGAAAACCTTTCAGATTTATTTTTTAAAAATAAAGAAGTTACCTTGTTCAGCTCAGAGAAGAGGAGGCTGAGGGGACGCCTCATGGCATCCTGGCAGCCTGCAGCTTCCTCATGAGGGGAGCAGAGAGGTAGGCATTGATCTCTCTGGTGACATTAATAAGACCCAAGGGAATAACATGGAGGGAGGCTCAGGTTGGTCACTGGGAAATGAATTTTCAGTGTAAGGGTGGTCAGGCACAGGAGTGGTCTCCCCAAGGTAGTGGTTGCAGCACCAAGCCTGATGAAGTTCCAGAAGCATTCAGACAGTACTTTCAGAAATATGATTTGAATTTCGGTTTGTCCTGTTTGGAGCCTGGATCAAAGATCCATGCAGGTCACTTCCAACTCAGGATATTCCATGGTTCTTTAATTCTAAGAATATTAATCCTTTACTAGAAACCTGAAAATTGAAGAAAAAAAAAATCTGGAAACACAATATTATCCCCTATCCTTCTAGTAAAGGTATGAGCATGAACATACATTGTACTATGTCGGTATAATATACAGTCTTTATCACTGACCTTAGAGAAAGATGCCTATTTAGTTGATAGGCATAAAAACAGTCATAAAAACATCACTTTATTTTTTACTACCAGAGTAAAGCTCATCTGTCATATTTATAATAAATCATATAACAAAAGCTATATATGAATCCATTTCAGTAATAAAGCGAAGACAGGCTAGATATGCTAAAAAGAAACATAGAGTTCACTGTGACATCTGAACAGCAAAACCTTTGTTACTTAATGGCCTGGACCAGCCAAGTATCTATAAGCACTAACTCTCTTAACCAAGGGTATGTAAATATGTAAATACCCTTGTTCAGACATATCTATACATGTAACAAAGATCCATAATGTATCTTGCTGTTGTTACCTCTGGATTTTGTATTTATTATTATTATTATTAATAATAATTTAACCATGTGTTCAAGATGACAAACACAAACATTATGGTAAGAGATTAATTTTATTGGTCTGGTCACAGAGTTAAATTCATGCTTAAAAATATACTTTTGATAAACGGTGTTGTGATTTATCCAGGCAGGCAGCTAAACACCACACAGCCCTTCATTCACTCCTTTGCCTCCCAGTGTGATTAGGGAGGGAACTGAAAAAAAAACATAAAACATGTAGGTTGATTGTAAGAGGCCATGTTGTCGTGCCTTTGTCTCAAAAACTTGCTGAAGATGGACTATTTCATACCAGTCCCAGCCAGGGATTGAGCAATCCCTTTCTCTAAAGATTTTGCTAACCCGAGGCAGTGAAAGAAGGATAAGCACCTTGATGGCCAGGAGGAAACCTTTTGTCTGGACTTATCACCAAGAAAGATGAACCACACCTTGATGGTCAGGGCTTATCAAGAGAAAGATAAGCACCTTGATGGCCAGGAGGAAACCTTTTGTCTGGACTCATCATCTCGAGGAAGAGAGCCATCTGGAGAGGGGAAGCAAGGCGGGGGAAAGGGGGGGTGTACTCACATGACCCTTACCCAAGCCCCTGAGAATGTCATGTAGGCAGGAAAAAAAAACCCAGGATAAAAGGGCGCAGGAAAAATCATGAAGTAGTGCGAGGGAGAAGGCGAGAGAGAGAGAGAGAAACAGAGAGGGTTTACTGCCTTCAGATTCCTCGTTGCTGCTTTACTGCCCTACTGCCATACGGACTCTCCCGGCCTTTCTGCACGAGACGCTGCTGCTTCCACCACCACCACCTGTACTGCTTGGCACCAGCCCGCTCTTTGTTGCCTGCTTGGACCCTGGACCAACGGATAATGGGACACTGCTGCATTGAGTTGGTGACTATCCCTGCTTACCACAATTCTTGCTTTTCTTCTTACCTTTTCTATCGCCTGTTTCCCCTTCCCCATCTCCCTAAAAGGCTAGGATTTGTAATAAACTGTTTGGACCAACATTTGAACCGTTGATTCTTAATCTCACGCCGGATATATTAAAAGAATCTCCTCTCACTCCTATTAATTGGAGCGAGACATTGGTACATATATGTATATATACATATATTTATATACAAAAAACACATGATGCACATGCACAAGAGATTGCACCTGCTGATCAATGCCCAGCTAGTCCTGTAGCAACAGCAGCTCCCCATGCCAACTCCCCTCATTTTTTATTTTTTTACCTCACATGATGTCATACTGTTTGGAGCTTACCTTCAGTCGGATCATATCACCTGCCCTGGTTCTGTCCATTCCCAGCTCCTTGTGAGCCCCCCCCACCTCTTGTTGGTAGGACGGTGTGAGAGGCTGAAAAACTGAAACATCTTCTGTACAGCACTTCTCAGAAACGACTGTGTGTATTATCAACATTGTTTTTCTCCTAAAGCTAAAACATAGCATCATACCAGACACTATGAAGAAAATCAACTATATCTCAGCTGAAACCCAGACTAGGGATATATATCTACTGACTCCAATGTCATAAATATCATAGAATCGTTTCAGTTAGAAGGATCCATCAAAGGTTATCTAGTCCAACTTCCCTGTAATGGCTAGATCAGGTTACCCAGAGCCTGGTCAGCCTGACCTTGAATGTCTCCAGGGATGAGGCATCCACCATCTCTCTGGGCAACCTGTTCCAGTGCATCTTCACCTTGCTGTAAAAAACTTTTTTCTTACATCCAATCTAAATCTCTCCTCTTTCAAATCATTTTCCCTTTGTCCCATCACAACAGGCCCTGATAAAAAGTCTGTCCCCTTCTTTCTTATAGACCCCCTGTTACATACTGAAAGGCTACTATAATCATAGAATGACTTGTATTGGAAGGGATCTCAAGGATCACCAAGTTCCAGCCCCCCTGCCACAGGCAGGGTTGACAGCTGCTAGATCAAGTACTAGGTCAGGCTGCCCAGGGCCCTATGCAATCTGGCATTAAACATCTCTATGGATGGGGCATCCACAATCTCTCTCTGGGCAGCTTGTTCGAGCACCTCACCACTCACTCTTTTAAAAAGACTTCCCCTGACACCTAATCGAAATCTCCCTCCTTAAGTTTAAAGCCATTCCCCCTTGTCACTATTTATTCTTGCAAAATGTTTATTTCCATCCTGTTTATAAACTCCCTTTAAATACTGGAAGGCTGTAATGAGGTCTCCCTGCAGCCTTCTCTTTTCCATGTTGAATAAGCCCAGCTCCTTCAGCCTATCTTCATAGAAGAGGTACCCTTGGATCATTTTCGTGGCCCACCTCTGGACCCTTTCCAAAAGTTCCGCATCTTTCCTGCACTGGTGGCCCCAGATTTGGATGCAGTACTCCAGCTATGGCCTCACGAGGGCAGAGTAGAGGGGGACAATCACTTCCCTTGCTGTGCTGGCCATCCCACTTCTGATGGAAGCATTGATTCTGATGGGATAGCATTGGCCCTCTGGGCTGCAAGTGCACACTACTGGCTAATGTTGTTTTTCATCAGCCAGGACCCTGAGTCCTTCTCAGCAGGGCTACTCTCAAAGACTTCTTCTCCTGCTTTGTATACATATCTGGCATTACCTCGACCCAAGTGCAAAACATTGCACTTGGCTTTGTTGAACATTTGTAGTTTCACAACAGTCCATCTTTCAAGTTTATCAAGGTCCCTTTGGATGATATTGTTCAGAGTGCACTCAATCCCATAATCTGTGGGACTGATAAAGTTGTTAAAGGTTATCAGTCCCAAAACATACCCCCGGGGGACACTGCTTGTTACAAGCTTCCACCTGGGCATAGAGTCATTGATCACAACCCTGTGGCTACCACTTTCCAACCAATTCTTTATCAAGTGGATAGCCTTCCCTTCAAATCCATATCTCTCCAATATAGAGATAAAGATGTGGTGGGGGACAATGTCAAGGGTCTTGCACAAGTCCAGATAGATGACATCAATTGCCTTCCCTTTGTCCACCAATGCCATCACTCTATCGTAGAAGGCCACTGGATTGGTCAGGCATGACTTTCCCTTGGTGAAGCTATGCTGGCTGTCTTGGATCACCCACTTAACCCTCCTGTGCCTTAACATGTCTTCTAGGATGATCTGTTCCATGATCTTCCAAGGCACAAAGGTGAGGCTCAGTGGCCTGTAATTCCCCAGGTCCTTCTTCCTTCCTTTCTTGTAAATGGGAGTGATATTTCCCTTTTTCCAGTTCCCAGGGACTTCGCCTGACAGCCATGACTTTTCAAATATAATGGAGAGTGGCATAGGAACCATATCAGACATCTCTCTTAGGACCTTGGGAAGCATGTCATCTGGTCCCCTGGACTTGTACACATTCAGTCTCAGAGTTGGTCTTGGACTGGATCAACCCTTACAGTGGAATGGGATTTTGTTCCCAATTCCCACCTAGAGGTTCAGGGATATGAGAATCCTGGCTGACAGTGAAGACTGAGGAAAACAACTTATTAAGTACCTCAACCATCTCCATATCTGCAGTAGCCAGCTCTCCTTTCTCATTTAGCAGGAGAGATATGCTCTCTTTGGCCTGTCTCTTCTCACCTACATACCTGTTGGGGTACTTAGTTGCCTATGTAAGGATTAATGAGTGCATAGAGAGTAGCTTTCTGTAGATGGAGTGTTCTGGAATAGTTGAGATAGTGGGCGGGGGTTTAGGTAGGTGTGTGGTTAGGTGTTCTTGCGTGCATCGGGTTTTCGTAGCGGGTGTACGCGTCTGCGCGGGAATTAGGATGGTATATAAGGTGTGTGACGCAGCAATAAATTGAGAGAAGATTTCATGGCATCCATGATTATGTCTCTCTCTCCCCCGGGCGGTCGAGGACCCGGGATAAGTCGGGTTAATTGACGGCTACGTCACATACCTACAGAATCCCTCGCCAAGTTCAGTTTCATCTGTGTGTTGGCTTTCCTAATCCCATCACTGCAAGTCTACACAGCATTCCTGTATTCTTCCCAGGTGATGTGCCCTTGCTTTCACTGCAAGTACTTGCCCTCCTTTTCCCTCAGTTTGACTAGCAGGTCCTTGCCAAGCTGTGTTGGTTTCCTGCCTCCCCTGCTTGCTCTCTTATTCTGAGGGATGGAGAGCACTTGCACTCTCTGAAAGGTATCCTTAAAGAGTAGCCAGCTTTGTTCTACTCCTTAGTCTGTAAGGACAGCTTCCCAGGAGATCTTGTCAAACAGTTCTTTAAACAACTGAAGGTTCACTCTCCTGAATTTCAGATCCCCGATTCCACTCTTTGCCGGGCCCACGTTCCTTGAGATCATGAACTCAGTCCGGGTGTGGTCACTGCAGCCTTGGCTGCTTCCTGTCTTAATATCTCTAATGATCTTCTCTGCATTGGTGACCAGCAGGCCCAGCAATACCTAAATCGAAAGTTATCACAAATGGGCTCCAGGAGTGTCCTGGATTGCTTACAGCTTGCTGTGTTGTCCTGCAGGATGATATCTGAGTGGTTGAAATCCACCATGAGGATGAAAGCCTGTGAGCATGACACTTCTTGTGGCTGCCACAAGAAGGCCTTGAATCATAGAATCATAGAATCACTCAGGTTGGAAGGGACCTCAAAGATCATCAAGTCCAACCGCAGCCTAACCATAGTACCCTAACAGCCCTCTGCTAAATCATATCTCCAAGCACCACATCCAAACAACTCTTAAACACATCCAGGGACAGTGACTCAACCACCTCCCTGGGGAGCCTATTCCAATGTTTAACCACCCTTTCTGTAAAGAAGTGTTTCCTAATGTCCAACCTAAACCTACCTTGGCGCAACTTGAGGCCATTTCCCCTCGTCTTGTCACCTGTCACCACTGAGAAGAGACCAGCCCCGCTCTCTCTGTAAGCACCTTTCAGGTACTAGAAGAGAGTAATAAGGTCTCCCCTCAGCTGCCTCTTCCCCAGACTAAACAGCTGTAGCTCCCTCAGCCTCTCCTCATAGGGCTGATTTTCCAAGCCCTTCACTAGCCTCGTTGCCCTTCTCTGGACCTGCTCCAGTACCTCCACATCCCTTCTGTACTGAGGTGCCCAAAACTGAACACAGTACTTGAGGTGAGGCCTCACCAATGCTGTGTACAGGGGCAGGATGACTTCCCTAGTCCTGCTCACCACCCCATTCCTGATACAAGCCAGGATGCCATTGGCCTTCTTGACTGCCAGGGCACACTGCTGGCTCATATTCAGCCGACTGTCCATCAGTACACCAAGGTCCCTTTCCATCAGGCAGCTTTCCAGATACTCCTCCCCTTGTCAACAGGCTCCTCATGATGAGTGGCCTGTAGTAGACCCTGACCACCAGCAGTCCTTTATCGGGCCCATCCTTAATTTTAACCCATAGGCTTTCAACCTTGTCATGGTTTTATGATTTTTGGTTACTGGTGTTCCACATCATAACACCATGTAGTGCACTGGGAGTTAAAGTGTTAATGCTCCAGTTCTGGGCACCTGTCCAGAAGAGAAGAAGAACTACATTCCCCAGGGGTCTTTGTGGTCAGAGAGGAGATATAACCCCCGGCAAGGTCACCTGATGTCCCTGTTTTTCCTTCAGCTCTCCTCCCTGCTGCTCGTCCCGACCACACGCGGTGCCTCAGCACTACTGTAAGGCCTACAGCTTTCAGATCCTCTCCCATTATATTTGATTCATTAGCTTCAATTTTAATTATATTGCATTATAGAGTGTTATCTTGCATTCCGATACCATATTTAGTAAATTAATTTGTTTCTCTTTAGATAGTTGCTGCTGTTTTTAATTATTTTGGGGTACCCTGTTTCCCTTTTACATAGGTGCATATTTTGCAAAATCCCTCTGCCCCACTAGTCACGGAACTGGGCCAAACCAGCCCGTAAACCTTCAAAATTCCTGGCTGTTTCTCAGAGGGAGTTCCTCGCAGTCTATCCACTCATCAACACAGGCGGCAACTTCCCCACTCCTCCTACCTTGCCTGCCCCTTCGGAAAAGCTTATAGCCCTCAATGGTGGTGTTCCAGTTATGTGAATCATCCCACCATTTTTCTATGATGGCAAAAAGATCAAAGTTTTTGTAGTGCACCATGGTTTACAACTCCCCTTGTTACTCATACTGAATGCACTGACATAGAAGCATTTCAGCTGGGCTTCCAGATGCACTGCTTTCCTTGAGGAGCCCTCCCACAAATCTCTGGGACAAATCTGAGGTTTTTCCTTTCTGCTTCCTAGAGTGACAGCATTTCCTTGCTTTTCACTGTCACTCAGCAGTGAACCCCTTTTCCCAGCAGTTCTAGTTTAAAGCTCTCACAAAGTGCCCAGCTAGTTTTGCTCCTCAGTATATTCTTGCCTCTCCTTGTCATTTGCATCTTGTCCCATGTCACCATTCCTGGTTTGTTAAAGTTGCTACCTAGATATTAGAAGCTGTAGCATTGAGCATGACTTCACTCACACAACCAGTCATTCAACTGGTCAGTTCATCTCCTTCTGCCCAGATCCCAGTCTCCCACAGGGAAGACTGAGGAGAATATCACCTGTGCTTCTGACTCCTTCAACACCTTCTGAAGGGATGTAAACTTCTTTTTGCTATTTTTCAATTTCCTGGTTGCAGCCTTGTGTGACCCAGCTTGAAAGACCAGGAGAGGATAGTAGTTTTGTGGCTTTATCATACTGTATATTGTCTTCTTGATGTCCCTAATGCAGGGATCCAGCAGGCAGTAAACCTTTCTAGAGAGGTTATCCAGGCAGCAGTAAGGTGCCTCAGTACCTGTCAGCAATGAGTCTCCTATTTCTAAGAACTTTTGCCTTTTTTTATTGGCACTGGTCATGATTCATGTCCTTGGTTCAGTTTTCTTTATGCCATCACCCCTTTCCACTTCCAAACTGCTACTTATAACTTCTTCTTTTCTCCCACACCAGAGCCTGAAATAGCTAGTGGAATTTCAGGGGCAAGGGGAGGTTTCTCCTTTTGGCCCGAGCAGAAATGAGTGTCCAGCCCTCCTCACCCTGCTCATGTTTATCCTCTGTTTTGTTGGAAGGCTGCTTATCACCTAGCTGGGACCCAAGTCAGGGTGATTTATATGCTCACACAACCATGGGATATCAGGCATCAATTTCCCTCTGTCTGCTGAATTCATCTCAGCCTAGCGACCTCATCTCTCAGCCTGGTCAGCAACTCAAGAAGATCATCCAGTTGGGCACATCTGCACTCCTCACCTACCCCATGAATGGCCTCTATATTCCAGAGCTCCCTGAAGTCAAATGTCTAGGCAGCCTTCTTGCTCCTCAGGAGGTCCACCTGGGTTCACATGTCAGCCCAGAGAGGTTGTGGGTGCGCTGTCTGTGTTTTTGCCTCTGGCTGTCTGCCATGTCCAGTGGTCACCATGTTGGTACTAACAGAAAACTTTCCCCTATTGACCCCGAATGGGAAGAGAAGCTAACCCTGTTCAAACTCCCCATGTGAACAGTCCTCTGCTGCTGCTCCTGGCTTCCCAGAGTCTCCCTCAGGCTGAACAGACCCAACTTTCTCTCCCCTGCCCTCACAGGGGAGGTGTTCCACCCTTTGGATCATTTTTGTGTCCCTCCTCTGGATGCACTCAAACAGGTCTACATCTCTCCTGTACAGAGGACTCCACATCTGGATGTAGTAATCCAGGTGAGGCCTCAACACTGCAGAGTAGAGGGGCAGGATCATCTCCTTTGACCTGTTGGCTGCACTTCTTGATGCAGCCCAGGATATGGCTGGCTCGCTGGGCTGTAAGAGTACATTGCTGGTTCATGTCCAGCTTGCCATACACCAAATCAGTAAGCAAGCTTCCATAATATAGATATGAATTGCTAATTCCTGTACTTGTCAGATATGACTTGAGCTCAGATAGTAAGGAAATTAGAATAATTATTTCCTCATTTCCAGATTTTTGAAATTTAATAATTTAAATGAGTGGGGGCTGCACCATCTCTTCTAGATCTAAATGTTGTTCTGCTCCCAGATAGATGTCTCAGAAAAAAAGAAAAGAAAAAAAGCCTATGAAAGGCTACACCTTCATTGTCTTCAGCAATGAGGGAAGAAATTGTTTTATTTGTATAATAAATTTATTCAAATCTTCAATTATTTATGGAATTTGGGGCAAGTCAAAAGGGTATTAATTTTGTTATTTAATAATTTAAACAACTAAAAATTTATTTTATCCTTGATAAAGCAGAAGCAGGAGTCTTGAAAATCTGAAAATCCATTGTGTTAGATAGCAAGCAATTTCTACAAGATTTTTGAGAAATATCTTCGTCTTTGAAATTTGAAAAGCTGCCATCTGGAGCTTTATTCCCACTTTTTGCTGAGTAGCATACTCCTGGCTGAGAAGTCAAGTCATATGTTTGGGAACAGCTTATTTATGTACTCTAAAGCTTCTCTTCACCAAGTAATTTTTAGTGCTAGTCAGTCTTCCAAGAACAGGGATTTGCAGAGGCAAAGAAGAGATTGGAAGGCTTTTTTATGTGGAATGGTCTGGGTATAGTGCCTCTGCATAGCCAGTTAATCCACAGTCTTTTCTTTTACAAAGGTTGTTGTGTTTTTGTTTATTTGTGTTTTTTGTGTGTGTGTGTGTGTGTTTTTTGTTGTTGTTGTTTGCTTGGTTTTTTGTTTGTTTTTATTGGTTTTTGTTGTTGTTGTTGTTTTTAGTTAGCATTTCTTATATACTGGTAGAAAAAGAAACCTAAATCCTAAATGTGACTGGAGACATTATCCTACCTGGAAATGAGTAACATACAATGAGATTTGAGATAGGCCACGCATGAAACACTAATAGTCAGCAGTTTCTACTTGTCTGTGCTTGTAACAGCTAACATACACAGTTTCAAAAAGGATTGTTTTGCAGATGCAGGGCACTGATAGCTTAAGTCACAACATACTCTCTTTTTAGACATATGAGTAGTCCCAAAATAAGAAGAAAATGACTGCTGTAGTTCCAACATTCATAAAGTTGCATACATCTAGTAGTATGGAGTAATAGATATTTTGGAATCAAAAAAAGAATGTTCACTGTGTTTATGCCAATAATAATGTTTGTCCGTCAGCTGTCTCATGGTAGTATACATGTCCAAGCTCTGAGAGCTATGAGTAGATCTCACTTGCTTATGGAATTCTGTTGTTATTTTTGTATAGAAGATAAGATAACAACAGAAAGAAAGTGTAAAAAGACATCCTATCAGAATCTTCAGAGCTTTTCAGGATTGACACTAAGCATAATGATTTATTATATATTACTATGGATAAGTCCCTTTAAAATTCTGCTCCACCTCCACACCTTTTTCACCTGGCCTCTTTTTCTCTAAGTAACAGTGATGCACAAGAATCCAGCAGAGCACAAACTCAGTTGATATCTATCTCAATTGATTAACTGTCTAGCAGATTTGATTTTCAGAATAGATATCTAAGAGAGCTCCAATTCATTAGTGGTTGTCCACCTGTGATTAGAAACTGTGGGATGCCTAACCCCCACTTTTAACTGATCCAATTTCATATTCCTTGTAGCCATTAAGTGTGTTAATGGCAACTTAACACCTGCATTAAGCAACCAACTTAACAACATGCTACAAATGACTTTAAATCAGCGGGTGCCAAACTTAGAGAGGGGGAAAAAACAAAACAAAACAAACAAAAAACAAAAAACATGATTACTGCTGTAATGTTACTGCAGGAGGTATATGAAGTAATAAAATGTTGCAATTGTTTAATCTATCACAATCAAAGAGTTATCATTTGATGATAATGTGATTGTTATATTATTACTATCCTTTGTTACCGATTGCCCCTTCTTCGCTCAAGAGTATAATTTCTGTTTTGTGTTAATAACTATATTTTCATATTTTCTACTTTGTAAGGATGCAATGTTTTCTAGTTTCTTCACTGGAATAAGCTTGAAGATTGCAGGCCATGTAAGTAATATGTGGTGCAAGAAAAGCTTACTGCATTTCATGCTCTCTTTATACAGACTGTTTCCTTAAGAAATCTTCTTGTAAGTTGTATTAAAGGAACCTCTCACTCTGTCAACATATCTCTAAGAACAGGTGTGACTGTAAAAATATTGTCTGGATGCTACATAGCCCAGATTTTTATTAGCTTTATTATTATACTGTATTTTCCATATTTTAAATGAAGAACATAAGAATTCAAATTTTGTTTTAGAAAAACTATCAAAAATTTTCTCCTTTCTTCCACCAAAATACATGTGAGCACCTGTTATTTAAATTTCAGAGCATGGCTAAATCCCACAGATACTAATTTTTAGAATCTTACCATTTTCCAAAACCTATCCCATTCTGAGTAACAATATGCCTAAATCCTGTTTGTTTTCAGAAATTAACTGTAGAAATATCTATGTTCCCTAAAGGATTTAATCTGTGAAGCATTGTGAGAATGGTACATTAGCATGCACATATTAGATTAGGTTGTCATACAAAATGGAGTTACTCTAGGTTCTGTTATTGCACAACAGAGTAATTGGTAGTAATTTCCCATAATATCTGAGGAAGAAAAGAGAGTTCTGGGAGAGAAAGAGGAAACATCTGTTTGAAGCCACTACACTGCGTACCCCATACAGATAGGGGGAAATGCCAGAATGAGAACTATTTCTGGGAATTCCTGGTTAGCATTTAAAAGAATTCATATAGAAGAAGAGAGCAGATACAGGGGAGGAGAAGAGGAGAAGAAAAAAAGATTAGAGAAAGTGAGAAGGAAAGATAAGAGATCAGGGAAGACGGCCAGCAGGATAACACATAAATATCATCTCCTGAGGGGGAAAAAAAAAAAATCTACTCTTTCTAATGATCTGGAAAATCATTTTCATTGTTTTCTGGCGTATCCATAATATGCAACTGAATGATGCAAGTGAAACAAGTGATCTTCGGAAGAGAAAATAATTTCTAACTAGATGCCCCTGATTGGTTTACCTTACAGGAATAGTGTTTCCTATAAAGTATCCTTTACTTATTAATTTCTCAACAATTTGGGTAATTAGCTTTATAAAGAACTATTAGTAAAAGTTTTCTGACATAAATATTTATATGTTTATACAGATATGTTTACATAATGACATTAAATTTGTTTAATTCAGCAGAATTAACAGATTTTCATGACTGACATAATTGTTTGTAATCAGCAAGTTGCTGTGTCAATGCCCAGTGTTCAAATGTAGTATGCAAGGAAAATGCAGTACTCTTGATACTTATGCTGGATGCCACAATTTTTTTATCTTGGGAAATAACAGTACAAATATTGGTTCAATGAGGTATAACGTGATTGTATGAATAATACTTAACATGGCAGGTTTGTATTATCCTTATATTCTCGTGTATCACATGTTGATTCAGAACAAAAACACTCAGACACTCCTCAATTAAGTAGTTGCAGGAAAAGGTGTTGGAGCCACCTACAAATCCCACTACAAAGAAATTCAAAATATTTTGTATATTTATGCTTTTTGACAAAAGTAAAAGAAAATGCAACCATCACTCGAGAAAAAGAAAACACAAGTAACAATCTGAGGAGAGAAAAGACAGTAATGTGGACTTGGCAAAAAACAGAGCTAGGACTCTGTGCTTTAGGAGAGCAAACTTCTGGCTGCTCAAGGAACTGCTGTGTGGGATCCCCTGGGAAAGTGTCCTTAAGGGCATGGGTACAGAACAGAGCTGGCAGCTCTTTAAGGACACCCTTCTGAGAGTGCAATGGCTCTCCTTCCCCCAGCAGAATTCGAGCAGGGCAGGCAGGCGACCATCGTGGCTGTGCAAGGGCCTGCAGCTTAAACTGAGGGAAAACAGGGAAATGTACAGAAAGTGGAAGCAGGGTTGTGTTGCCTGGGAGGAATACAGGACTGTTGTCCATGTGTGTAGTGATGATAGGATTAAGAAAGCCAAGGCACAGATGGAGCTGAACTTGGCAAGGGATGTGAAAGGTAACAAGAAGGGGTTCTACAGGTACATAGACAGGAGGAGAAAGGCCAAGGAGAGTGCTCCCCCTCTGATAAGAGGTAATGGGGAGCTGGCTTCCTCAGACATAGAAAAAGCTGAGGTACTCAATGAGTGCTTTGCCTCAGTCTTCGCGGGCGGTCAGGCTTCCCACATCTGCCAGGACCATGAGCCTCTAGGTGAGGGTGTGGGGAGTGATTTTTGTCCCACTGTTAACAGTGGAAAAAGTCCGAGTCCTCCTCATGAAACTAAATGTGTTTAAGTCCATGGGACTGGATGATATCCATCCTAGAGTTCTGACAGAGATGACTGACATGGTTGCCTAGCTGCTCTCCATCATATTTGAAAAATCACGGCTGTCTGGTGAAGTCCCCAGTGACTGGAAAAAAGGAAACATTACTCCCATTTTTAAGAAAGGGAGAAAGGATGACCCAGGATGACTACAGGCTGGTAAGCCTCACCTCCGTGCATGGGAAGATCAAGGATCAGATCCTTCTGAAAGCTATATTAAGGCACATCAAGATAAAGAGGTAATTTGAGAGAGCCAGCATGGCTTTACCAAGGATAGATCTTGCCTGACCATTCTGGTGGCGTTCTGGAGGGTAGGGGGGGTGGAGCAGGGGATGGATGGGGGAAGGGCGATGGAAGTAGTCTACCTGGACTTCTGCAAAGTCTTTGACATGGTCCCTCACCACATCCCTCTCTCTAAATTTGGAGAGGTATGGATTTGAAGGACAGACTCTTCAATGGATTAGGAATTGGTTGGCTGGACACAGCCAAAGGGTTGTGATCAATACTTCTGCATCAGGGTGGAGACCGGACACAAGCAATGTCCCTCAGGGGTTGGTCTTGGGACTGGTGCTCTTCAATATCTTCTTCAATGACATAGACGATGTCACTGAGTACACCCTCAACAAGTTTGCAGATGACTCCAAGCTGAGCAGTGCAGCTGGTACACTGGAAGGAAGGGAAGCCATCCAGAGGGATCTGGACAGGCTGGAGAAGTGGGCCCAGGAAAATCTAATGAGGTTCAATAAGGCCAAATGCAGGGTGCTGCACTTGAGTCGGGGCAATCCCAGCTATTTATACAAACTGGGGGAAGATCTCCTTGAAAGCAGCCCTGCAGGCAAAGGCTTGGGAGTCCTGGTGGACGAGAAGCTGGACATGAGCCAAAAGTGTGCACTTGCAGTCCGGAAGGCCAACAGTGTTCTGGGCTGCATTAAAAATAGAGTGGCCAGCAGGAAGAGGGAGATGACTGTCCTCTCCTACTCAGCTCTTGAGAGGCCCTGACTGGAGTACTGCATCAAGGCCTGGGGCCCCTGGTACAGGAAGGACGTGGAGCTCTCAGGGTGGGTCCAGAGGAGGGCCACTAAGATGATCAGAGGGCTGGAGCACCTCTCCTATGAGGAGAGGTTGAGGGAACTGGGATTGTTTAGCTTGGAGAAGCGAAGGCTCCAGGGAGACCTCATTGTGGCCTTCCAATACTTGAAGGGGGCATATAAACTGGAGGGGGCACAGCTCTTTACAAGTGTGGATAGTGATAGGATGAGGAGGAATGGTCTTAAACTGAGACAGGGGAGGTTTAGGTTATATATTAGGAGGAACTTTTTCACCCAGAGAGTGGTCACTCACTGGAACAGGTTGCCCAAGGAGGTCGTGGATGCCCCAACCCTGGAGGCATTCAAGGCCAGGCTAGATGTGGCTCTGGGCAACCTGGTCTAGTGGTTGGTGACCCTGCACATAGTAGGGGGGTTGAAACTAAATCATCATTACAGTCCTTTTCAACCCAGTCCATTCTATGTTTCTGTGATTCTCTGAGTAATGAGATCATTACTTCAGTGATAATGATTGTGCTGGCAGGTGAGTATTTGACTTCAATCTAATAATGAGAGAGGAAAAGGAAATGATACAGGTCAAAGCCTAAAAGCTTCTAAAAGATTTTGAGAGAATGGCTAAGTGAAACTGTCCAATGTGTCATTTTTGCTTCCTGATCTCTTTTACTGTTTTCTTGATCTTACTGAAATCTCAGAGAGGCTAAAGTGGTAGAAATAATTAATAATTATCCTGTATTATCCTTTAGGAAAACTTGATTTTTTTGAAACTTTTCATTACTTTTTCCCTACTTGTTTTTTTTTACTTCTTGATAATTTTCCCATGGGGAAAGATTGTTATTAACTGACTAATGAAAATGTGGATAATAAATATAAATTATGAAAACTCCATAGACAGCTATTAGACAAGATCTGAATAAGTCAATTCTTCATTAACTCCTTGTGGTGAATATTCCATTGTCTTGTCAAGTGTTGTTGTTTGTTTGTTTGTTTTGTATTTTTTATTAAATTTAATTTAATGCTTATTTTTCTAACAGAGTATTGAAACAGCTATAAAAAGCAGATAAATAAATAAAAACCTGTGTTAATAGTTTGCACAGAATTCCAGCCAAATTCTCAGGTAGTGTAAACTGATTGTCTTCCAATAAATTTAATTATGACATGCTAGTTTATATAGCAGAGAAGGTCTTGGCTTTTGATTTTAAAGAAGCAGTACTGGAATTCTATCTGACATTACATCTGTGAGTTGCTACAAGACTAATATGCTGTAATCCTGCTGTGGGGAAAAAAAATAAAAACAAAACAAAACAAAAAACAAAAAAGAAAACAGGCTGGGAGCTTTTTTATTTCAGTGTAAAATAGGATGTGTAGTCTATGCTGAGAGACTTCAGAACTGAGCAGTTATAATTGGAGTAATTCAATGGATGAATGACTGGGCATGTACAACTTCAGCTGATGTAGAAAAAACATATTGTGCTGACATGCTCTCCATTCAGAAAGTGCTTTTTTTTTTTTTTTTTTTTTTTTTTTTTTTTAAGCAGTGGAAAATTCTTTGTGCATGAAAATTGACACATGAAGATAACTGTCACTATATACTGTACTGCACATATATGGAAAACATGAACAGGCTACAGTTTAAGTATCTATGTATTCAATATTTTATCAGAATAGTTTTGATGATGATCTGTGGAGAAGGTAACAAGTTGTTTGTCTACACCTCAGTGAAGGACTTTGAATTACTTGAAATGCTTTACGGGTGAGGAGCTGTACCTTAACTTAGGTTTTATTGAACTTGTTAAATTTCAGAGAATGCTCTGAATCTCATGGTAGGGAAATCAGTGAATAGAATATGAAAAGAATGTATGACATATGAATATATGCATTTGTCAGCATATACAGAGAAATCAAAGTTCATGTGTTTTAATCTACTGCATCCTAGCCCTAAAATTCTTTGGGAAAAGTTTGTCCTCAAGATAATAGTTTTCTTACTTACCTTCATATCCTAGAAAGGATTTTTGAATCAAGTTGGTTCCAAGACACCTGAAGGACTCAGTCTAAAAGATATTTTAAGGACAAGCATACCAGAAAAACTGAGCCTTTTACAACATGCAGCTATATATTTGTCTTGAAGTGTTTCGAAACATTCATTTTTTAATACACTTAACAACCTGAATCCTCATAGCCCTTCTTAGAACAATAGACTATTCTATTCTGCATAATCACACTTTCCTTTTGAAAAACTGTATTTGTTTGTTTGTTTGTTTGTTTGTTTATCTATTGGCTGAAATTGTTTAGAACAGAATCAGGTCTTTTCTGCACATTTCTGAAATGAGAGATTTTTTCTCCTGTTTGGAGATGGTGATTATTCTGTATGTACAAATACAGCATGGTATTATTACTGTGTATCTAAATGCTGTAATCTAAATAAATCAAATAATGACATGATGTTGTGGAAACTTGTTTTTAAGTTAAATTCAGGTGTTTTTGTCTGCTTTATGAATGTAGTAATTACATCTACAGACATATCTTTTTGTATCTGCCAGTCTTGTAATTTTTGTCCTCATCTGACAAATAGTTAATATTTAAGTAATTTTCTGATGCAGTGCTAATCTAGTTGTAGCTTAAAGACATTTGCTTCTTTTTCATAGTTTATTTTTTCCTTCTTTCTATTTCTTTAAACTCAAAGGAAAGAAACAGGAACTGAGTGCTTTGTGTGAATTTTGTTTGAGTTAAACTTCTTTGTTGAAAACTTCATCCTTAGGCAGTGTTTGTAACAGTGATCAAAGGAATAGAAATTGCTTGTTCTTGTTGAAGCAGTTTCACTTCAAGAAAATATTTACATGTTCAGTATAGAACCGATCAGAACCCAAGCCTCACTTTTTCCAAGAAGCAGAGTTGAGAGTCGCTCTTATTCTTAGTCTCTGATCCCTTCTCATAGGATCGTATGATAATCCAGGTTGAAAGGGACCTCAGTAGATCTCTAGGCCAACCCATGAAAGCAGGGGCAGCAACAGGTCAGATCAGGTTGCTCAGGGCTTTTTCCAGACAGGTTTTGGAAAACACCACTAACTCTCTAGAAAAACTACCCCACTGTTTGACTAATTTCTTTATTGTGAAAAAAAAACGTTTTTCTTTATGACAAATCAGATCCTCTTTAGGATTTGTTTAGAATTATTTTTTTGTGTTCACAGGTTATTCTTAGAGCACTATCATGTTAACAGACCTGAAAGGTAGTGCCAGTTGCAAATTAAGCTAGAGCCTTTATATGATTGCAGCCACACATAAATCTCAAAGTGCCTCTACACTAGTCATTCTTAATGGCTATCTATCTGTAAACATTACTTCACCTTTCTGTCTCCCTCTCATTTTTCAAGAAAATGCCAGAGACTCTTGATATTTTTTATTTAAATAAACTCTTGTTTTACATTCCCAGGCTATGCAGTTCTTATCCTATGCTCTTCCCTGTTTTAGGAGTTTAAACCTAAAGTACAGGAGAAAATTTCTTCAAGCTTTTTAATTCACAATGGAATACACAGACTAGAAAACATAAGTTATGAATTGCCCTGGAAGTTAAAATACATTCCTGGTTTTCACACTCCTGCTAAACTTTCTGTGTCGAATGTGAAGAGATTTTACTAAAGTTCTCTACTTCCACAGATATGATTGTGCTTCTGCATACTTAAGAGTTTTCCTGTTTGTTAGTTGGATCACTGGCAGAATGGTTTGGGCATTTTTCAATTTGTTTGCTCATTTGTTGTTTTTTTTTTTTTTATTCTTTCTTTCAAAGTCTATTCCCCTTATACATCTTCTCATAAAAGTGCTTGCAATTCACTGGATCTTCTAATTGAAGTGAAGGACACTTGTTTGCACTTAAAAATAACTTCCAGTGAATTTGTCATGTACTGTTAATAGAAGAACCATCATTTAGTTACTAGCACTCCAGAATAAATCTGTGGTTAGTACCTTATTTACACAAACTGAAGATTATTGTATCAGTGTGTGGCGACCTTGAAGCTGCATTGTGTTCACTGCCCTTTTTATAACCTTAATTACCAGGGAATACAGAGCTTTAAAGAAATACTAACATTTCACTTCAACATCCACAATAATCTATTATAAAGCCAGCTAAGCCATTCCCCAAATACAGAGAAATGTTATTACATGCTCAGCTAGCTGTCAAGGGGCCATGAGTCAGTAGCTTACAGTTATCAAAAAGTAACAAGGTTGTTCTGAATTTTCTTCCAACAAAGCCAGCCAGCTTATGAAGGGATTAAGCTCTCTTTGATTAGAACAACCAGAACAGATCCTTCCCTTTTAATTAGCATTCCCTTTTGCTTGGTTTAGGCTGGTAATTTGACACTCATACTAGCCAATGCAAGAAAAGACTTGCATTTTTGGCCTACCCTGGAGTATGATAGGAATAGTATATTAGTGCGCACTAGCTAAAATGTGAATAATCTTACAGATCATGTTTGAAGGCCTAAAAAAATCTCAAGGGCACAATGTCAATAGATACAGTGTAATAATACATGAATACAGTGTGTGACAGGAGATTCTGGGAGCCTTCAGGCACAGTATATTGCCCCAAGGCCATAATCTTTTACCTTCTATCCTAGAAAACGAAAAAGGTATTATGTCAGCTTTATTGATATTTTAGAAGTTTACATTTTAATTTCTATCTTAAGGCAAGACAGACTGCAGTAGTGGAAAAATGAGTGGAAAAATGTGACCAAAAAAATGAAGTGTTGATATCGGTGATTGGTGTGGAAATATCCTTGCCATGTTGAAAAGAAAGAGAAAAAATAATTTTATTGGACCACAAGTAATGGCATCTTGACTGTGGAGTTCCTGTCCTCACCTTTCCCAATCCTCTCATTCTACCCTGAAATGTCAGTGTTGACTGGCATTTAATAAAGATCAAAGACAGAAATGACCGATCATAGAGTCATTTGAGTTGAAAGGTACCTTTAGAGATCACCTATTCCACCCCCCCTGCCAAGTCTCATCCAATCTCATGTTTAACATTTCCTATGACAGGACATCCACAACTTATCTGGGCAACATGTTCTAGTGTACTGCCACACTCATAATGAAAACATCTTCTTTATGTCCAACTTGAATCTACACTTTATCCATTTAAAATCACTGGGTTTTGTCCTGTCACAAAAAGCCTTTGTTAAGAGTTTCTCCCCATCCTTCTTGCAGGTCCCCTTTAAGTACTGGAAGGTTGCAATAAGGTCTCCCTAGAACCTACTACTTTAATCCATCATCTGATCATTTTTGTGGCCCTAATCTGGCCCTGCTGTAGCAGGTCCGTATCTTCCTCGTGCTGGGAGCCCCAGAGCTGAACTCAGTAGACTAGGTGGAGTATCACAAGAGTGGAGTAGAAGGGGAGAATCACCTCCCTTGACATGCTGGCCTCTCTTCTTTGACACAAACCAGGTTGAAATTGGCTTTCTGAGCTACAAGAGCATCTTCCTGACTCACATCATGCTTTTCATTTTTACCATTACTCTAATCATAGAATTGCTCAGATTGGAAAGTGTCATAGTTTTGTAATTTTTGCTATTGGTATTCCACATCATAATATCATGTGGAGCACAAAGAAGAAGAACTACACGTCCCAGGGGACCTCGCGGTCAGAGAGGGAAAATACGTCATGGAAGCGACGCTCGCTCTCTCTCTCTCACTGCCTGGCAGTGGGTGTGGGTGTGCTTCCAAGCCGCGGCACCTTCAATTTCAAAGTAAGCTTCTCGGTCTTCGGAAACCTCTCTCTCTCTCTCATTTCACTTGATTTATTAGCCTCAATTTCAATTAGATTGTATTATAGTAAAATAAGTTTCACTCCTTAGATTGTTGCCGCTGCTCTGTTTGTTTCCTTGAGCCCAGCTCCCATCTCCCTACCCCTTTCCCTTTTTCCCTTCCCCTTTGTCAGGGGCCGGGGGCCCACAGGCCTACTGCCCCCCCTGTCATGGACACAGATTGATCTAGATAACTCCGTGACAGAAAGACATTGAAGATCATCACATCCAACCACAACCTAACCAAACTACCCTAACTCTAACAACCCACCGCTAAATCACATCCCTGAGCACCACATCCAAATGGTTTTTAAACACATTCAGGGATTGTGATTCAACCACCTCCCTGAGGAGCCTATTCCAGTGCTTAACAACCCTTTCTGTAAAGAAGTGTTTCCTGATATCCAACCTAAACTTTCCCTTGCACAACTTAAGGCCATTTCCCCTTGTCCCATCTCCTGTCACCAGTGAGAAGAGACCAACCCCACTCTCGCTGTAAGCACCTTTCAAATATTGGAAGAGAGCAATAAGGTCTCCTGTCAGCCTCCTTTTCCCCAGACTAAACAGCTCCAGTTCCTTCAGTTGCTTCTTGCAGGGCATGTTCTCCAAGCCCTTCTCAAGCCTTGTTGCCCTTCTTTGGACATGCTCATCAGTGCTGAGTACAGGGGCAGGATTACTTCCCTAGTCCTGGTCACCACACCATTCCTGATACAAGCCAGGATGCCATTGGCTTTCTTGGCCACCTGGGCACACTGCTGGCTCATATTCAGCCTATTGTCCATCAGGACATCAAGGTCCCTTTCCACCAGGCAGCTTTCCAGCCACTCCTCTCTAAGCCTGTAGGGTTGCCTGGGGTTGTTGTGACCAAAATGCAGGACCCAACACTTGGCCCTATTGAAACTCATACAGTTTACCTTGTCCCATCGATCCAGTCTATCCAGGTTTCTCTGTAGTGCCTTTCTTTCCTCTGGCAGATCAACACTCCCTCCCAGCTTGGTGTCATCTGCAAACTTATTGAGGGTGCACTCATGAAGATCATTAATAAAGATGTTAAATAGAAGCATCCCCAGTACCAAGCCCTGGCGGCCGCCACTCGTGACCGTCTGCCAACTGGATTTAATTCCATTGACCACAACTCTTTGGGCCCGGCCATCCAGCCAGCGTTCCACCCAGCGGAGCACACTCGCACCCAAACCATGGGAAGCCAGCTTCTCTATGAGAGAACGCACTCTAGGAACCTCCGGGACTGTTCCCTATCTGCTGTATTGTAAATCCAGCAGATGTCTGGGAAGTTAAAATGCCCCACAAGAACAAGGGGGAGTGACCTTAAGACCTCACCCAACTGTCTATAAAGTGTCTTTTCCACCTCTTCATCCTAGCTCGGTGACCTGTAGCAGAATCCCACAATAATGTCAGTCCTATTGGCTTTTGCTTTTATTCTGGCGCATAAGCTCTCAACCCTATCATCCCCATCATTAATTTCCATACATTCACATTCTTTCTTAACATAGAGGGCTACACCACCACCTTTCCTGCCTTGTCCATCTCTTTTGAAAAGTCAGTAGCCATCCATCACAGCACTCCAGCTGTGCGAGTCATTCCACCATGTTTCCGTGATGGCGACTATATCTTAGCTTTCTGATCACACAGTGGCCTCTATCTCCTCCTGTTTACTACCCATGCTGCATGCATTAGTGTAAAAGCACCTGAGCTGGGCCTCCTTTTCTGTGGCAGTAGCCCTAATGCCCTCATGACCAGAGCCAGGTGTTTTCATTGGCATAAACCTCGCACCAACCCTCATGTTCTTCCTATAGAAAGGGTGAGTCGTCTTCCTCCTTCACCAAGACACGAGACTGTGGGATCTTAGTAGCACATCCCTCTCCTACAAGCACTGGCACGTTACATACATGCTCCATTCTAATGATCCCAGTTACACCCCCCACCCCCTTCATAACTAGTTTAAAGCTCTATCAATGAATCTTTCCAACTCCCATCTTAAGACCCCCTTCTACCGGTGGGATGAGCTACTCCTATTAGTTGTCAGCAGGCCTGGTCTCATGCAAATAGAGCTGAGAGGTCAAAAAATCAGAAACACTGATGGGCACACCGGGCTCAGAGACCAATTAATCCATTGGTCCATCATATTTAGTCCCTCATCATTCCCTGTAACTGGAGGGATAGAGGAGAACACAACTTGTGCTCCTGAATCCTTTACCTGTCACCCCAACACTCTGAAGTCCTTTTTCATAGTCTTTAGGGAAGTTCTTCCTATATCATTGCTGCCTACCTGAAACAGCAATGGGGGATAGTAATCTGAGGGCCGAACTAGGGAAGGAAGTTTCTTCCTTCCGTCTTTGACCTGGGCTCCCAGGGGACGACAGACCTCCCTGTGTAGAGGGTCTGGTCTACATATCAGCCCTTCTGCTCCCTTTAGCAGAGAGTCACCAATGACAACGACCCATTGTTTTTTCTTTGCTGATGAGGTTTTAATGCTAAGTGAGGACTGGTTAGACTTTGGAGACACCACCAAGTGGGGAGAACCATCATTACCACCATTGTCCAGTTGTCCCTGCAGAGCACTGTACCTGTTCTGCAGTGGCAGCTGGGGACGCAGGGAAATATCTGGGCAAGCACGCTTGTATCACCAAGCAGGGGCCTTTTGCTACTGCCCCACACGTCCCAATTCTTCACCATTGTTCCCTGGGGGAGGAGAGGACAGGGGACTCAAGGCAGCAGAAACACTGCCTGCCTGCTGGTCCCCTATATGACCTGTTTGCAAGGTGGCAGGGGGTGATGTGCTCCATATGGAGCCTCAGCTGGCTGCCTATATCTCTGGGCTGATAGGGTTTGGCACCAATCAATCTCCCTCTCACAATCCTTTATGCTCCTCAGTCTCTCCACCTCCTCCTTCAGGTCAACCACAAGGCTGAGTAAGTCACTGAGCTGGTCGCATCTTACACAAGTGCTGTCTCCCTCACCTAGCACTGCAAAGGCCAGGCTCTGGCTCTCACGACAGCCAGAGACCTGCACACGCACATGTTGTTTCAGGAACCCAGTCTGAGTCTCCACATTTTTCTTAGCAGCAGCCTTCCTTTTATGTGTGAATGGGACCTCAGTCTGGATGTCTACATTTTTTGTGGCAGTAGCGTTCCACCGGGGTGTAGCCATGGTGAACCAGCAGACTCACTAGTACTATTAGGGTAGCCTTAGTGGGGTGTGACTGATCAGCTCCGCCCTGCTACCCGTAGTGCCAGCACTGCTCTCGACCCATTACCCGGCCATTACCAGGTGAACTTATCACTCTCTTCACAGTAGTAACAACCGTCCTCACTGCGTAGACCCGTGAATGGGTGGCTTACAGTTTCTAGGCGTTTGAATGGGCAACATCATGATTCTCAGACCCTTGACACCTCCTCTCTGTCCCTGTTCCGGGAAGCTTTTTCAAGGCAGGGGGGTGAGAATGCAGAGCTGTTGCCTTGGCAATGCCCACTTCACATCAGCCACTCTTACGACAGCTGCGGGGCTGCTCTGATATCTCAGGGTTCCCTGGATGAAGGAACCGACCAAAACCTCCCTGTACCTCGCGATCAGTTTCTGTGGTTCTGTCTGGGACAGCTCTGAAGCAGCGAACCTCAGTGATCAGGGACTAAGCACTTCTTTGCTGGACTGCTCTCAATCCATTTTTTGCACAGTTTGTAATGATACTTGGGATTGATCTGACCCAGGTTCAGTCCCTTGCATTTGACTGTGTTGAATTTCATGAGACTCAAATGAGACCACTCCTCAAGCCTATCCAAGTCCTTCGGGATGGCATTCTTTCCTTCTAGAATGTTAACTGCACCACTCAGCCTGGTGTCATTTTCTAACTTGTTAAGCATGTAGCCAATTCCACTGTCTATATTATGAATGAGGACAATAAATAGTATTAGTCCCTTCAGAGACACCACTTGTTGTTACTGACCGATGTGCTTCAGAAGTCACTTCAGTTAGTTATACAAGACTCCGAGTGCTATACTGAATCACTATCATATTAAATGTTTCCAGAAATTTGCAAGTTACCTGCTTTCTCTGGTACATTTAATTGTCACAGATTTTAAATAAGCCCCCTGTGTCCTGCTCAAATGTAGCATTTGAGAGTAAACTTCTGAAACTCCCCAATTTCCTGTCCTTTTCTCCTTTCATCTCTCCTTGGTTCTGTACATCATGTACAAAAAAAAATTGTTTAGTGCAAACAGTGATGACAGTCTTGCTATATTGTCTAATATGTTTATGTTTAATGAACAACTATTCCTCTTCTGCTCTCCACTTACCCAGCATTGTTCCATACTCAGTTCTACCCTGCAATCTGCTTGTGTTATTACTTCTTAGCTCGGTTCAATCAAAATGGTATTACTCTTAAAAAAAAATTATATATATATATATATATATACACACACATATATATACATATACATATATATATATATATATACACATATATTTCATACATATACGTATGTATGAAAAATATGTCTTTGGCAGATCAATTGAAATTAGAGCTCTTAAAAATAATACTCTGTCTTCTGTCACCTTTTCTCTGTACTGGAGTGGAGGATTAAACTGGTACATGTAGACCATATTTTTTGTAGGCATTTAGGCCTTCCTTTTCAGTTCATGCTGGGATTTGTGACTTGGTAAAAAGATTGAAGAAATCTTAGTTGCCACTCCTATCGAATTCTACAAGCCAGCATTGTTTTCTAAGAGCAGCATAACTGATTATTTGATGTCTCGTAGCAGTATTAGATTTAAGAAAGGATGCTAGGAATTACGTAGAGTAACTTGGGTTTTATCTATTGGCCTTTTATTTTAAATGTTTCATTTCTTGTTGGATTATTCAGCTGCCTACAGGCAGGAAGAAGTATAAACTACTGTAAAAACTCAATAGCTGAAACTGCTTCTCCCATAGCTCTTGCCCTTTGACACAGTCTGTGTTTTTATTTGATCCAATCCATTCTGCCTGACAGAAGCATTCAAAGGATACTCTTGCTGTTGGGTTTTCATGCCGCTGCAAGGACCTAAGCCATTATAACAGCTAAATTGTGCATGCTTAAAAAATCTGCTTTCTAAGAGAGGAATAGTATTTTCAAAAAAGTTCAGTTTGGAGAATGTTTTTTTAGTGATAAAAATTAAAATTATTAGCATTTGAGAATTATTAAATGTCAGAGAAGTGGTCAATGCATTTTTTATCATTTAAGATTTCCTGTGTTTATGAATGAAATAATTTTATTTTAGATTGCTGTCAGAAATGAGATTCTGTATGATGAGATGTGAAGTAGCAACACAATGTTTGTTTCTCCTTAATTTATATTTTTAGAAGACAGTCAGCATGCCTTGGTTTGGGCACAGTAATTTAAGTCACCTGCCTCATTGTAGTCTTTTTATAACTTGATTTTCTGACTTGTTTTCTGGCTATATCTGATGTAAAAATGATTTGAAACTCTTCATAACATTTGATACACATTTTCAGAAGGATTTTTTCTTGAAGGATAAGGTATAATGAAAGGTTTGTTTTTTTTTTTTTGTGTGTGTGTGTGTGTGTGTGTGTGTGTGTGTGTGTTTAATAGCTACTGCTAAGACACTTAGTGGTCCATGAAATAACATTTTTATATTATGATTCTCTAATATCTGAATAACAGAGTTAAGGTAATTTAATGGAACTTGTAAAATAGCCATCTTCCTTCAAGAATATGAGTATAGATACGAAATGAATAAGATGTAACATTCAAGATAATAATAGATGAGTTTGGAAACTGGAAAAGAGGCAAACCAAAAAGTTATCATGGAAAAATCCACTATGTGAAGAGAGGTTTTTAAAAAAGGAGATGAGTGTGTTTTATGCAGTTTCTTAGACATGTGAGTTTCTTTCATACATTAGGATTATACACGGAGAAATACCATGAAAAATGTTTCCTCTTTTGTGTGGACCCTGAACATCTAATGAGGAATTTATTACATGAAAAGGAAGAGGACATTTGTTGTTTATTGATGTGACTACTTAACACTTTAATTCATAAATTCAGATTAAAATATGTCAGCATACTGCCCAGTAAAAAAGTTACTAGGGAACAATTAAATTGCTCAAATACATTATTTCTGTTCCCTCATTCTGCTCACACATGTGGATCCTGAGGTAATGCACACACACACACATTTGTGTTTGTGTATACAGTCATCTGCACATACACATATACATAGATCACTCCAAAAATAATGCCTCCTTTATTTCTATGGAAATTACAGATAACAAAGAGCACAGTAACGCTATCTGTTATAGCAAATTCTCAGCTACAAAACACTATTTTTCAAAATAGTCATTAGCATTAGCCATACATTTTTGCCAGTGGTGAACAAGAGCCTGCGCGCTGTGGTCTTAAAAATCTGTACCATCGGAGTTGACACAGTGTTTCACAGCTGTTATGGTAGCATCGTTGCTAGGAAAATACTGCCCATGCAGTCCATTTTTCATTAATTCAAACAGATGGAAGTCAGAAAGAGCCAAATCCAGACTGTAGGTCAGTCCAGTCAACATTGGTGATGTGCTCCACGGTCTTCAAAATGGAATAGGGCCGCATGTTATTGTGTTGTAAGAGACAGGTTGTCTTCTTCTCTGGCTTGACTCTGGAAGTGTGATCCTTCACCTTAGTATCATGACATGGCAGTTAGAGTTGAGTTGGTTTGTTCGGGTTCTGGGAAATCCAGAAGGAACTCCCCTTTTCTATTTCAAACAATAGTGTACATCACTTTACCCACAGAGGGCTGTGTCTTGCAATTTTTCTTTGATGGAGAATTCACATGTCTGCACATCATGGACTGGCCTTTTGACTCCAGTTCATAGTGGTGACACTGCATCTTGTTATCAGTAATGATGCAATCCAGGAAGCTGTCACCATCAGCCTTGTATTGGTTCAGCAGGTGCTGATAAACTAGCATTCAGTGTTTGTTCTGTTCCTGTGCAAGAATTTGTGAGACCCACCTGGCACAAACTTTGTGATATTCCAACATTACCACCATTGTTTCCAACTTCCTTCGTAAAACTGGTTGACTCTACTGAAATAGAATGGGAACAAATACCTTATCAATACTGCTTGTTTGTGCTAGCCATCAGAACATCTGTTTTGTACTCAAAGCACTATTTGGCCTACTTAGTTATGCTAATAACTGAACAGTCAAATACTTCAGTGTTTTAAATAACAGCATAGTAGACTGTTCTCCACTCCATGCGTACATCTGCTATACAGTGAAATAAATGGACATCTGGCAATGTTTTCCTGGTTCTGAATGACTCTACTCTTTGCTACCAAAAAAAAAAAAAAAGTTTTTACTTCTGCATGGTCAGTGCTGTTTCACTTTTCTTCAGTAGGCCTGCTATATCAGCTAAGTGTGGTAGCTTCAAATTGCATATTTCTTCAATTAAATAATATGATTATGAAACATTTACATCCTAATTTTAACAGTCTTGCTTTCTTTTCTTCTCCATTGAAAGTATTAATTGGTCTTTTGTGACTGTGGGGAGGGAGTAATTGTTTTTATTGTTTCAATTATTAGGATTTTCTTAGAACTCCACAAATGTTAAGCAAGAATTATACTGATCTGCTGGTAAAAAATGCATCAGATGAAGTCTACATTGGTTCTCTTACTTGTTCCAGCGCAGCAGTTTTGGGAGGATGTGAAGCAGGGTGACTGACTGTTGGTGACTCCATTCTTTACCATATCATTGACAATTAGTGTTATCAAAAATAGCACTGGTATTTTCAAGAAGCATTTTCATTCTTCAGTAGTCAGAATTATGATTAATAAACATAGAGCCTCTCTTATTCCTGGCAGCTTTTCAGCATCAGAAGGCTAATTCCTTCCTCAGCTAAGTCAAATACACGTCTCATTTAGTATATTATACAGTATATTATATACTTATCTCCATACACCAAAATATATTATGAAATGGAAACAATAACGTTTAAAGAGAACTGTGCCCAAAGATTCCTGAAATCTGTAGCCGCTTCAGATTTTCAGTATTTCATATTTCTGAGGTATTTTAGTAGTAAAAAAGAAACAGATATTTTAGAAGCAGTAAAATTAATGTTGATGAAAACATTTATGTGGTTGTGCATTCCAAATTTTACATGCATCTTAATAATTTCTTTCTTTCTCAACTTTAAGAAAAATGAGAAACTTAGCTATATTATTTTTGTTCTTCAAATTAAATGTTTTAAATTTAAAATATTTTTGGATTTTGTCTCTCCAAAGAACTTCACTTTCGGGGGAGGAAGGGTGTAAAGGTGCATATTCATTGCATCTGTAGAAATCAGATTATTTGGTAATTGGATTTAGGGAAACCTTCATATACTCTAGACATGGGGTTCATTCCATGAGTGAAGCTGCTGCAAAACAGTCTCAAAGAAGGAAGCTTCTAGTTACTTGATAACTTTTCTTCTATGACCTTCCACCTCTGATTAGGAATGAGTTTGTAAGCCAGGAGTATTGTATTCAGCTGCAAGAGAACAACATGGACCTGTTGCAGTGATTCCAGATGAGAGCCATGAAGATGATCAGAGACTGAAACATTGCTACTATGAGGGCAGGCTGAGAGAGCTGAACTTGTTCCGCTTGGAAGAGGATGCAGGGCGACCTCACTGTGGTCCTCTAGTACTTAAAGGGAGCTTAGACAAAAGATGGAGAGTGACATATACATGTTCTGTAAGTGATAGAATAAGGGGGAATATTTTTCAACTCAATGTGAGAGGTAGATTGTGTTGAGAATTGCAGTTGAAATTGCAGTGGAAATTTTCAGTATTTCTGTATGTAGCATAAGATAAGTTGCCTTTCACAAAGAAAATTGTGGAACAGAGTAAGGTTGAGACTGAGGTATAATTGGGACAGGTGCTAGGTAAGGTAATTATGTAGGGTACAAGAGAGTCCAGTACAGGCCTCTTATTGTCGTAAAAGGTACAGAAAATACCTGAAGACAATGGGTTGGTAACAGACAGTGTATGGGAGAATAACGTAGCTATGGAAGTGTAACATAGCTATGGAAGCATAATGTAGCAATAGCGTTGGAAGACTGTGACCCTGAGATGCTCAACCAATGAGTGCCAGAAGAGGCTTTACCTGCGTTGGACACGGGGTATATAGCAGAATGGATTTCACTGACTAGTGGCACAATTTCTCCTTCGTCAGTAGGGGGTGTGTGCCCATTATTGCAATAATGGATAAACTGCTCTTCACAGAGATCTTTGCCTGGTTAGAAATTTTTGATCTTGAGTGTGTTTCTCACACTTACATTGGATGCTAGGGGAATTTTTTTTTTATTCAGAATGTGGTGAGGTGCTGGCACAGGTTGAGTAGAGAAACTCTGGATGAGCCTTGCCTTGATGTGTTCAAGGCCAGATTGGATGGGGACCTGAGCAGCCTTATCAAGTAGTTGTTGTCAACTCTGCCCATGGGAGGAAGGGTGGAGCTAGATGGTCTTTAGATGGAACTTTAAGGCTCCTTCTAACCCAAACCATTCTATGATTCTGTGATTTATTGTGTCTGTAAGTGATCTCATGTCCTTGTGTCAGCTGCAGGAAAGACACAGTATTTTCTTTGTATATCTACTGTGTATCCTAAAAGGTTTGGGAAACTGAATCATTTATACTGAATTACGCCATTTATCTGTACATTTAATGGAAGGTTCTCTAAATCTACATGAAAAAATATGTTTTTAATAATGGATAGAATACTGTCTAGTATTAAAATTCTGGTTAAACTCAAATCTAGTCAAAATAATAATAACTCTTTCTCAAGTATTAATGAGAGAATCTTAATAGAAGAACTGCTGTAGTTACCGCATTTAATGATTTGGAATAACTGTCAGGTCTCAAAAGGTTTTTGAGGGTGGATTATTACTGACCACGAAGTTCAGAAAAAAAATACACTGAATGCAAAGGAATAGATGACAATACACTAAAGAGGTTTTCTGCTTAGAGAAAATAAATGAAATCTGAACAAATTATTCAACTAGTCTGAAAAGAGATGGATTGTATTTGCAAAATTGAATAGCTCTCTATTTGTTGTGTATAAATATTCTATTGGTGATTTCACTATCTGGAATTCGTATTGAAATATTGTATTCTGAGCAAGTGTTAGAGAATACACCTTGACAGTGAAATGTGAGCTTGTAAATGTCAGCACTTCTATTTAAAACTATTTCTTATTCTCCTAAGCTATATTCACGCTTTGAACATTGATAGATAATGTTACTATTCATAATAAAATACTCAATATCACTTCACTGCTCTTCCTGCCCTAATAATTACTTGCTCCACAGATCAAATATCAAATTGTAATGACATAGTTACAGCAATGTGAATGTTAAGGTATTCCAGCTCTAGTTCAAATAGGAAAGTAAATTTCAAAGTCAGCAGGGACAATGGCTGTCCAGTGTTTTCTTCTAATTTAAACTGTGGAAACTCCATGATAAAACCTCAGTGGATGCTTCCTACCATAGTGCAAAATGGAAGAGACATTCAAAATTCCAACTCAAGATTAGTTTGAAAAATATGGGTTAATGTTACCTGCTATAGTTCTGGCTAAAACTCCGAGGCATCAAACACTCCTATATGCACTCATCTTGATGTTGCACTTCTCTACATATCTGAAAAATATTCAGCTACAACTCCACATTATTAAACATAGGATCATAGAACCATAGAATATCGTATTGCTCTCACAGCACCTCACAGAGGACACGCTTAGACTGAGTCAAAATAAGATCTCCAGCAACATTTACCTCCACTAACTCAGCAAATAGGACTGTTGTTCTTCCACTTGGGGTCCTGCACCAAGAAAACCACCACCATCACCACCACCACCAACAAAAAAACAAAAAACAAACAAACAAACAAAAAAACTACCAGCCAACCTACTAAACAAACAAAAAAAATAACGTAGAAGAATCTCATGTGCTCCCTCCAAGCTATCTTACTACTTTGAGAAGAACAGAATCAAGCAGAACAGAACAGAAGAGAATTGTTCATTTGGAAGAAACCTACAAAGATCATCAAGTACAACTGCCTGACCAATTCTTTTATTGCAGAGACCAGAAATGTACACAATATTCAAAGTGAGGCTGCACCACTGGGAGATATACTGGGAAAATCACCTCTCCTTACTGGCTATGCTGTGTTTAACCAAAAATGAGGTTTGCCCTCTTGGCTGCTAGGACACACTGCTAACTCCTGCTGAGCCTATGGCCAACCAGAACCCCCAGATACCTTCCTGCAGAGATGCTCCTTAGCCACTCATCTCCCAGTCTGTTCCTGTGTTCAGCATTACTCTGTCCCACATGCAGAATCCAGCATTAACCTTTCTTGAATTTCAGGTCACTCCAGGTTGTTCAGTTCTCCGGTGTATCTAGATCTCTCTTGCAAGGCCTTTCCTTCCACCAGAAAGTTTATAAACAAAAAAAAAGAAAATAAACAGCAGTTTATTATCATCAGTAAATTTCCCACGAATGCATTCTACTCCTGCATCCAGATCATTGATGAAAATGTTGACCAGAACAAGCCCTAGTATTAATTAAGTCCTGAGAACGCTGCTAGTGGCTGGCTGCCAGTCAGATGTCGCCCCATTTACTACAACCTTTTGAGCTCTAGCATTCAACAAATTCATCATGAGCATAGCATAAGCCTACTTAGCTCACAGTTGAACAATTTGTCCAAAAAAATATTGTGAAGGACAATATTCAATGACTTATTAAAATTCAGAAAGATTACATCCACTTCATCCCCCAAGTGTCTTACCTTATTGTAGAAGAATACGAAAATACTAGGTTGAAGTTCTCCTACCTACAGAATAGCTTATCTATGCCATCAGCCTGAGTGAGTGGTTGATTGCAGACACTCTCAATATCTGCTTTACTATCTATCCTCTTAATCCTGAACCAGATGCTCTCTACCACATCACCCTTAGCTGCAGGAGCTGTGCATTCTAATCTTTCCCCTGCAGACAGTGCAAAATCTTCACCTCCCTTGCCTTGTCTATCTTTTCTGAACAGCTCATAACCAGTTCTGGGACTCATACCACCAAAACTCACTAATACCAATGATACCATAACTTTGGGAAAGGACTCAAAGAACTGAAGTTTCCAGTTCATCTGATTTGTTCCTCAGACTGTGCACATTGGCACGCACAAATTTCAGATGTGCTTCTCAAACCTAAGTGCTCCTCAGTGCAGTGTAGATCATACAATCATAGAATCATAGAATCGTAGAATCATAGAATTGTAGAATCATAGAATCGTAGAAACATAGAGTCATAGAATGGCCTGGGTTGAAAAGGAACACAATGATCATTTGGTTTCAACCCCCCTGCTATGTGCAGGGTCACCAACCACTAGACCAGGCTGCCCAGAGTCACATGTAGTCTGTGTTGTTAATGAAGACTTTGAAGAGCACTGATCCCAAAACTGACTCCTGAGGGACACAGCTTGTGACCGGCCTCTACCCTGACATAGAACCATTGATCACAACCCTTTGGTTGTATCCAGCCAAGCAATTCCTAATCCATTGAGCAGTCCATGATGGTCCTTGCCTTGCTGCTGTCAGACTGTGCTGTATCACCTCAGGTTGGCTCAGCATTCCTAACTGTATTCCCTAGGGGGCTAAGGGAAACACTATTTGTGCTTCTCAATCCTTTAGTCACCTTCCCTGAGCCTGAAATCTCATTTGATAGATCTCAGGCTTCTTGTTGTGGTACTTTGTGTGCCTACATGGAAGTGGAGGAGTGCAGTCTCACATCAACTTATAGGAGGGAGAGGAGGTTCTTTTATATACGTATAGACAATGTGAGATTAAGAAAACGATGGTTCAAATGTTGGTCCGACCAGTTTATTATAAATCTTTAATCAGTCAGGGAGATGGGGAAGGGAAGGCCGGTGACTATTACGAATTAGGGTGATGGGGAAGGGAAAGTAGGCAATAGGAATGATAGGAAAGAAGGAAGAATTGCGTAAAGGGGGGATAGTCACCATCAAGATCCAGGAGTATACCATTGCATGCTGTTCCGATGGTCCAAGGCAAAAGCGCAGGGTGAGAGCAGCTGCAGCATGGCTGGCATTAGGCAGCAAGCAGGTACAGTAACAGCGCGCCCAAGAGGAAGAGGTAGGTCTCAGGCAACAGGCCCAGGAGAGTCCATCAGCAGGCAGGCATCACATTGTGAGACATCTGATGTCAGACATGACATGGTTGTTTGTCCCTTTTTTATCCTCCTTCTTCTGTCAGTGTGGCATTCCTGGGCGCTTGGGTCAGTGCCTCCTTAGATGGCAATCTCCTTAAGATAAGCCCACACAAAAGATGGCTTCCCGTCCATTAAACTGTGGTTTCTCTCTCTCTCTCTTCTCTCTCTCTCTCTCATTGCCCCTGGCCTGCAAATCTTCAGATAAAAGATTTTGCCAACTTTGACCAGGACTTGTCTGGACTTGTCCATCTGTGTCCTTTAGGCAAAGGATTTCTCAGCCCTTGAGCAGGACTTCCTTGGACTTGTCCTCACCACCTTTGAGAAAAAGGTGCAAAGGAATAATCTCTTACAAGTGGATAATAATACTAATTTTAAAAGCTTCCTAGTGACATCACTAATCTCAGCAAGGTTATGGAGTCTTCTTCTCTGGAGATACCCAATACCTGTCTGGACACCTACCTGTGTGACCTACTGTAGGGTACCTGCTTTAGCATGGGGTTGGACTTGGTGATCTCTTGAGGTCCCCTAAAGCCCCTGCAATTCTGCGATTCTGTGAGTCTGGTCTGCTGATGAGAACCTCTACACTGTTCAAGAGGGAGTCGGTTACAACTCACCACTGCTTTTTACAGCTCTGGTGTTGAAGCTACACTTCTATTCTGTGATAAGCGCCCCTTAAAATTGCTGCCTTCACCCTCGTGAGATCAAATACCAGGACTGCCTCAGTGAGATCAGGAGTTCAGGTGGGTCTAGGGTTTGAACACATAAGGGTTAAGCTATCTTTGAGAACTGGGGAAGGAGAAGGATACCTCAACATTTCACGATCAGCTGTGCAAACATAAACGAGGTAGCTTTAAAGGAACTGTGCAAATATAAAAAAGGAACCAATGCGGAATGATTGGCTTTGACCAGTTATGGCTGCTGAGCATGAAGGTCAGACCGAGGAAGACATTGAGCCTTCGCGAGGAAGAATTCTGACTTCATCCCCACGACCACCAGAGGGAGACCCCTACTATGGACAATGCATGTGCCAGGGGGAGGGGCAGTATGTAAATGAATTCCTGGAAAAATAATGAGTATGTAGATGGATTCCAGGAAATTTGCTGAATACGTATGTGCTTGGCTTACAAATTTTTAACACTTTCGCTTGCTGGTGTGCAAGTTTGGTGGAGCGATCCCCCTTGTACCTGACGTTGCACATCACCAAATAAACATATCTGCTTTATAACCTAACTCTGGGTTATAGAGACTGATTCCGCATGTCATCAGTAGTGGCCATACCAAATTGATTTGTGCATATCAAAAAGAGCAGAGCACAGCTCAATGGATCTGTTCCTTTCTTGGACTTTCAGATGCTTCTCATTCTCCACCTTCAGTGATTTGATCCAGTTGATCCCAGTGACCAGTAAACAATGTACAGTTTACTGTATGTAATTAATATCTTGACCTCTGTGAGAATGATAATATGATACAATGATCAAGAGAAAACAAAAGGCCTATTTTTAGGTACTCTATCATAATCAAGGGAAGGTACCACTGCTGTGAATGGAATGTAAAAGACAACTATACAACCACTCAGACACAACTTAGTCTAACAACACATGGCCCTGTCTGTGGCAGAGGCTTCAGAGCTTCAGAGGGATCGAACTAGTTGGAGTTAAGCCCAATTTACAGAGCCTCTGAAATTTATTAGAAAATATGTAGAAAGCCAATAACTCTGTAATTTGATGGAGTCTCAAAAATGTGTCCTTCAGTGTTTTTCACCAAAATTCAGATAAATATATATATATTTTTTCTTATAATACAGCATGAATGAGCACTATATCATACAGAAAACATATGGGAAGAATGCTTTTATAGTACATCTAACCACAAGATTGCTGGGATACAAAAACAAACGTGCGTGTTTGTGTAAATTTTTGTCTTTTCGTTAGGAGAAAAAGGGGCAGTGGATGGTGTCTCACTTCAATTTATAGGAGGGAGAGGAGGTTCTTTGATATATGTATACCCAACAGTAAGATTAAGAAACAACGGTTCAAATTTTGGTCCAGCCAGTTCATTACAAATCCTAGTCACTAAGGGAGATGGGGGAAGGAAGATAGGAGATGATAGAAAAGAGATAGGAAATAGAAGCAAGGAGTCTTTGTAGAAAGCAAGAAGGAGAATCACCACCAAGGGTTCCAACGTTGCTCCTGGTTTGGACTTAATCTTCCATGGTGATGGGTGGTTGGAGGTTGGGTTGTTCAGCTGACTACTCTTTCCAACAATGTTATAAACTTATTTATAAATCCAAAGTGGTTTATAAAATCAAAAAAGTCATCTCTCTTGGGTGTGACAGTTTCTGGCTTTTGAATCTCAGCAGGAACTTGTTGTTGCCATCTTCCAGACCTTGAAAATTTTAAGTCAGCAGATGAGAGGAAGCTAGGAGATGCCAGTTGTATCCTGTCTGCACAGGACACAGTGGTATCATTTCCCAGTCTACCCTATCAAGCTGGAGTCATTTGCTCCCAGGTAGAGTCTTCAGCCAATTAACACATCTGAGCACTCCCTTTCGAAGGCAAACAGTTCAAAGAAATGCTTTGAAATGTAAAATTGTCCACAAAATGATGTTGATTGCCACCTGATGACACCCACCACTTGCCTCCTGCAAAAGTCAGAGTCCTGTTGCAAGAAATGCCTTGTTTGAGCCAAAAACAAAGGAGGGTGCAGACAGATGGAAAGGGATAAATATACTCTGGTTCTTCTTTTATGTCAAGACAATTTCAAGAGGTTGTTGTTGTTATTATTATTATTATTATTATTATTATTATTATTTTCCTGCAAGGAAAGAACAAATATGTTGTTTTGAGTGCCTTTTCTCCCTGTAGTGTTTCTGTGAGAAGAAAAGAAAGAATAATTTGATCAATTTTCTTCCAGCAGAATGGCTTAGAGGAATGAGGGGACAAACTTTGAAAAGTTGTGTGCATAACTGGGTTTACATTATGAGACCCAGGAATTATAGAATAACCCAGTAATTTCAATCATTAGGGACTTCTGAAGGTCTTCTGGTTTAAGTTCCTTCTTACCTAGATTTGAATTTAAAATTAGAGCATGTTGTTCAACATCTTGTCGAGTTTTGAACATGTTCAAGAATGGAGATTTCTCAGACTTTCTCAGTAACCTGTTCCAGATTTTGATGCCTTATTGTGATTCCCTCTTCCCCCCCTCCCGCCCCCCCCCCCCCCCCACAAATATGTAACTTGTTGCAACTTTGTCCACTGCTTATTGTGTTTTTGCTATACACCTTTGAAGACAGATTCTGTTTTCTCTGAAACTGGTGTTCAGACATTGAAGACATTAATTGGATTCTCCATTAGCCATTTCTTCTGTCCTCATATGTCATATGCTTCACAACCCTAGTTTTCTTGGTGTCTCTGTTGGATCCACTACTCCAAATGTGTTCTAAGAAGTGCCAAACTGGGAAAAAATGATCACTTCGTTGACTTACTGGCAACAACCTTACTAAAGCATTCCAGTTTGTTCTTGACTTTTTTTTTTTTTTTTTTTTTTTTTTTTTTCCCCCTACTACACCACAATGTTTCCTCATGTCCAACTTATTGTCTGTCACAATCTGTAAAGCCGTTTTCTGGGATGTGGTGCCCAGCCTATACTCATTCACATTCTATACCAAAGGACTTAGCACTTACATTTTATAGAATCATAGAATCTTTTGCATTGGAAGGGCAATAGGAAACCATTGTTTTTTCACTCACATTAACATGTATAGAAGTGATAAAAGCTTCAAGACTCCCCTGTCACCCCAAGCAATGATGTCAGATGTCTTTTACAAGATTATAAATCTTCCATCTGCTGTATATACAAGTGTTGCTGCATTATAATTTCTGCTAAAAATGATCCCACAAACAGATAAAGCAGGTGGATTGAGTATGCTAGGAGAACAAAAATATTATTTTCACAGATAAACACTGTTTTGTTGTTGTCGTTTTTTTTTTTTTTTTTTTTTTTCTTTTTTCTTTTTTTAAAGTAACCTATATTCACGTTCCTTCAGGTAGGTCACCACTGGAAATCAGGGAACATTTTATGAGGGCATATAAAATATCCGGCTCTTAATTTATACATTATATTATTTAGTTTAGTAATAGACTGTCTATTTTTAAATAGCTGTCTGCATGTACAGAATCATAGAAGAATTTGGATGATTTATGGAGTTGAAATTTAGTCACCTACAACAAACATACCTGAGAATTTGCCCCATTTGTAAATTACTTCAAGACTGTTGTCACTTTTCTCTTTTTATCTGTGAAGTGCCTATCAAATTTGGCTGACTCATTCCAGATCTTTCTCCTACTTCATTGTTTTCATATACATAGGAAAAAGAAGCATGATTGTTCATTAATCTTGCAGGTTTAATACACAATAAAGGGAAACAAGATTGAATAATCCTGGTGGGGTGGGGTGGGGGAAATAGTAAAAAATAATTATTAAAAAAATAATACAAATTAAATGAAACTTATTCTTTGAAACTGTTTTATTTAGACAGAGTTACATTAGGAAGCACGCATTTTCTTGTTTCTTTACATTTTTAAGTGTATCTATACATCTGACATTCTTCTTTAACATCTCTGAGGCTGTAAGATGGTGTACTTTAAAGAAAATTGAAGGGGGTAAGTTTTATTTTAATTGACTCTCCAAAGAATTGAGTGAGGGTCAGAGTTAAAAGCTACTGGCATTCTGAGAAAACTTTATTATAAAAATGAAATTTCACTATTTTCTAGTGAATATTGTAGTTTGTGAATTACAATTTGTATGGAAAATTATGGTGGTGTGAAGTTGCATTAAGAATGTTTGAGGGATCTGAACTTGATCTTTTGTTTCTCAGATTTCTTACATTATGCAAGTTTACAGTTCAAAGAGCTGGCATAGTATGTCTAGCATAGTTTTGTTTGTTTGTTTTCTGTCTTCTTTTCCTCAAGCAGGACAGTCTATTTTGCTCCTTTCTTTTTCTTTTTTTTTTCTTTTTTTTTTTCCCCCAATGTTTAAATGCCTTTTATGGATAGCATCCTATTTGTCTTTAATTAGTTTGTCTTGTTTTACTATCTACGTATTAATCTTAAGTCGATTTGTGTTTTTGTCCACACAGTGTTAGTTTGTCATAAGTTAATTCTATCACCTTATCTGTAAAACATTGTAACATAACCCTGTGAATAAAATCTCAGTAATTTTGAAACATACTTGTAGCTTAGGAATTAAACCTAAAAATTTCACTGATCTTTTGATGATTTAAAGTCTGAGGAGTTTTGCACACTGAGGGCCAGCTATTGTAAGACAAGCACTCACAGAAAGCCTAGTTGGCATTTAAAAGAACACACATTTACAAACACGTATATAATTCCAGCCTAAGGTAATATATAGACATCTATGAGAAATACAGCTTTAAGAAAGCAATATGTATTGATAATCTGCTGTTTTCGTGACAGTTCTTTATATAAATGCATCTGAAACTTTTGAGCAGAAATTCAGATGGAAAGGCAATTCAGACTGTCTCCCTTGTGTATTGGATCAATAGTTAATATTTCAGGAGGTAGCAAAAGGACAATTAGTTTGGAATATAAAATTTTAGACTTTATAAATACTCTGCTTTTCATAGATCTTCATGAACGGTTTATTTGTTAGCCTTGGTATCTCCTATTACTTCTGAATATCGCAAATAATTTACTGCCATTAAGAAGTATTAATACTTGCATTCATATTGCCTATCTATGGAACCTGAAGGAAGAACAAAATACTTAGCAGTACTGAATATATTGAAACGTGTATTATCTGAAGTCAATAGGATGTTCTTAAGTGTGCTGGAAAAAAGAGTGAGGTGGTTTATCAAGTCTTTCTAATTTACAGAAGTAAGTCCTCTATACCTTGTACACAAGCATATAAAGATTTCTATAAGAATCACAATTTATTTCTGATTATTTTCAGTGGATAATTCTCTTCATATTTGGAAATGGTGAGTAAGATTGGCTGACTATAACTCAAAAATAGGCCTTTCAATATCTGTACTTTCAACATGTCAGTGATGTCCTGCAACAATAACCTCGTGTTTCTAAATTGTTTAACACAGGGTACTGTGACAGATTTGTCCAATAATATAGGACCTTTTATTTGTAATCTAGGAAAATGTCATGTTGTGCTTTCAAACTTAGAGTAATAATCTGATATCTGAGTTCAGGGACTGCATTTTCAAACCTTCATATTTTAGTGCAAGCTGCTGACAAGCTGAAATATGAAAAATATGAGAAAGTATATCAGTAAAAAGTGAATCCAAAATGTCTTCAAAAGTAACCTTAAACTGAGTAACTAATTGTTTGAAACTACTCACAGTTATCCCATATTTTGTAATGGCCTAAGTAAAGTTGGCTAACCCAATTTTTTTTACTGTCAGACTTTCCATAGCATGCAGATGGTCTGTGCAATTGTACAGATTTGTGATCCAAGAAAAGTAGAAATTCCATTGGGAGAAAATAAGAAAGCGAGAAGCGCCAAAAGAAATACCAGTTTCACACAGATAATAGTAATCAACTTGTGGTAAATACTTTTAGTTCAGATATCTTCATATTCTCAGAACTATCATCTCTTTATAGTGAAGATTTTATTAGGCTTCACATAGTAATGGATGCTGTTTTCCCATTAGACCAGAAACTCAACCTAATGAAAGAACAGAGTTCATTTTTACTCCTGTGATATTACTGGCTTAGGGATGTTATGGCATTTTGCTTCAGTTCACTATGCAGTGTAAAGTTATCGGCTAAGCACCAGATCAAAGAATTACAGTACTCTTGAAAGTGCTAGGGGTTCCAACCTCACTTCCAGAGGTGTGAAATGAAAAGGGAGAGAAATAATTACCTGTTGGGATGAGTCAGTTAAGACTGTAGCATAGTAGCAAAGTCTATTGATATACTGCAAGAAGCAAACAACCAATACACACTATAACTTCCATAGTAGTAGCTGTGTTTTTTTCTCATTTGTTTGCTTCATTTCTGTAGAAAAAAAAGTTATACTAAACAAACACTGATGCAAGTATTTTACACAACAGTGGATTCTTAATTTCAGGAAGAAAAAAAAAAAAAGAGAGAGAGAGAGAGAAAGAAGTTCAAAATTGTTTTTTTATTCAGTTTAAGCCAATTTCATTTTATTAGTTTTCATAGTTACATTGCGAAATCACATGGATTTCAAGAAACTGGTCAAGTGCTAGAAGGCATACATGGCATTGTAATTATGATTTCAGTATTAATGGTAGTCTTTTTTTCCCAGTCTTTCAAATTCTTTATTCTATGATACTGTGTTGCTATATAGTGCCTACTCAAGGACAGTGAATCATCTGGCAGCTTTTAGCTTTTCAATGGTCTGACAAAATCTTCTCTTTCTCTGTAGTTTTACAATAGCAAATTAGCTATACCAACAACTTGGAGTCTGACTATGCTGGCACTGTTTGCCATTATGGGTGTCTCTTGACAGTACTGTTACATCCATTAGCAAATGCTGAAGTCTAACTTCCTTGAAATTCCAGTATACAATGAGACCATGCAGTTTAAAAAAAAAAAAAAAAACAACACAAAAACAAAAACAAAAAACCCATGTAAGAAAAAAGTATGTATCTAGGCAAAAATTATGTACCTAGGCAAAAGAAGGAAAGCATGCTATCTTGTAGGTATACTGAGATAGGAACTTAGTAACTTCAATTAAAATACAAAACAGTTTGTATGAATTACTTGCAATACCTAATTGAGCGCTTTTCTTCAGGGGGAAAAAAAAAAATCACCTCAGAATTTGAATAGATGAAATTGCTCTGAAATTATGGTGATGTTGCATACATTAGTAAATCATATGTGTGGTAGGATTATTAAAAAAAAAAAAAAAAGAAAGAAAAAGAAAAATAAATCTCTCTTTACTTATCTATTTATTTTCTTTTTTAAAAATTCCTCAAGAAATCCAGTCTCTAGGTCAATTTAGATAAATGTTTTGGCTTATATATCTTTTTTCTTATGCAAATACTGAGAAGCAGATTTCAGTACAGTTCATTTTTTAACAAGTCAACCTGCTTACTCTCACTTCCCCAATTTCAACGGATTTCTGACATACAAGCACTATTACTTAATTTTGGTTTCAAGCAATGACCTAATACATCAACATGAAAAGAGGCATTTCCTTCCTATGCAGGTAGTCCATCACAGTTCTTTATTTCCATTTCAGCTGTAGTTTATTTAAATGCAAGGGTGGTATACAACAACTACAGAATGCATGCTACTAATCTGTATCACCTCCAGTTATTTGTCATAAGAAAAAAAAAAAAAAGAAAAAGAAAAAGAAATAAGCACCACTTGAAGAGTAATTTCTGGCAAGACTGAAATAAATAAATAAATAAATAAATAAATAAATAAATAAATAAATAAATAAATAAAGCATAGTTTTTCTTTTTGGAGTCATAGTCACATTGTTGGTCTTGGACTCATCTTTCATTAGAATCAGATTATTCTAGAACAGATTTATCTGGAACATTCAAAAATAATCAGGAAGATTGTATTGGGTGTAGGTGGCAAAGTTTTTAAAATAGGGGGTGGGGAGAGGTGTGGAAGGGGGCTACACATATGGAATCTCTCAGAAGAAGTCAGGGGCTTCTAGTGGGAAACTGAGGAACTGAGGCTGCATTTACACCAGCAAAATAAACATGGCTAATAAAGTTTCCTGGCACTGATTTTAACTTACACCATGTATTTTGTAGCTTGCAAATTCTCTACTTGGCATGGTCCAAGAGAAATTGCTACTTCAGTACTGCAATCAGGAAATGCCAGGGGCTAATGCTAGCTGGAACATGCCAAAACCCCGCTCGGAATTGATTTGTGAGTACAGAGAATTGCTTTCCAGTGCCTGAGACTGTCCCTAAATATAATTGAATTTACTTGTATAGACAATCTGAAAATATGGGCAGTGTAAAGCTTACTGTAGTGGTACTGGAGGACTGTAGAGTGCCTAGGAAAACAAACTGAATTGTGCCTTCATATTACCTCATGCAGTGTGAGATGTAGTGAGCCAAAACAATGACAAATACTATGTAAACAAATATCAATGTTACCAACAGGTGATCCATTCCTTTTTGTATTTAGAACCAGAGAAAGGGCTGTAATATTGTGGGAGAAAAAATCTAACAGAAATAACAACACCAACTGTAAGATAGTCGTAAGAACAAGCAGGAGTGATGTAAACATCCCAGTAGTCAGTGGAAAACTAAAATGAGCTGTTTATACTTCTCAGTGAAACAGGTTAACTCTCATGTTAGTATCAGTAATATGACTCTCATTAGTTTTAACAAAAATGACTTCTAACAAGTGGTTAGCTGAGTTTGTCAACAACAACCGAACAAGATAAGATCTCACCTATGAATAATAAAGAACAGGTTAGAGAGACCATTACAAATTAGAGGATTTAATATTTTCTGGGACTTATGACTTTCAGCTCACGTTACTTAGACTGCTTGATAGAATCTTGGAACTATTAGCTGTTTTTGTTGTTGTTGTTTTTTGTTTTATTTTGTTTTGGTTTTTTTTGAGAAGTATTTCTGTAAATAAATAAGTACTGTCAAAAGACTGGAGGCAAGCTGTTTTGGTCTCCTTTTCAGAAATGAACATAGGAAACTATAGGACTGTCACCTTGACTTTGTTATCCAGAACAAATTCTAAAAGAAATATTTGGAGATACCTATAAGAAAACAAGGAGACAAATTACAACCAATATGGATTCATTCAGAATCAATCTGTTTCTATTTACAGAAAGATAGAGGATTTATAAACAGAGAAGCAAGAAAGGTATCATATATCTTCATTTTAGTAAAGTCTTGATTGAAATGGTCAAGTCTGTGAAAAATACAAGTGTAATAATGGGACATGTAACCAGAAGGTAAAACTTGGAAGACATATAGAATGATCTCTTATTTGCACAGTGCTGCTGAAATTTCAGTAATGAAACTACTTAAAGTTTTGGGCACTGTATTTCTAGAAATATTTGGGCAATTCTTGGGAATGGCAAGCAAATAGTTAAGAGAAGAATTAGGTTTCAATATTTAATCTATAGGATAAAATGAGTAAATTAGTAGGTACAGTTTAAAAATGACAAAAATAGGTCTGAGGAGTAAATATAAGAACAACTTTTGTATGCATAAAAAGCATTTCTAAGAGAGAATGCTATTTTCCTACCACTTATTCCAAGCCACATAGACCAAGAAGTAATGAAGTTTAACTGCATAAAGGAAAGAAAATGAGATAGTAGGAAAAAAAAAAACTTAAAAGCTAATGTCTGGTATCTATTATTGCAGTGATTTAGGAACCTTAATCATCAAACTCCTTAACTGGAGGGTAGTCAAAGATATGTCAGTAATGACTACATCTACTTTTTGGACTAGCTTTTCTTTCTAAAATTATCATTTTATAAAGTATAGTGACCTTTCACAAAATGGCCTCACAGATTATACTTTCATGAATATGCATAGGAAGTTTAAACCTGACTGTGACACTCAATTGTTTTTTTTGTCTGTGATATTTTTTATCCCACTTCTCTCACCTCTTGGCATGCTGTGATGTCCTTTAATAAAAAAGAAAAAATAAAATATCCTGAGGACCAATATGAATCTTTATTTTATTTTAATTTATTTTATTTTTTTAGCAAAAGAAAAACCTGATCAAATGTAGTGTTGAATAGCTAGTGAGAGTTCACTGTAATAAGTTTTCCTAAAATATTAGGAGAAAAAGTGATGGAATAGAAGAGTTTGAATTAGTTGTGAATTGACATAGACTATTCAACTTGTGGACTGCTTATGAACATTTAATTTTTCTTACAAAAACACTTTTAAAAAATTATTATAATTAAATCATGGGGATATATTTTCTAAATGATTGTTCTTTTGCATTGTAAATTCATGTTTCTCATTAGTTGCATGGCCTTCCCCTAAGTAGGAAAATAGAAAATGACAAATCCAGTGACTGTAGCTCTCACTCTTCAAATAATTTTCTTTTCCATTACTTCTCCCCTCCCTTTATTGAATTTTATGTTCGAGGTGGCCAACTGCACAAGGCTACAGGAGTTGGTGGCAGAAAAAAATGATAATACTAGTAGTGATGCAGAACTGTGAATTCTTAGGAACTAAAAAGTAGCTGCAATGCTAAACAGCAGCCAAAGTTTGGAGTGCCAGTGAGCATGTAGAAATGAGGATGGAGTGCTGAGTGAGGAGAGAAAAATCTTCACAGGCTTCCAAGCAATCAGTTTTCATGACTGTCAATTAAAGAGTTGCAAATATCTATTTTCAGGCAAACTTTGACTTACTGAGATTGATAAAATAGATTGTTTTTTTTTTTTTTTGTTTTTTTTTTTTTGTGGTTCTGTGAAAAATTAATATCCTATCATTTCTTAGCTCTCATGTTTCACAACTAGTTCTAATTTTGTCATGAATAAATGGCTTTTTCTCTAACATAAGAATATACATATATGAATGAGTTTATATTAATACATAAATTAGCAGCAGAGTACCTCATATTGACTATTCCTTCATGAATGGAAGAATTTAGAACACTTTTAGTGAAAAATATTTTTGAAGTATAAATATTTACCAGATGGTTTCAACCAAATCCAAGAACTTCTTACTTTTCTTTATAAGACACTAACACGTAATAATGATGAAACCAGTGTTTTATCTGTAGTCTCTATGACTCAGTTGACCAGGGATGGTTAAAATACAGATGAATGAGAGCTTAAACAAGTAGTTCAACTCAATAATGTAAAGAGTAACCTTAGGTAAATGTTATATAACACAGCATCATATATTGATAGCAGTGAATTTTGATGCTGCTACATTCTCTGGCAGACAAATCTGGGGTTTTGATTATTTTTTTTTTCCTTTTTTTCAGCATGTTTGTTTGTTTGTTTGTTGGAAACACTTTCTGTTTTGTTGTTGTTGTTGTTTTGTTAGTTTGTTTTAAAGTATTTTCCAGTTCTTTACTTAGTTTTTTTTTTCTTAGTTTTTGTTTTTCTTTAAAGGTTCTTTTTTATTTTATTTCTTTATTTATTTTATTCCTACACTCCTACCTGAAGCACAGAAGGGTTTTCCATGATCCTAATCTATATGTCTCTAGTCATAAGCTTCTGACTGCAAGTCATCCTTTGCTACAACTGTTGAAATTAGTTGTATAGCTTTCTTGATGCGAATTCTAATGCAAAACACAGAATGGGACTATCTACCAAATTGATCAACTTTTTTTTTTTTTTTTTTTTTTTTTTTTTTCCCCTTCTTTTATTTTACCCCTATCTCCCATCTCTACAGCTTTTTGGTCTCTGGATGTAGTATAGTTTCACTGGCTACACTTTTCGTAGCTATAGAACATTAAATGCCAGAGAATATAAGTTAAGGTAAACAAAAATAAATAAGTAAAGAAGCTTTCTGTCCTATTTCATTTTCTAGTCATTCCACTAACTTGTACAAAAGAAGAATCTTGTAGTTTGAGCCTCACTATGGTGAGGCCGCACCTCGAGTACTGTGTTCGGTTTTGGGCCCCTCACTGCGAGAAAGACGTCAAGGCCCTGGAGTGTGTTCAAAGAAGGGCAACAAAGCTGGTGAAGGGTCTGGAGCACAGGCCATATGAGGAGAGGCTGAAGGAGCTGGTATTGTTCAGTCTGGAGAAGAGGAGGCTCAGGGGAGACCTTATTGCTCTCTATAACTACCTGAAGGGAGGTTGTAGTGAGCTGGGAGTCGGCCACTTCTCTCGTGTAGCTGGTGATAGGACTAGAGGGAATGGCTTCAAGCTGTGCCAGGGGGGATTTAGACTGGACGTTAGGAAATGCTACTTCTCTGAAAGAGTGGTCAGGTAGTGGAATGGGCTGCCCAGGGAGGTGGTGGAGTCACAGACCCTGGAGGTGTTCAAGGAACGATTGGATGTTGTGTTGAGGGACATGGTTTAGTGGGAGCTATTGGTGATAGGTGAACAGTTGGACTGGGTGATCTTGTAGGTCTTTTCCAACCTTGGTGATTCTGTGAAAACATACAGACCACTGAATTCTCCTTTCAGAATCTCCATTGTTGAGATGCTGTATATCTAAAGTGCAGCTCTTCTGCAACAGGGTGATAGCAGTAATCTACTGAAGGGTGAAAAGTTCCATTAAAAATTGAATTACTCTTATTACGATTAATTTGAATAAAAGTGGCATAATATTCCTTTTTATTGTTTTTCTTACTTCAGATTACTCTATTTGCCATTTAAAAAATATATAAGGAATAATTGGAAGCTAATGGCATTGTTTTTAGTGGAAAATATATTTTCAAAACCATAGGCAGTGAATAGTAACTTAAGGAGCCAACATAACACCACAATGTAGCAAACCAATTGTGAAGAAAAACATTAAATACACTGCTGATCCCATAGAGTGGTGCATGTGTAATGTAACAGCAGATGTAACAGGTAGGCTTTGTAATCCTAGGAACCCCTGCATCCACTTTCAGCAGGTGTTTTCTGCTGAGAAATCCTAACTCCAGCCAGTAAGGCTGCAACACCCACTTGGTTCTACATCCCAAAGCAGACAATGCATGCTCTGCTCAGAGGCTTCACAGAATGCCAGGATGGACGAGATGCAGGGATGTCAGCAAGCACCTATGAAAACCGGTATCTCCAAGCTCTCCAAGGAGCTTCCCTCCCCCCACTTCTCCTCACCCATAACATGAATTTGCAGAGTCAGTTTCGTATTTGTGGGTGTTCTTTGTTTTGTTTGTTTGTTTGTTTGTTTGTTTGTTTTTGTTTTTGTCTTAATCCTATGACAGGACATATTAAGGGATAATGGTTTTACATATATGTTGATCTTACTTATACTAGACTTCCTTTCAGCTTCTACAGTGCCATCCAATAATTAAAAAGTGTTTCAGCGGGTGTGTAAATTCCATGGGCAGCCTGAATTTATGCTAGTAGTACTGTCTGGATGTGAGAGAGCTCCAGTGTGTAAAACAATTACTTCATTTTGGTATTGTGCTTAAGCTACTTTACCCTACAGCATAATTTTTATGTCAGGAATGTTGACCCATTATAATAATTCTCGTTTGTTGTTACAGGGAATGTATCACAGAATAACTTGGAGTCAGGATAAAATATTTTGTATTTTGTTTTTCCTGAGGAAAATACAAGGACAAGCACATTTTCAGAATGTTGATGAAAATCAGATTTCATTGCCTAGCTTATTTTATTTGTAATAATGTAAACTCAGCAGAAAGAAGATTGTTCTTGCTGTAGATTCCACTTCAGTTCTTGCCAAATTCTTCAATCTAGAAAAAAATATGAAGTTTTCATGTGATTCTTCAAAATATGAAAATAAAACCAAACCAAACCAAAACAACAACAACAACAAAACTTTCACTGTTATAAGTCTTTCTTCTGCGTTGATGAACAGAAGCGGGATATTCATTTCATAGAATCATAGAGTGGGCCAAGTTGGAAACGACCTCAAAGATCTTTTATTTTCAATCCGTGTGCCATGAGCAGGGTTGCCAACCACTAGACCAGGCTGCCCAGAGCCACATCAGCCTGGCCTTGAATGCCTCCAGGGATGGGGCATCCACAGTCTCCCTGGGAAACCTGTTCCAGTACTTCACCACCCTCTATGTGAAAAACTTCCTCCTATCTAACCTAAATCTCCCGTCTCAGCTTTAAACCATTCCCCTTTGTCCTATCACTATCCACCCATGTAACCAGTTGTTCCCCCTCCAGTTGATATGCTCCCTTCAAGGATTGGAAGGACACAGTGAGGTCTCCCTGGAGCCTTCTCTTCTCTGAGCTTAAAAATCCCAGTTCCCTCAACCTTTCTTCATAGGAGTGGTGCTCCAGCACTCTGATCATCTCAGTGGCCCTCCTCTGGACCTATTTCCACAAGTTCTGCATTTTTCTTGCTCTGGGGGTCCCAAACCTAGACACAGTACTCCAGACAGGGCCTCACAAGAGTTGTGTAGAGGGGGACAATCACCTCCCTCTCCCTGCTGGCCACTCCTCTTTTAATGCAGCCCAGAACATAGCTGGCCTTGCAGACTGCAAGCACACACTTTTGGATCATGTCCAGCTTCTTGTCTACCAGGACCCCCAAGTCCTTCACAGGGCTGCTTTCAATGAGATCTTCCCCCAGTCTGTATAAAAACCTGGGGTTGCCCAGATTTTCCTGGGCCCACTTCTCCAGCCTGTCCAGGTCCCTCTGGATGGCTTTCCTTCCCTCCAGTGTATTGGCTGACCAATATGTATGGCTTGGTGCCATTGGCAAACTTGCTGAGGGTGCACTCAATGCCATCGTCTATGTGACTGATGAGGATGTTGAAGAGCACCAGTCCCAAGATTGACCCCTGAGGGACACCACTTGCGACTGGCCTCCTCCCTGACACAGAACCATTGATGACAACCCTTTGTCTGTGACCAGCCAAGCAATTCTTAATGCACCGAACAGTCCATCATTCAAATCCATACCTCTCCAATTTAGAGAGAGGGATGTGGTGAGGACCATGTCAAAGACTTTGCAGAAATCCAGATAGTTAGATGACGTCTGTCTTGCTTCCCCTGTGCACTGATGCTGTCACTCCATCATAGAAGGTCACTGGATTGGTCAGGAAAGATCTGCCCTTGGTGAAACCATGCTGGCTGTCTTGGATCACCTCTCAATACATGCGTTACGTTCAGCATATAAACTTGCACAAAGACCTTCCTGCACTTCCCAGATGTCATATTTTTAAATGCAGATATTTTGTAAAGTTCATAATTTTAAGGCCTTACTATTCCCGTTTCTCTTTTCTGCTTAAACTGTTCAGACAGAATGGAAGTCTTTGACACAATTACTGCATCTCCCTAGTGTTTTATAGATAGGATTTTTATATCTAGGTTCTTCCTGTAACCACTCATAATCATTTATTTCTGTAAAGGCTATTATAAATTCCTTATCCATGGTAAACATATAACTTAATATCAGCAGGGCCTATCCAGTTATCCTGAAAAGATGTTGGTTGTTAAGTGCAGATGGGTTTTATTTAAAGTGGTTCAAGTCCTTGGAAATTATGTACGCATCCTAACAACATCAGTCTATTCAGAACATTATCTCCACTCTTTTATTTTAAATAACTTCAGTTCAGGATGTGTAAAGGGAGGGGAAGTGTTACGTGAGCAAATTTCACTACAAACTGTTCTTCAAATGGCACAAAGTGACATTGCTAGTGAATAGAGGGCGCTGACTGTTATCTGTGGTTAATAACATCTCTCACTAGCCCCCATTCAGCTGCCAGTTAACACAAAGGCACGTCTGTATGACTTTTAAAGGGTCTGAATTAATACACCCAGCCAATCAATGGTTTCTGCCCCTTCCACAAGGACACTGGTCTGTTACCATTACTGGATGCTGTCAACAGAAAATGACATGGGAGTCACAAAAGGTAAAATGATGTCAATTTAATCAGAGAACAGACAAAAGGCAAACAATGCTGCCCTGGAAAGGAGTATAGCAAGGAGACTCAGAGGTTGGTGTAAGCCACTCGACAGGTCCCAGTGAAACTAGCTTGAAATTCAATAATACAAAATCCAGCAATGTGACACAGAAGATGAGAACTACTGTTTCCATTCAATTAAAATCAGTGAATGCTGCTGGCATAAAATAAATTTGACAAAATATCAGGAGGTTTTGCACTGTAGGTCAAAATATTTTTCTTCTAAACTGAAAGAAAACAGAAGTGATAGAAGAGTTAGTGTAATTTTTGTCAAAAATTACATTGCATGAAACAAATAATAATAATAAATAAAGGAATCCTGCAATTTCCTGTTCATTGTGAAGTTAAACAAAACTCTGATTGAGATGATTTCATCATAAAAATGAAGCAATTTAAACTGTTTACATATCTATGAAAATGATGTGTAGTGAGTTTATGACTTTTCTTTTTGAAATTTGTGCTGTAATGTGTATATAATTTCCCTAGCAAATTATTTTCAAGGATTTGTAGACAAATAATATGATATCATATCAGGTCACACATGAGTGGAAAACAGAATAAATGAGCTAGTTTTGAACTATGTAGTATTTTACATCCATTCTAGTTACACACATTTGTAAGGTGGGTCTTTAAGGACACCCTATACTGCCAGGATACTGCATCCTGACCCATGTTGACACAAAATATGCATCTTCTTCCTCTCTGATCCTTACTGGAAGGAAACCTTGTGTTGACTCAGAGGTATCCATATAATCTTTTTGGATCTGCCTGACTTATGAGAGTGAATCTGAAATGTTCTGCACCCAAGATACAGTTTTATAAATGTTTAGGCTCAGATTCTTTTAGTCTAATGTTGAGCACTGAGAAAGAACTCCTATGTTTCTAGATGACACAAATCCAAGGAAATATTTGATGCTCCAAGTTCTGAATCAATTAGAGACACTGTATGATTCAGTTCAAAAACTACTCAAGAAATGAAAAAGAAGTTCATTGCCAGCTTAGTTTTAAAATATCAAATGGGTAACCTTGGTATTTCCTGTGTATCCACGAAAACCAACCTTGATGAACTATAAATATGATTTTTAGGGATCAGAAAACTCCACAGATCCCTCTGTTAATCATGTAACCTATAAAGGTTACAAGAGATTAGTAAGAAATCTTTATTTTTATTGTAAACATGCTTTTTAAATTTAAGTTTACAGGCTGCTCCAGTTTCTTTGAAAAATGCGGTCAGATGAACCAGTTATTTATCAGTTATTAGAAGTACAAGAAAGCTTATATTGATGAGGTCTTTGGCTAATCTCTGATCAACTTTCCTGTTGTGTTTTACCGATTACTTATTGGCTTATAGCAAGATGTTTTGCATATTTGCAAAGTTTTACAGATGTCTAGCTCCTTGACCTACATTATATGACTAGAACTACACTGCAGTTAAGTTCGCAAAAGACCTTTCTGGTCATCTGCTTATTGTTTCTGCTTTTAAACCACTTCAAAAATAAATGACAGTAACTCTAATCAAAATGGCTTTGTAAGATGTAAAGTCACAAAGGCAGGTGTCAGTCTGGTGATGGCTCTTCTCTATTATAGCATCCTACTGTGAAAAGCAGCTGGACTCTAATTTATGAATGAGGATTCGTTAAAAAAACATCAGTATAATCTTTCATAGATGATTAGTCTGGTGGAGAGCCACCTAAAATTGATTCCAGTTGTCTCACTCCAATTTATAGGAGGGAGGTTCTTTCATATATGTATACCTGGTGTGAGATAAAGAAAGAGCAGTTCAAATGTTAGTCTGATCGGTTTCTTACAAATTCTAGTTGTTTGGGGAGATGGGGAAAGGAAGAAGGTGTGATAGAAAAGATAGGAAATAGAAGCGAGGAGTCTTTGTAGGAAGCAAGAGGGAGATAGTCACCACCGTGGGTCCAGCAAGGTTTGTAGTTCAGTCATTATCTTCCGTAGCAATGTGTGGTCGATTGTTCTATTGATGATGATGGTGACCATAATGACCATTTCCAATGGCAGAACAAACTTATTTATAAGTTCAAAGTGGTTGAGTCAGTTCTTTTTGGAGTGACAGCTTCTGGCTTTTGGATCTCAGCAGGAACTCCTTTTGTTCCCATCTTCTAGGCCTTGCCAGCAGATAAGAGGGAGTATGGAGGCAGCAACTTGTATCTTGCCTTCATAAGGTTCAGTGGTATCATTCCCCAACCTCTCACAGCAAGATGGAGTTATTTGGTCACAGGCCAGATATTCTATGAGTAAACAGTTCTGAACACTATCTTCAGAAGGCAAACAACTCCAAAGAAACACTTTCAAATGTAAAATTGTCTGCACAGTGATGTTGATTGCCACACAGCAACACCCATCTTTTTCCTCCTCAATAACTCAGTTAGTCTTATCACAAGAAATACCTCAGGAAGCAAGCTTTGAGCCAGAAACAAAGAAGGGTTCTCCCACCAGTGTAAGGCAGAATTATTCTAAAATAATATGGTTACTCTCTTATGTGAGTAATTTTTCATAATTCAACACCTTTAATAGTGACTTAAGTTGACTGATGGTGCAACTGTCTAAACTTACTTTGTTCTTCAGGACAGATCACTTATCCTTGTCTATCCTAAGATCAAGTACCTCTAATATAAGGATTTACCAAAAACTAAACATCTAGGCACCTTAAAATAAAGAAATAGATAAAAATAATAATAATAAAAAGATCTCTAAGAAGAAAAACAAAACCCATACTGAAATATTTTATTATATGATAGTGGGAGAAGATATTGGGAGCAGATACGACACATTTCTTCAGTAGGATACATGACTTCCAGTGTATCAGTGTATCTGACTTTTGACTGGCCTGTACCAAGTAATTATTTTTAATTAAATAGTAGATATTTGATTTCTAAATTACTCAATAACATTTTGAAATTAATATAGATGTACAACAAGAGCATTAGATGCTGAATAAGTTAGTCAACTTTTAGGGAGCAACTCACTCATGTAACTCGTGTTATAAGACACTTTCTATGAAGTGTGATGGAAATTGATTGTGTTTTTTTTTTCTGAGGACTGCATTAGTCAGGTGTATACTTATACACCTATATACTTATAGCTTTTCCCAAATAAAGGTAATTTAATTGTCAACACAACTTGCATCATTTTTTTTGTGGCTAAGAAATGAAACGAAATAAAACAAAATAAAACATTTAGATTCCTGTGAAAAAGACACATTGCTTTTACTTTCAGTACAATAAAAATGTTGGTGCTAGAGTCGTGGGAAATAAGAATATATATATATATATATATATAAATATTTATATATATATAAATATATATATATATTTATATATATATATAAAAGGCATAAATGTGAATAAAAATCTTTAAAATGTATGTTTTGTTGTTTTGTTTGTTTGTTTGTTTTATTGTAATAATTGAGCCCAATTGTATCCACTATAGACACTGTTCCAGTATTATCATGAATCCAGGTTAAGGATGTATCCTAAATAGCATTTTTTTCCTCTCTTTACACAGAACTTTATAATATGTCTAGTACATCCTGAAAATTCCTGTTTCTCTTTTTGAAGTCTTAAGGGAATCTAAATATTTAGCTCATATGGGTATCTGCACCACAAAAGCGTAAAGTTATTAAGGTTAATCCCATCTTCTGCATATGTTTAAGGAGAGATATTACAGTTGCTTTTAATGCAAATGTCAGCAAAATGTTGCATAAGGATCTGTAATATTCTTAGAAAAGCTGTGTTTTGCTTCTAGCATATTTAAGAGGGTTCTTTACACTGTATTATTTTTATTTTATTAGCACCATGTTGAAATCCATATGAGGAGTTGTAATTTGTTGCATTTTTAGAGATCGTTAACTACCTTAATCATTAATATTGCTTGGACATTCAGAATTTTAATAGAAAGCAGTCTAGTTTCTGATCCTATGCTTTAATAGTACTTTCTGGATTCTAAGATTTTTGACCAGAAAAGTGTATTAAAATGTCAGAAAAAGAAAAGACATTTCAAAACAAGGAATAAATTAAAAAAAAAAAAAAAAGTGACATATCTTACCCATTTTCAGATGAAAAACTGCCTATTATTGATGCAGTCGATGTTTTACAGTTTGAATGGATTTCTTTCCTGACATCACTGAAAACTCAAACAGAAAGAGAATAGCATACAGGAGTACTTACTTAAGCAATACAGCATCAAATGTGAAAATACAGGGGGGTTGAACTATCATATAATTCTAGGCAATTCTCAACATACTTTTAAATTCCTCTCCATTTCAAACATCACATAGAATTTCTAAAGTTCAGCAACATTCTTTTACTTATGCGTACACCATCATGACACATTTTTACCTTTTTCTGACTTTGCAGTGTAAAATATGGCAGACAACTTTATAGACAGAATCACCACTGAAATCTACAAATTTACAAATCTGTGAATCTACAGAAACTATTATTTTTACACTCCAAATAACAAGATATCTTTCTTCTCGGGAAATTGTCTTGCATTCTATTCTGACATCTACTTTTACATACCTTTATGAACTCTTGTACGATAGTTTCCCAGGGAAGGCAACAGTCTGAGAATGTAGTAGTAAAAGGGGAGGAGAATCATACAGGGACTTATTTTAAGAGCTTGTTCAGTCTAGGAATGTGTCTCAAAAATTCTGCAAGAATGAAAATGCAACAATGCAAGGAGATGCAAAAGAAAAGATCTGTATGAGGAGTCTTCATTGCAACTTGGGAGAAACTGGTCTTTAACTTGCACATGTGGAGGAGAAACAGTAGCATTTTCAAGAGAAAACAAGAATGCTGTTGTGGACGCCGTAATCACCTCTAAGGATGTAGAAGAGTATCTATGTGTGAAAAGAGAGCCTTAACTGAACACTGAGAGACAGAATGATAAAATACAAAGTGTGAATGGAAGAACAGAGCTATGTAAGACACATATTAAGGCATATATTGACTTTAAATTCTTTATTCAACTGCACTTGTTATATTGGGAATTCATTTATAATTATTTATTTATTTATTTATTATTTGTGTCTAAAAGGAGGAAAAAAAAAAAGTTTGAAATAGGTTGTAATGTATTCAAAGCACAAGAAAAATATCTGTCACTTCTGGGACGTTCAGATATGTATTGGAATATTTCTGTTGATCAGGGAGGTTAACTGTTCTGTGTATATATATAGTTATATATATACACAGGAATATAAATATCTGTTTTATATATGTATAATATATATATGTTTTATATATGTATTTATATTTAAATATCTGTTACATATATATATAACTGGAGGAGTTGGCTGGGAAGGGCCACCACTGCTCAGGGGCTAGCTGGGCATTGGTTGATGAGCGGTGAGCAACTAAATTGTGAATCACTTGTTTTGTAAAAAGATATATATATATGAATTATTATCATTACCATTATTTTTCTTTTCTGTCTTAGCAAATAGTTTTTATCTCAAGCAATGAGTCCTACTGTATTGTTTTTAATTGAGACTTAAAGTGCAAATTATGCATATAAAAAAAAACCTTCCAAGCAAGGAAATGATTTCATGTTATTCAGAGTAAAAACACAGTTCTGGCAGTTCCTTTAAGATATTTGATTTTCTAGATTAAAATGTCAAACACTGTACTTGTACAATTGCATTCAGAATATACAACATACATCAATCAGATTTTATCTCTTTCATATTATGGAAACTTTCTGTAAAGACCTTGGTGATGGCTCCTTGGAAAACTGAAAATTCGTTTTCAAATAATTTGGCAATTATTATCATGTATTCATTTCTTCTGTCTCTCTCACTGTAAGATGCATCACTGAAGATAACAGCTATTGTGTCTCTGTTATGAAACTCTCTCTCAAGAAGTAATAATCCACTCTTTGTTCCCAACAACTTTTCTGAGTCACAAGATACGCTACTTTATTCCTTTTATTATTTAAGAGTAGAAGGGGGACATTAATAGCAGTATTTCCATTTTGTTCACTCTAGTTGTGAGTGTCTTTTTCAGTCTTAAAGCAATGTATCTACTTTAAGACATCCCTAGAGGAATAGAACAGTGGCTTTTTTTTCCTATCATTCCTCTTCCTCCAAAATATATGTTTGTAATTTTGAAAAACGTAGGAATGAAAAGTTATAAAGTAAACCAAGTTCATCATTCTGCAGGATAGCTAATCAAGCAACACATTCTGTATATGCTTGGGTGAAACATTATGCCTGATTACTAGAATCAAGTGGGTAAACTCCCACTTATTCTTAACATTTCACTCTCTGTGATGTGTACTATCATTGTTTTCATCTGGTCATTATTCCTGTAAATAACAGTTAACTGGTAAAAAGAAAGAGTGACGGCTTGTGACAGTGTGATCAGAAAGAAAATTACGTAACCCTTGTATCAGATTACTACCCATACACTTTTTGAAAGAATGGAGGGTGCAAGAAAGACAAGAAAATGAAATACCAAATAAATAGCCTTAAATAATCAAATCTGAATGAAAGAAATTTAGTATTTTTCTGTCTAAATGAAAATCCTAGGAGAACATTCAAAGGAAACAGTATTCAGTATTCTGTATGCTGTGTCTTTTTCTCTAAGTATTCGTTAAGGGATATCAAATTTAAAAAAAAAAAAAAAATGTTTAGGCTGCTGTTTAAAGGTACACTATGGATTTTTTTTTTAAATTTTCTTACCTGGCTTTGTTCAGGAAAGAGAATAGTTCATTATATGGAAGACTTTATGCAAAATCACATATATCTTACATATTGTAAAATACAAACCAAATATTGAGGTAATCTAAATATCTAATTTTCATTTGCTTTACCTGTCACTGCTGTCCAATTTCTATCTATGAAACAAAAGAGAAAGGAATTAGCAATTATTTCATTATTAAGTACAGTTTTGCACTTAAAACAGGAATGTATTTTTTATGCTTGAAATATATCATGTAGTCCCCAAAATTACACCATCACTACCAGTAGCTTTGAGTATGATCTGAATTTTCTTAGAAAAAAATCTGTTTCTTAGTAATATGAGTTAATTTGAAAATGGTATTTTTTTGTTTTAAATGCTTTCTATCAGAGTTAGATGGGCATTGTTTAACTAAGAAAAATTCTTCAGACCTGCCTGCTTGGCAAAAAAAAAAAAAAAAAAAAAAAAAGTGAAAAATTATATGTAGCCATACTCTGTTTAGATCTTTTTTGTTCTGTTTTGTTTTTAATATTACACATAAATGCAAAGTTAATGTCAGAGGCTTGAAGAATTAACTAGTTTTTCACAAAATGGCATTTCAAGAGCAGTAGTTTTTGAAGAAGATTTTTACTGATTTAACGCTGTTACTATTCACATGACATCCCACTCCTTTTGTTTCCTCATGTACTTTCCCTTATCCTACATTTTTCTGCATATAAGAGAATTCTACTTAGCACATTTTTTACTGTCCTTGAAGCATAGGAGCTAGTATTATTTTCTCTCAAATTCTAATTTAATTCCCCCTGATGCTCATTATAGAGGACCTGGAAGGCTAGAACCTTTATCCTGTTTATTTCAAAGGTTCCAGAATTTCAGTTTCTTCCTGCTTTTGCATACATAGTTGAAAACAAGAAAACTCTGCTTTAGTCAGCAGTTTAAAGATAGCTGATTAGGTTTTACAGAACAACAAAATCAGCAGTATCAATTTGTGAGCTAAGTCAAAGTTTCCTCTGACAAAAGCATCAGGGCTGGCTGAGCATAACACAAGTGATAAGCATATAGTTATCATTCTTATTATGTGTGTGTTTTTCTAACCTGTTATTTGAAGCAGATTATTAATAGCATGAAATTGACAAAAATGGACAAGGACATAGGAAAGCTATAGCCCGTTATAATTTTGGTAAGGCTGTTCACCTGACAACGATTTCTTGGTTAAGGTCATTTTAAGTAATGCAATAGAAGACATGAATATTTTCTCATGAGTTTCCTGACAGTGGATTTTCATACTTTTGTACTTAGAAATGAGAGTTTTCTATCTGCAGCAATCCTAATTATTCATTTCTATATGTGTTAACATTTCTCATTGGTTTCCCATGTTGATTCAACACTTTTGATACCATAGAGAAGCTTTCAAGAGTCAGTGATTCCTCGTCTCTTTCACAGTCACGAACACAGGTATATTTGTTAGATCTTTAGGAAATTGAGAATTCGTTAATCTTGAAAAAAATATGTCAGGCTTTTCAGCAGCTGTGATCATCAGTAATGCAGATGCTACTCACTATCAGATCAAGAATGTCATTCAATGAAAAAAATGTCATATCAGTGAAATGTTATTTCATTGATAATATCTTCATTATATCTATATATGAGATTACTACTACTTTTCTTCTTGTTTTTTCTACAGTTGAATCTTTTGAGTTCACTTGGTATGTTTATTCACAATAAGATTCTAATGAAATGTTCTAAGATTTAATAAAAATTATGTATGTTGTACCTTTGATATAACTTTACTAAAATGAAAGTATCTCTTACTGATATTTATACATGGCCATTTTTTATCCCCAGCTTTTTGTATTTACGGAATTAGTTTTTTACATCTGTCTAATTTAGAGATGTTGTGTCATAGGCTAGAGATCCTACACAGTTACCACAAGTGCTGTTTCAAGTTAATGTTAGAATACAGAAAAGTTCAGTTGAAAGGATCTTACGAAGATCAAGGCCTATGATGAGTGGTGCACCACAGGGGTCTGTCTTGGGACTGGTGCTCTTTACCGTCTTTATCAATGATATAGACAGTGGGATCAAGTGCACCTTCAGCAAATTTGTGGTTGCAGTTGGACTTGATGATCTTCAAAGGTCTTTTCCAACCTGAGCAATTCTTGGATTCTGTGATTCTATGAATAGAAGGAAGAGATGCCATCCAAAAAGGTCCTGGACAAACTTGAGAATGGGGATCACATAAACCTAATAAGGTTCAACAAAGTGTTGCACTTAGACTGGGACAATCCCAGGTATGTGTACAGACTAGGAGAATAACTTGAGAACAGTCCTATGGAGAAAGGCTTGGAGGTCACAGTGGAGGAAAAGCTCGATACAAGCCAGCAGTGCGCAGTTGCATCCCTGAAGGCCAACTGTATCCTGGGCTATATCAAAAGGGGAGTGGTCAGCTGGGTGAAGGAAGTGATTGTCCCCCTCTGCTCTGCTCTTGTGTAGCCTAATCTACAGTTCTGTGTCCAGGCCTGGGACCCCCACCACAAGAAAGACGTGGGTTCGGAGGAGGGCTACAAGGATGATCAGTGTGCTGAAGCATTTCTCTTATGGAGAAAGGCTGAGGGAGTTGGGCTTGTTTAGCCTAGAAAAAAAAGGGCTCCTGGGAGATCTCATTGCACCATTCCAGTACATGAGGGGATCTTATAAGCAGGAAAGAAACTGACTTTTTATATAGCCTGTAAATGACAGGAGAAGGGGGAATGGTTTTAAACTAAAAGAGGTGAGATTTAGATTAGATGTCAGGGGGAAATTTTTCACTCAGAGGCTGGTGAGCTTCTGGAAAAGGCTGCCCCCGGAAGTTGTAGATATAGATGGAGGTGTTCAAGGCCATGTTGGATGGGGCATTATCCACTTCTCTAGGAAGCCTGTTCCAGTGTTTGACCTCCTTCACAGTAAATACATACATATTTTTTTCCCTAATATCAAGTCTGAACCTCCCTTGATGCAGCTTTATGCTGTTCTTGTGTAGTCTCTCCTCAGACACCAGACAGCAGGGCCCGACACCTCCCATTTCACTTCCCCTCCTCAGGAAGCTTCAGAGAGCAATGAGGCCACCTCTTAACTTTTTCATCTCCAAATAGATAACTCAAGTGTCCTCAGACTCTCCTGATAAGACATGACTTTTAGCCCTTTTACTAGCTTTGTTGCCCTTCTCTGGATGCGTTCAAGTATCTTATATGGATATTTTGGATATCAGAAATGCACACTGTAATCAAGGTGAGGTTGCACTAATGCAAAATATAGTGGGGGAATCTCCTCCTTTAACCAGTAAAAATACAGGCATTCCTTTAACAATACTACTTGGTCTTGTCTCAAAAAAGAAAGTGGAGAAAATCTATAGCTCCCAAAGTATAAATATTTAAATCTATATGCATGCATGTCAGATACAAAATATGTTTTCACTTACAGGCCTAATCGTATAACTCAAGTTAAATAGGTACAAAAGGAAAAACAGCAGGCAATAAAAAAAGTGAATATTGAAAATAAAAACAATAAACTAAGCTCATATGTACGTTTATGTGTATAAATATTCATGACATACTCGCCTTTATCTCTGCTGTACTACAGTCATGTTCTTTACGTAGAGAGTGGAAAGGAGGTAATGCAAATTTATTTTCATAATCAGTTTTGGCTTTCCCATTCTTCTACTCTATATTCATTGTCTGTACTATGCCAGGAAAAATCAGAGCATAGGAAAGACTTTCTATGATATCCAGCAGAAATATTGATTGGTTTTCCCGGGAATATTGCCACCCAACTCAGTTATGAAATTTCATCCTCTTGTACATATCAACTTTTCTCATCAGTTTGCTATGTTCTCTCTTCTTACAGTCAACTCTTTGCTTGCATTAAACAATATCTAAGCTCTGTGAAAGATCCAGTGACCACAGGATCCCAAACACAGTCCTCAAAGTAAGGAAACTCTCTCATTAGACATTGCCTGTTCTCTGGTGGAGGTTGTTAGCATCTTTAGCCTAGTCATGTAGAACCATGATAACTGAGATCTCTCAGCCTGGTTACAGATGGCATAATTCTTCTGCAGTTTCTTAGCCAGAAGGAATTAATACAGATCTATCATTCCAAACAATGAATTAAACCAAAATGTACAGAAGCAGCTCTCAGTATTTTTATTTTATTTTATTGGAAGTTTTACTAATCTACTCATTTCTTATTGCTTATTAATAACTGTTGCTAGAGATCTCTTCCATCTTTCTTATAACCTTTTTTCACCTTCTCACGAAGTGAAAAAAAATCATGAAAAACACTTGTTATGACAAAACTTTATAGACTTCAAGGTGAAAGTATTAATTATAGAACATCACACCACAGAACAGTCATAGACTTAGTGGTTCAGTTAATCATCTCAAGAGTGAGCAAAATTGGAATATCTACATTAAGTTATTTTGCACAGTAATTGTCTTTGGCTCCTCCTGAATCCAAGCAAATACGCTACATGCCTCAGTGTCTTAAAAGGCATTGTTTACTATTTGATAAATTTCAGTTTTTTAACAGTGGAAAGTGAAAATAGATTCCCACCTATTGACTATCAATTCACATGAATGAGAATTATGATTTACCAGACAATTTTAATATATCTGATAAAAACAAAACAAAACAAAACAAAAAAAATTGCATTATTCACTTTCCATAGCTCCAAGTTGTGACTGCTCAAAAACGTATCCATTCATCCGTATCTGGCAACGTTTCAAGTGCTATTGTTATGGATTGGAAATCTCGTGCAGTCCATAGTTGTTTTCCAATGTACATATTCACAAAGTCTCCTTTTCATTGAAACTAGATGAAAAATGATATTCACAACACTTTTGTAGTACAATGGAAAACCAGAAATAAGAGTTCTTGACATAAGCACGTAAAATATCATATTCTGTCTAAACATAACTGAAGCATTGGTCACATTGTTCAATTGACAGTTATACTTTATCCTCCACACAGAGAATTCTCTCGAGTGTGATTCTGTTGCTTTTCTCACTTTTCTTACACATATATATTGCAGATGAAGCACTTGTAATACCATGCAATCTCTTTCTGGAATAGTTCTGTAACGATACAATAAAAGTATTTTAATCAAATTAAAAATGTCAGGTCAAGTTTCTTAGTCAATATTTTAAGGAAAAGAAAAAGCAACAAAACATGACACTAAAGTAAATTTATTGTAACTGGAGTTCATTCAACTAAAAAATTCAGTGATAGTGTAATGAACTGATTGATGTGGACATTCCCAAATTTTTCTACTGAACACCATTATCACAGATTTGTACACACTGGAAACATCAATGCGGTTGTACTAATAATGTTCTTTTGAAATAATGTGACTATTTTCTGCATTTTATAGGTTGCAATGCAAAAGAAAACCAAATAGTCATCAAACACCTTGTCTCTTGTCACTTGTGAAATTGTTGCAGTAACAGAAATTGATCATGGGTCTTCTACACTGAAAGAAAGCTCATCACGAATGCAAGCTCGAAGAGCAAGCTTTCATGTCTCATTAGAGGTGGAGTTTAAAGCCAGAGAAATTTGCCTAACTCCAGCTATTTAGTGGCAAAGTATTGATAGACATAATTTCAGATACATTCCAGTACTCATTCTATTGTATGAATTACATCCTAAAAATATCAGAAACATTGTCTTGTGGATGTGTGCAGACAGAAACAAATTTCTTTATGTTCTAATATGCCTGTTCTGGACTGATGTGAGTCTTCTAGATTGAAGTTTGTTCACAGCAACCATCTTAGAGCATATGTAAAGTAAGGCTGCATCGTTCTAGATAAGTGTGTGTATGCACACACACACACACACACAAAAATCTGATTATTGTAAAATATATGAAAATAATGTGGTTTTGTTTGTTTGTTTATTTGTTTGTTGGTTTTGTTTTTGTTTTTAATGAAGTTATAGCAAAAGAAAGACTAGAATCGTAGAGTCATAGTTATAGAATTATTAAAGTTGGAAAAGATCTCTAAGATCATCTGGTCCAACAGTCCACCACCTACCACCAATATTGCCCACTGAAGCATGTCCCTAAGTACCACATCAACATGTTTCTTGAACACCTCACAAAGCATGGTGACTCCAACACATCCCTGGTGAAAATGACAGGGGTCCATTGCTGAATGAGGTGGATGTCGTGGTCACTGAGGGCATTGAGAAGGTGGAGTTACTGAACATCTAATCAAGAGAGTCTGGGGAAAGGAAGACTTCCCCTTGGTCAAGGAGGATCTGATCAGAGATCATCTAGGCAAAATCAATGCACACAAATTCATGGGCCCTGATAGGATGGATCCATGAGTGATGAGGAGGCTGATGAGGTGATGAGGAAGTGATTTCCTAGCTACTCTGTCATCTTTGAAAAATCATAGAGAATGGGAGAAATGCCTGATGACTGGAGGAAAGTCAATGTCACTCCAGTCTTCAAAAAGGGCAAGAAGGAGAAGCTGGGAAACTCCAGGCCAGTCAGCCTTACCTCCATCCCCGGGAAGGTGATGGAATAATTTATTTTGGATCTCATCTTCAACCAAGTGGAAGGTTATCAGGAGCAGTTACCATGGACTCATCACGGGAAGTCATGCTTGATTAACACAATAGTGGTCTAGGATGCCATGGCTGCCTGGGTAGGTGAGGGGAGAGCAGTGGATATCATCTACCTTGTCTTCATCAAAGCCTTTAACACTATCTCCCATAGCATCCTCATAGGTAAGCTCAGAAATTATGGATTAGGTGCATGGATAGTGAAGTGGATTGAGAACTGGATGACTGGCAGAGCTCAGAGGGTTGCAATCATCAGAACAGAGTCTAGCTGTAGGACTGTAGCCAGCAGTGCTCTCCAAGAGTCAGTACTGGATCTAGTTTTGTTCAGCATCTTCATCAGTGACCTGGATGAAGGGATAAAATGCACGCTCAGCAAAACTGCTGATGATACAAAGGTGGAAGGAGTGGCTGACACACCAGAAGGCTGTGCTTCTGGTGTCATTCAGTGAGATCTGGAAAGGTTGGAGAGAATTGGACACAGAATAACCTTATGAGAATCACACAGCTGAGAAGAAATAACTGTATAGGTTAGGGGCTGGCCTGCTGGAAAAGAGCTCTGCAGTTAACAGTGTGCTCTTGTGGCCAAGAATTATTCTGGGGCACACTAAAAGAGTGTGACCAGCAGATCAAGGGAGGAGATTCTCTCCATTTGCTCTGCCCTGGTGAGGTCAAATCTGGAATGCTGCGTCCAGTTCTGGGCATCTCAGTTCAAGAAAGACAGAGAACTTCTTGAGAGAGTCCAGCAGATGATTAGGATCCTGGAGCACCTCCCTTATGAGGAAAGATTGAGACATCTGAGACTGTTCAGCTTGGAGAAGACTGAGAGGGGGATATCATCAATGTTAATAAATATCTAGTGTGTGGGAGTCAAGTAGATGTGGCCAGGCTCTTTATAGTGGTTCCCAGCAACACAACAAGTAGCAGTAGGCACAGACTGGAAGACAGAAGATTCCATATGAACGAGAGGGTGACTGTGCACTGGAGCAGTCTGACCAGAGAGGCTGGGGAGTCTCCTTCTCTGGATGATTTCCTGTGTAACTTACTTAGTATAGGGAACTTGCTTTAGCAGGAGAGTTAGACTAGATCAGTTGAGTTCAATCTACTGACTTGCCTGGGCTGCAAGAAGGGTTTTTTAGGGCAGCATCTATGAAGATTGATCCAAAAGCAATGTATCCTAATCATATGCATGGAAACTATGACAAAGAGCACAATGACACTACTTGATAGAGCAAATTCTCAGCTACAAAACATTATTTTTCAACACAGTTACCACCATTAGCTATGCATTTTCACCAGTGATGAACAACAACCTGCATGCCACACTTGTAAGAACCTGCACAAGCAGGGGTGAGCTACTGTTATTGCCATTGCTGAAATGCATCACTCACCAGCTCACTGTGCTAGCATCAGCTGTTTGGTTTTCATCAACACAAACATCAACAAATGTCAATGGGTGCTTTTTTTGTTTTGTTTTGTTTTGTTTTGTTTTGTTTTGTTTTGCATGGAAGAATTAAATGGCACATATTTGCTTCAGATGCATTTCCATGTGAGATGCCATTTTGTCAGACTGCCCCCCTGCTGCCATCTGATGCATGGCAACAAAGTATAATGGAATACAGGTGGGAAGATTCAACATCTAATGCCATTATCTCTAACATCAGCCTACAAACTGTGGGCCTAGATAATAAAATTGGAGGTATTACTTTCAGAGAAACACTTTAATTTTACTTTGCTTCAAGTTTTCAAAGGCTTTGTGGATTAGTCATTTTGTGTTGTCTGTACTGCTACATAAAGAAAACCAGAGATAAATCTTTGGACGTAAGGAGTTATGTATGAACTTGTATCCAAGTTGCTTAAATATAGATTCTTCTATAGGAGATTTGTGTTGGAAGAACTTAACCAAATTTCAAACTATTGAACATTCATCCAAATTGCTTAACTAAAATGCTCCATAACCCTCTTTTAAGTAGCAGCACAGACCAAGGTATGTTAAGTGCATATCCTTATATGTGAATACATAAACATTAGAAAAATATAGAAAGCATATTCAAAAATATATATTTATAATTAACCAGGATTTCCCATCCACATTATACACATGTTTTTGGAAGTCTTTCCAAAGAATGTGACTCACCTTCTGGAGATTTCTATCTGTTTTATAAACTAGATGAGGTGATTTTAATTATACATGTTTGTTACCTAAAATTGGATGACATAATTTAGGTCAAAAAGTAAAACTGGAGGTATGAATCATCATCCATATACACTGCATCTGTACAACTAGGATGAAACTTGTCTTTATCTACATTTTCATTTGAATAATTTTCCCTGAGATCTATTTTATAAGTTATTTATCTTTGTTTTGCGAAAATTATCACTCCTTAATATCATGGTTTGGCTTTGATGAGAGTTGTACTGTGCCCTATCTTGCAGTAGAGTGCTTTGTCTTTCATTTAGCTTAAGGAATTTTAGCAGCTCAGAAGGTTTTTTTTTTGTAAAACATAGTACATGCTATGGTTTTATGTAAATGACTGCTAGCAATAACGGTATGATTTTTTTATTATTATTATTATTACTTTTTTTTTTTTTTTTTTTTTTTTTAATTTTAGGGCTAATATATACCAGTGGTGAAACTCAAACCTAATTCCTTAGTGAAGCGTGAGTGACAGGATTTTGTATGAAGCACAAGAACAAAATGAGAGCATATATAAGTTTCTGAGCTTATTAGTAGATATTTCAGATATTTTGAATTTTATTGAGAATAAGTCAAATCAGTAATACATTTACTCTTATTGCCAAATCCTATTGTGTGAGTAGGCTCAGGATTCCTAGGAAATTAGGTATTTTATTCTTGGTATAGCACTAGAGCTTCAGATAGTGATATTGTCCTCAGTTGTCCCTTCAGTCTTGAAAGCTCATTGATGTGAACACAGATGAACAGACAGAGTGTACAAAGGCACAGAGACTTGTTACAAAAAGAAACATAAAAAGAAATTGTTATCAGAAACATGATAGTCCTTGAGGACAGTAGAGAGATCATAACAGAAATAGTGTTGTTCTTAACAATATTTGTTTCCTGTGCCTTGGGCAGAATAATTTTCCTGGTGATATACTCAGCGACAGAGGTAATAAGAACTTTTTGAGATCTTTCATTTGTATATGAGACTTCTAGTTAACAGTTTTTGTTTGTTTGATTGTTTAAACCTAATTACACAAATATAGCAAATACATTATGGCGATAATTCATAAACTGCCTTTCAGCTTTCATGGCAGAACACTGTAAGCTGAATATTCATCTGCTGTCTTGGTTTGAGTTAATGGTGCTTTTTTATTTATTTATTTATTTATTTAAATATATATTTTAGAGGCTGTCTATAATAAAAACTCATCTGACCCAAACAAGCAATCAGAGGTCAGGGCTCAGTGTACTGCTTCCAGTACAAGAAAAAAAAAAACAGATGAATTTGGATCAGGTGTTTCTGATGCAATCTTAGTGGTAATTTATAAAAGAGATATGAAGCTGCAGACCCCTCACCCTCCTCAGCTAATACTACCTGCCTTTTGTCATTATCTATCATTTCTCTGTTTTGTCTCACTGATGGCACTTCTACTCACAGTCTTACAGATACACTCAGAAATTCTGTGTCTTTCAGCTCCATGAAAATGTCCTTGGCATCTTTGGGTACTTTAGGGGACCCACTCTCTACAACTTCTCAAAGAGGGGAAGTGGACGTGCCAATGTATTCTCCAACTGCACCAGGGGAGGTTCAGATCGGACAGCAGGATGCAAATCTGTACTGTGAGAGTGTTCAGACACTGGAACAAGCTTTCTGGAGAGAAGGGTCGTGCTCCATGCCTGTCACTGTTCAAGAACCATTTGAACAAAATTAGTTTTGTCTTATTTTTAATTGTCTTTAGAGTCTAATCCATCTTTAAAGGAGCCTACACTGCCAAGAGGGAAGTTTAATCACAGAAAAATGTAAGAGGAACACAGCTAGGTACACACGAACTGGAATACATTAGTAACTAACACAAATTTATCACCCACTGGGTTGCTAAGTTCTGCACCATAATACTACATAAACTTGCCTGGTTTTGTTCATGCTGCTGGAAATACAGTGAGTGAAGACTCTTTTACTCTGTGTCAAATGAAGCAAATAAAAGAAGGATGGAGACAAGAGGGTAAGAAATATATAAATATATTTTCTTATGGTAGTTGCATTCCCCAGTGATTCTACTGAGTGATGGAAGTTTCAAGTAAAGATCGGTGACACTGAAAACTGGTTTATAATTGAGCCTGACAGCTAATATGATCTCAGAATTGCTGTGCTGCAATCTACTCTGTCTCTATTGGTTAGCAAACATTATCCCAATAACAGTTAAGCCAAATATAGGCAAAACAGATGTTCCTCATAACCAACAACTAATTTATAACCACAAATTTATGAATAGAGAAAAACACTTAATGACAGTTCAAAGTTTATCTCATCAATAGTTAAAAGAGTAAAATATTTATTAAACTATTATGATGTGGCTTCATCAAAGCAACTATTGCAGACAAGTCAAAATCTTTATTGATGTTTCTGGGGAAATGGGATTATAGTTATAGGGACAGGTAAAGATTAAAATAAAAAGGTGGAGGAAATCCTGACAAAATCCATTCAGATAGAATATCAGCTTTTTGATAGAGAAAGATACATTAAATTGGACAGATACAGTATATGAAGAGTTATTAAATGAATAGCTGGACATGAGCCAGCAGTGAGTGCTTGCAGCCCAGTAGGCCAACTATATCCTGAGCTGCATTAAAAAAGAGGTGGCCAGCAGGGAGAGGGAGGTGATTGTGCCCCTGTACTCGGCTCTCGTGAGGCCCCATCTGGAATACTGCATCCAGACCTGGGGCCCCCAGTACTAGAAAGACACAGAGCTCTTGAATCGGATCAAGATGAGGGCCACTGAGGTGATCAGAGGGCTGGAGAACCCCTCCTATGGAGAAAGGTTGAGGGAACTGGGATTGTTAAGCTTCTGTTAGAGAAGGCTCCAGGGAGACCTCACTGTGTCCTTCCAATACTTGAAATGACTGTTTACATGGGCTGATAGTGATATGACAAAGGGGGATAGTCTTAAACTGAGACAGGGGAGATTTAGGTTAGATATTAGGACAAAGTTTTTCACACAGATGTTAGTGATGCACTGGAACAGGTTGCCCAAGGAAGTTGTGGATGCCCTGTCCGTGGAGGCATTCAAGGCCAGGCTGGATGCAGCTCTGGACAGCCTGGTCTAGTGGTTGGCAACCCTGCACATAGCAGGGGGGCTGAAATGAGATGACTTTTGGGGTCCTTTTCAACCCAGGCCATTCTATGTTTCTATGATTCTATGAAACAAGTATGCATTAAATAAGGTGTACTTTTGTAATTTCTACATAAGTTCCTCATAAACAAGTTAATGAAATTATCAAGTTAGACATGTACAACAGAGAAAAAAATATAGTTTTGCTGCTATGAAAGAATTATATTCTTTCAGATAGACTAAAAGTATTTTCTGAGAAGCTTTAAGAACAGTTGCATCACATCAAATTTCTAACCCAGTATCATAGTATTAAATGGGTTGAATTTTGAATGCCCTGGCAACCATATTTTATTTTTCAACAAAATATTAGTGTCAGCACAAGTCACTGAGGAGTGGCTGAGGGAGCTGGGATTGTTTAGTCTGGAGAAGAGGAGGCTCAGGGGAGACCTTACTGCACTCTACAACTTCTTGAAGGGAGGTTGTGATGAAGAGGGCTTTGGCCTTGGAGTCTTAGTGCAGATATTGTCAAATGTCTCCATTTATCAAGACATAAGACGAATGATTTTAGCCTTTATAAAATGTAGAACTACCCTAATGTGAAAAGACTGACACTGTAAAGTTGCATTAGTCTTCAGTGGAATGTATTCATCCATTTTACTGTGTACATCACCTCTCCCCTATGAAATGTAGTTCCACTTCAATGACCTGCTGACATCAATGAAGATTTTACAGTTCTGGAGTGACGAGAAGTTCTGCTGAAAGAGCCCGTGAATAACACTTCTCACATCATCAGTGAACATTCTCCAACACTTAATAGAGATCTAGTTGAAACTCTCCCTGGGAGTTCTCAGTTTCATAACTCACAATACAGAAAGACGGCACATTTCTTTAATTCTTACATAATAATGTCACAGTGTTTGTGCATCTGAAGCTCTGAAAACATTTCCATGATAAATATCTTTTTTTTTTTTTTTTCTTTTTCCCCAGAGTTTTATAGAACTTGAAAAAAAGACAGTCTATTATTTTAGAATTAAAGAACCACAGAGGATGGATCTTATTTAGTGGTTAAATGTGAAATGAAGTATATAAAGTATCGATTAATTTGAAATTACAGAAATGGGGGAAATTTTCATTGTGTCTGTAAATAATAATAATAATAATAATAATAATAGTAATAATAATAATAATAATTCTATTCTTACTTGAATGTTTAACAACATTTTAAATGTGCAGGTTCTGAAATAGTTATTGTCTCAAAATCTGTTGATGCCCACAGGCAGGGAATTTTAAGAAATATGAAGATACACTATGTACAATACTGCAATTTGCTGTAATACTGCTATAATTTATTAAATGTAAAGAATTTGCTGAAAAATTACATGTCACCATAATAGCTCTTAAGGAGCTTTAAGACAACTGGATATGCATGAAAATGTTGAAAATTGAAAACTGAAGCATAATGCTGAGGTTTCCATAGTAGGATTCACACCAAAACAGGTAATTACTAATTAGTTGGCTGATCTTATTCAACTCCCTGCCAATCAATGTCTTCTCAAAACCTTGTAATGAAACTATTAAACAACAGTTGTGAGAACAGATTAGGAATGTCATACCGCGGGGTTGCACTCAGACTAATGTAAATTTTGGGGATGGTTGCAGGCTCAAATTCAAATGTATGGAATCACAGAATCATAGAATGTTTTGGGTTGGAAAAGACCTTCAAGATCAACAGGTTTCACCCCTCTCTGCTATTAGTAGGGACAACTCTCAGTAGATCAGGTTGCTCAAAGTCCACCCAACATGGTTTTGAATGCATCCAGGGAGAGGGCATGCACAGTCTCTCCGGGCAACCTCTTCCAGCATCACACCACACTTACAGTAAAAAAAAAAAAAAAAAAATCTGATATCTAGTCAAAATCTTCCCTCTTCCAGTTTATAGCCATTAACCCTCACGCTATGGCTACATGCCCCTACAAAAAGGTCCTTCCCAGGTTTTCTGTAGGCCCCCTTCAGGTACTGGCAGGCCGCTATAAGGTCCTCCGGAGCCTTCTCTTCTCTAGGCTGACGAGCCCCAGATCTCTCAGCCTGTCCCAGTAAGAGAGGTGTTCCAGTCCTCTGATCATCTTCCTGGCCCTCCTCTGGACATGCCCCTACAACTCCATGTCCTCCTTGCACTGGGGACCCCAGATGGAGTCTCACGAGAGCAGAGTAGAGGGGCAGAATCATATTGCTTGACCTGATGGCCACACTTCTCTTGATACAACCCAGGATACAGTTGGCCTTCTGGGCTGCAAGCACACATTGCCAACTCATACTGAGTTTCTCATTAATAGACACCCCGAAATCCTTCTCCTTAGGGCTGCTCTCAAGCCATTATCTACCCAGACTGTATTTGTGCATGGGATTGTCTTGATCCAGATGTAGGGTCTTGCACTTGGCCTTGTTGAACTTCATGAGGATGGCATGGACCCATCTCTCAAGCCCTCTGGATGGCATCTTTTCCCTCTGGCATATATACTGCACAACTCAGTCCCACTGTCCATGTCGCCTACAAAGATAATAAATAGCACCAGTCACAGCACTGATCCCTGAGAAATGCCACTTGTCACTGGTCTTGATTTTGACGCTGAGCTGTTGAATGCAACTCTCTGAGAGTGACCATGCAGCGAATTCATTACCCAGTGAGTGGTCCATCCATCAAATCAATTTTTCTCCGGTTTGGCTACCAAATACTCTGCACAAGTCTAGAATGATGTCTGTTGCTCTCTTCCTTTGTCCACTAATGCTGTAACTCTGCAACATAAAAGGCCACCAAGTTTGTTAGTGTCATGGTTCTATGGTCATCGGTATTCCACGTCATAACATCATGTAGTGCACTGGGAATTAAAGTGTTAATGTCCCAGTTCAACATACTAAAGAGAAGAAACTACGTTCCCCAGAAGACTGTTAGCTGTGCTGATATCATTCCTGCACAGGGGGGAGCACATATAAGGCACTATTGGGTCATCTGACCTTCCTTTCGCTTTCCTTCATTGCTCTTCTCCTTCGTCTCTCCTCACTGCTGCCCATCCCGACTGTGCGTGCTGCTTCAGCATTATTGTAAGGTCTACAGCTTTTCAGGTACTCTCTCATTATATTTAGTAAATTAGTTTGTTCCTCCTCAGATCATTGCCACTGCTGTTTTTTAAATTATTTTGAGGTCCCCTGTTTCCCTTTTCTAGAGACCAAGCCGAACCAGCCCATAAACCATTGACAGTTAGGCATGACTTGTCCTTGGTGAAACCATGTTGGTTACCAACAATAGCCTCATCTTTATTTTTGTCAGTGGTTTATGGGCTGGTTCATCTTGGTTCCATGACTACTGGGGCAGGGGGACCCACGGATCTATGCCCTGAGAAAACGGAAAGGGAAAAAGGGGAAAGGGCAGGTAGATGGGCCTAAAAACAAAACAGCTACAGCTATCAGAGGAAAGCTAATTTACTAAAAAAGATATCGGAATGCAAGATAACATAATACAATACAATATAATGCAATATAGTACAATATAATTGGAATTGAAGCTAATAAATCAAATAAAACAAAATAGAGTGTCCAAAAACCAAAGGCCTTACTCTAACGCTGCAGGTGAGATGTCTAGCCAGGACGATCAGAAAGGCAAAGGATAGTGAGGGGCATCTTGTGATCTGCGAAGAGTTTTATTTTTTCCTCTGAGCAGAAAACAGAAACAACAATGCCAGGTCCTCTAGGGTGTGTAGTATATAGCTCTTCTCTTCTGAGCACCAGGTACCCAGAAATGTCAGCAGTTCATGGAACTGGAGCATTAACTCTTTAACTCACAGTGTACTACAGGATGTTATGATATGGAATACTGATAACAAAAAATCATAAAACCATGACAATTTTTCATGTGCCTTAGTAGGTCCTTCAGGAGGATCTGCTCTGTGATCTTGCCACGCACAGAGGTGAGACTGACTGACCTGTAGTTTCCTGGATCTTCTTTTTTTCACTTTTTTCAAATTGAGGTTTTGTTTCCTCTTTTCCGGCCAGTGGGAACTTCACCAGTCTGTCATGACCTTTCAATTACAATGGATAGTGGCTTGGCAAGTTAATCTGCCAGTTCCCTCAGAAATTGTGAATGGACCTCATTGGGTCCCATGTACTTTTTATTAGGACATGTAGTGACAGGATAAGGAGAAATAGTTTTAAACTGAAGAGGATAGATTTAGACTAGATACTAGGAAGACATTCTTTACTGTGAGAGTGGTGAGATCCTGGTACAGGTTGCCCAGCAAGGTTAGGAATGCTCCCTCCCTGGAAACATTCAAGGCCAGGCTGGATGGAGCTTTGAGCAACCTGGTCTAGAGGAGGGTGCCCCTGCGTACAATAGGGGAGGTTGGAACTAGATGATCTTGAGGATCCCTTCCAACCCAAACTATTCTATGATTCTATGATTTGAGCACCTTCAGGTTCTTCAGATGGTCTCAAACCTGATCTTCACTTACAGCAGACAGATCTTCCTGCTCCAAGTTCTTACCTTTGATTTCTTCAGCTTGGGCAATGTGACTAAGTCTAGTTTTATCTGAGTTATAGCTTTCCTAACCTGGTCCCTGGCTGCTCAGACAACTTCTTTGTAGACCTCCCAGGTAACTTGTTCCTGCTTCCACTTCCTATATATATCCTTTCTGCACTTCAGTAAGTCCAGGAACTCCTTGTTGATCCACAGAGGCCTCCTGGCATTCTTGTCTGCCTTTCTCTTTCTTGGGATGCACTGCTTCTGGGTTTGGAGTAGATGGTCCTTGAATAATGACTAGCTTTCTTGGGCCCCTCTTCCTTCCAGACCTTTCTCCCATGTTACCCTGACAAGCAGTTCCTTGAAGAGTTCGAAGTCTGTTCTCCTGAAGTCCAGAGTAGCAAGCTTGCTCCGCACCCTCTTTGATGCCCTAAGGATCTTGAAGTCCACTGTTTCATGGTCAATGCAGCCAAGGCTGCCCTTGAGCTTCACATTACTCACCAGCCCCTCCTCATCGATGAGGACAAGGTCCAGCGCAGCACTGTTTTTTTGTGTGTTTCTGTACTTCTTGGTAGAGGAACAAGCAGGAGGAGTTGGAAGCAATTGTGCATCAGGCTAACTATGACCTAGTTGCTATTACTGAAACATGGTGGGACCACTCCCATGACTGGAGTGCTGTGATGGATGGTTACAAGCTCTTCAGAAGGGATAGATGAGGAAGGAAGGGTGATGGTGTGGCCCTTTCTATTAAAGACCGTTTTGATGTTGAAGAGCTTGGAGTTGGGAATGATAAAGTCAAGTGTCTGTGGGTAAGGATCAGGGGGAGGGCTTGTAGGGGCAACATCTTGGTGAGGGTCTGTTATAGACCACCTAATCACAGAATCACAGAATCGTAGGGGTTGGAAGGGACCTCCAGAGATCATCGAGTCCAACCCCCTGCCAAAGCAGGTTCCCTACACCAGGTCGCACAGGTTGATGTCCAGGCAGGTCTTGAATATCTCCAGAGAAGGAGACTCCACAACACCCCTGGGCAGCCTGTTCCTGTGCTCCATCACCCTCACTGTAAAGAAGTTCTTGCACACATTTGTGCGGAACTTCCTATGCTCCAGTTTCTGGCCATTTCTCCTTGTCCTGTCTCTACACACTGCTGAAAAGAGTCTGGCCTCGCCACTTTGCCCCCCACACCTTAGATATTTATAGACCTGGATCAGGTCCCCTCTCAGTCTTCTTTTCTCAAGGCTAAACAGACCCAGTTCACTTAGCCTTTCTTCATAGGGGAGATGCTCCAGGCCCTTCATCATCTTTGTGGCCCTCCACTGGACTCTTTCCAAGAGATCCCTGTCTTTTTGTACAGGGGAGCCCAGACACACAGTGTTGGGCTCTGCAACTTTCTGAAGGGAGGTTGTGATGAGGAGGAGTTCGGCATCTTCTCCCAGGCAATGAACAGGACCCAAGGAAATAGCCACAAGTTGTACCAGATGAGGTTTAGATTAGACGTAAGGAAAAACCTTTTCTCTCAGAAAGTGGTCAGGCACTGGAATGGCCTGCCTGGGGAGGTGGTGGAGTTGCCATCCCTGGCAGTGTTCAAGAGGCAGCTGGATGAGGAGCTACAAGATATGGTTTAGTGGCTTGTGGTAGCAATGGTCATGGGAGGACAGTTGGACTAGATGACCTTGTAGGTCCTTTCCAACCTTGTGATTCTGATTCTATGATTCTAGGATATTATCTTCATGGCATTCCAGGAACCTCTTTGAGTACTAGTACCCTGCTGTATTGTCCCTCTAACCAATATCGAGGTGGTTGAAGTCCCCCATGAGGATCATGTTTTGCGAATGTGAAACTGCTCTTATCTGTTCATAAAAGGCCTAATTTACTCAGTCTTCCTGGTCAAGCGGCCCTATAGCAGACATAGGTATGTATTTTATGCCTTGGATAAACCTATAGTTATGTGGCCCTCAGGGAATATCAGTGGAGAAAACTCAATCCTGTGCTACTGTCTATATGCTTAGATATACCAAATTCAATGCTGCCTATGTTTAACCATGACCAATAAGGGCAATTTAATGTAGAATAACTAGCTGTTCAGAAGATGAAATGAACACTTCCATACCAAATTATCAGTACTTTCTACTTTGGGTCATACTGGAGGTTAGCAGAACACAGAGAAGCTAAGAATGAAATCTGTCTGATAGACTCGAATCTAGAAATGGCAGTTGCTGGGAGAGAAAATTGAACAAAGATGCATATGTGGACAATAAGCATATAATAATACAGATAATATGCATATAATAATTACTTGAAATAATCCATTTTAAAGGATATAATTTTTCAGGAGACAAAAACGAATGACATTCACTCCCCAGTATTGTTTTAAAACTTTAACCTCACATCTACTTTTCCTGGCTCACAGAGAGAAGCATTATCGCTATCAATAAATATTTACTTGGACAGTGAGAGCTGTCTTCTGCTATTTATCTATATTATTCAATAGTACTAGCAATACAGATGTAAAGCAAGGTGGAAACAACTATTTATTGCTGTCACTTGGATTATTTTCCCTCTGTAAGATTCTGCATAATCACTTAAAGCTGGAAACACTTCTGTGTTTAATCAAGGACAAGCACATACATAGATTCATTTTACCTATTATTCATGCTGTTTGTGAAAAAAAAAAGGAAAAACAAACAAACAAACAACATGTAAAAGAATTCACTGAACTTCAGGAAAGTGAATTTACATCTGTTTAAAGAATTACTGGATAAGATTCCCTGGAAAACTGTTGCTAGGGACACAGGAATGGAAAATAACTAGCAGCTGTTAAAGGACGACTTTCTGAGAGGAAAAGAGCACTCCATATCCAAGAAGAAGAAAAAAAGCAGAGGAGGCAGGAAAGTGGCATGGCTGAGGAAGGACCTGCAAATCAAACTGAAGGAAAAGAAGGACAAGTCCAGGTAGAGGAAGCAGAGATAGAGGGCATGAAACAAATATAGGGATGTTGTTCAGACATACAGAGATTACTAGGAGAGTGGTTAGGCCCTGGAACAGGCTGCCCAGGGAGGTTGTGGATACCCCGTCCTTGGAGGTGTTTCAAGGCCAGGTTGGACGGGTCCCTGGGCAACCTGATCTAGTAAATGTGTATGTTTGGTGGCCCTGTTAGGCAGGGGGGTTGGAACTACATGATCCTTGAGGTCCCTTCCAACCCAGGTCATTCTGTGATTCTGTGGGATCAGGAAAGCCAAGGTGCTGATGGAACTAGGGGAGAGATGTGAAAAATAACAAGAAGAGGTTCTATAAGTGTCTTAGTCAGAAAAGACAGGCAAAAAAGAGTGTACTCCCTCTGATTACTAAGGGAGAACTGTCATAAAAGACATGTAGAAGATTGAGGTATTCAATGAGTTTACTGTCAGTTAGGCTTCTAGTGCCTCCCATCTCCCTGTTTTGGGATTGCTGATCTTCAAAATCATTATCAGTGACATAGACAGTGACATCAAGAGCACCCTCTGCAATTTTGCTGACAACACCAAGCTGAGCGGTGCAGCTGACATACAATAAAAGGAAGGGATATAATTCAAAGGGACCTGGACAGGCTTGAAACTGTGGCCTCCTTGTTTTTGAGGAGAACATACAAACGGGGGAAGCCAACTTTTACCTAGTCTGATAGTGATAGGGTAAGATGAAATGGCTTTAAACTAAAAGAGGGGAGAATAAGTTTAGTTGTTAGGTGGAAATTATTTACTCAGAGGGTGGTGAGGCACTGGAACTGGCTACCCAGAGAAGTTGTGGATGCCCCGCCCCTGGAGGTGTTCAGGACCAGGTTGGATGGAGCTCTGGGCAGCTTGACCTAGTGGCTGGAAACTCTGGGTTGGAACTGGCTGATCTTTGATGTCCTTTCCAGCATAAGCCATTCTATGATTCTGTGTAATTTTAAATTGTACAAGGATGTTTAAATAAGAAACTGGAAGATCAACATTTTATTTCCAGTTGTACAGTAAATTGGTCACCTTACTGTCCTACGTTTGTTTTTATTCTCATGTTTTTTACTCAGACAGTTAATATTTTAAAATATTAAAATCCTTTTAAAATGTAGTTTGTTGACCAGAACAATATATTTCATAGAACTAAAGAAAATAGATCTTTCATATAAGTTTTCTGTTCTTTCTGGGGATCAACCAGCAATGATTGGTTACTGGAATTTTTACATTATTTTTATTATTATTATTATTTGTGCAATAGTAGGACAAGCTGTTTGTTTCTGATTTTTCTGTGACTGGGAATTTCAAAAACTGTTCATAGAAATGTCAGTGAAAAGTCGCTGCGTAGAGATTTTAAAATACTTTGTAATATTTAGTTCACTAAGGCCTCTTGAAGATTCCAAATCATCATGATATGGACCCAGATACATCCATTTATTGCTTAGTTTGCCAATATCAGGTTTATGCTTCCTATTTTTTTCCGAGCATGTCGTTTATTTCTGTAATGTTTGTGATGCTGGGAGATCTGTAGCTGTGTCTTTAGCCAGAAAAAGGAATTCAAATGTTGTCCAGGTTTGTGCTCATTACTACAATGGCACTGGCTGTCCTAAGGCAGCAAAACTTGAAGGAAGCTCTACTTGCATTTTTTTCATTTACAATAAGTGAAGATCTGGTGTAAATCAGGATCTAGCTTTAAAAATCTGGAATCATAAAGAGATTAGCAGCCAACTCTTTTAAAAATGTGTCAGTTTTAACAGCTTCTGCTGTACAAGATGCAGTGTACTGCTCAAAACCACACACGTATACCTTATGAAATGTCATTCTATCAGGAAAATAGTCACTTTTTTTTTTTTTTTTTTTTTTCCCATTACAACACTACACACACTTAGAGGCTTTTAAGACAAACAGAGAAACAAAATATAGTTCCTTAATACCATACTGAATTCTGTTCACTAAGATGGCAGATTAGTTCAAAACAACAGTTACCTTGAAAATAAATGACTGCAGTGAAAGGAGATTTAATTAATTCAGATAAACTAAATAAACTGATTAATGCAGCAGAAATTACTGGGTGGTCATACTGCTGTTTTAATAATTAAGTCCGCATTAATTAATTTCAAAGCTACCTTTTTGAAAGTCCACAGCTTGACCAATATTCATAGTGTAGAACACGCCAAGAGAGAAAATTTGCTTAGTAACAGTTTTTCAAAAGCTGGAACTGAGTCTTCATACAACTAGATGTGAAGAATGTTAAAAGAAAATGCCAATTTCAATAAACAATTTAGAATCTAAATAATTGTGTAGTGTACCTGCTTGACCTCATACTGAGAAACAGAGTTTGTTTCTGCCAGCTTCTTTCTTTCTCATAAGATGCTAGATTTTTTGCCAATTTTTAACAAGGTTTTGAATATAAATGGAACTTAATTTCTCTTTGAGAACTGCAGTAAAATCAGTGATCAAGGCTACCTCAGTTTGCACAGTTATTAGACACAGTGAGATTCAGTCATAACTGAGAGGAGATCCAAACCTTACCGAATTTGAGATCTCCATGCATTGCACTTTATATTATTCAACATGTCTATATTTTGGTGGTAGTGGATTACTTTTTTTAAAAAAATTATTATTATTATTATTATTATCAATTTATTTTTGTAACCTTGAATGATTCCTGGATTACATCCAAAATAATGGGTAAATATGTAGATTTTTCTCAATGGGTAGATTTTGTAGCCTGTTCATTGTAACTACTGAAGCAGTGTCTTATGGCCTTGTAAGGAATGAGAAAGAATGTCTACTAACTTTATGTGTTGTGCTACAGATAATAGTTATTCTAATGTTGATTTAAAAAGCATAACATCCAAGATTTAAAAAGCATAACATCCATTTATGCCATATTTTGGTCCTTAACACCTGTCATATGTGAAGAACTTTTTCACATTTTGTGACAACTGAAGTACTTTTTATACATTTCTGATGAGTCAGCAGGGATTTTACTCTCCATGCAGTTCTCTAAAAAGACCGAAAGGAAGATATTATATATTCAAGACTATCTGCTGTAGTGATTAATTTTATAAATTACTAAAAAAGATACAGCTTGCAAATTTCTATTCGCTGCATCACAGCAGATAGTAGTAACATCAGTATAATGACTGTATAAATGTATTTTATATAATGTATAAAAAATACATTCCTGTAAGGATTTTGTTCCCTCGTCATTTTGATTTGTTCTTCAAATGAAAACACCTGTGGCAGAAATTCCTCCTGACAAGCTGAAAGACACAGAACAGAGAACAAGTTCAGTAAAACGCTTTAATTACCATCTTCAGTATCCCTCCATTGTGCATCAACACCTTTTACAAACATCTTAATAAAATTTGATTTTTCTTGTTTTCACTTGAAATCAATTGTAATTTTTTTGAGAGATCTACATGCAACTTCAAGGATCAAGAAAGAATATCTTTTTAAGAAAAACACAGACAAAGTAGCTGTAACCCTTATGAAAGCTTTGTGTTGCATAGTTGAAGACATTTGAGGACAGAACAAATTTCTACAGAATTTTTTTTAAAGTGATCCTTTCTGCAATAAAGTTCTTTTGCAGGCTATTCTTTCTCAGACTACAAAAATCTACTATAAAAATTCTTCATAGGCCAAATCCCTCCTAAACTACAGGGAAAAAAAAAACCAACACAAAAACAAACAAACAAACAACAAAGAAACACCATGTTTTTATGTTCTTTAATATATACTTTAATTTTGGTTCTATATTAAAAACAGTTTATCACAGAAATCCAAATAAAAAATAAATATACAGCATCTTTAATAGACTTACTTACCCCACAAGTATGTCTTTTAAATTTTTTTAAAACACTTTATCTGATCTTGAAAGAAATATGTTACCTACTCTGCAGTGTCTCCTGGTGATTAGCTTTGGCAGATTTCTGTTGAGCATGCTGCCAGCTGGGATCCCTCTTCACATAGTTTTAAATTTTCAGTACACTGTAAAAGGAACACAGACGTGTTATTCCAATGGGGGGATTCCCCTCTGGGAGTGAGGCACTAAGAAGCTGAGTTTTATAGTACCTAAGTCATTTGGCAGGTCTAGCATCAAAATCATTAAAACTGAACACTTGAGAAATTAATATTAGTAGTAATCCTACAAGGGCCTCATACAAAATCAGTACTGTTGTTACAGCATGTCTGCAGTATGCCCAGTTTCAGCTCAGAAATAATTTTCAGCATCGTTATTCTGGTTCTCTGAATATGGACGTTTTACAAATGGAATGTAGGCACTTGCTTAATTGTAACTATGCAGGCAAACTGGCCTGTGAGTTACTGCTGGCAATGAAAGAAGCTGTTTAAAACCCTGCATGTTGCCTGGAGTTTCTCAAATGCAGCTTTGCGGTGGTGGGTTGACCTCAGCTGGCTGCAAGACACCCACACAGCCACTCTCTCACTTCCCCTGCTCTGGGGCAAGGAGAGAAAATATGATGAAAAGGGACTGGATAATGACAGGGTGATCACTAGAAACAACAACAAAAAATAAACAAAATACAAAAAAATCAAATAGAGTAGAGTGATGAAAATAAATAAGTAAACTAAAATGACTTTGCCCTTGAACTTTCTTCCCAGGCTTAGCTTCACTCCTTCATTCCTGACTCCTCTGTCTCTTCAATGTCAAGCATCACAGAAGGATGAAGAATGGGGTTATGGTCATTTCAAAACAGTTTTTCTCTGCTTCTCTTCACTCTTCACACGTTTTCCTGCTCTGTTGTGGGTCCTCTCCATGGGTTGTAATACATACCATCGTGTATGGCCCTCCCAGTCTTCCTGGGGACTCTCTTTTCTGGCACCTGCAGCACCTCCTTTTCTTTTTCTTCACTGACTGTGGTGTCTGCAGGGCTGTTTTCCTTCATTCCTTACAATACTAACATTTTGCCCTTTCTTAAATATAGTTTCACTGAGGTGCCAGCACCTTGGTAGCTGGGCCCAGCCCTGCCCTGAGGTATGCATGTTGGATCCAAATGGATCCAAATGTGTCCAGCACTGGGCAGCCCCGGCCTCACCTCACAGTGGGGCCTGGCGCCATAGACATGCCCTACAGTGATGCTACCAAGTTTTTAACAGCATCATAGTCTATGCAAATGTCAGGAAAAGAATGGGCCATTTAGCACATGTTCTACTCAAGATGTTAATATATAATACATGTTATTTCTGTTTTTCCTATTTTAATGAGGTTTTTCTTTTGTTTGTTTTTTGTTTGTTTGTTTTAAAGAATGAATATCTGGCTTTTTTCTCCCTCCTTCTAACACCTCTGTGTTTGCTGCCCTCTATGTTATTAGAGGAAGATTTTTCTCTGGTATACCTTACAGTCATTCAAATCTTTCAAGTTATAGCATGTTAGAACATTAAAATGTAAGGTTTCAATTAAATTACCTCTTTTGCACAATATTAAATTTCATTCGTGAACAGGATTTATTTTAGAAAGCTGCTGTCCATCCAGAACAAATGAACATTGCTACTAAAAGAGCTCCATATTTTCTCTTAATTCAAGCCAAGCATTTAGTTTGACTAGAAAAATGTTAATAAGAAAAGTAAACTTCAAACAATGTGAAAATTGTCCTTTGGGAAGTTTTCCATTACATACCTTGGCAACATAATAAATAAATAAATAAATAGATAGATAGATAGATAAATAAATAAATAAAAATCTATGTTTCTGATGGCAGAAATTTACTTTATGTCAAATATACATAAAATAGAAATCGTATTAGTTTCATTTTGTCCCAAGCTTTAGACCCAGCAATCTTTTCTATCCTTGTAAATCTAGCTCTTGAAATGTAGATGTTACCCTATGGTTTTAATAAACATCCCTCATATAAAAAGCTTGGAGACACATAAATCCAGAGGAATGATGTAATATGAACCTGACTCTAAGAAATGCTTCCTGGAGTTCCTCAGGACCATATGGATATAGCTATCATCCACATTTCCAAGGGTGCAGCATGTGTTCTAACTTGTAGAGCTTTAGCTTATATAAAGGTATTATACACAGCTTTTTAGCTACACAATTTTTGCTACTTGCCTTTTGGTATGAGTCCAGTGGAAACAAGTTGATTTTTGGTGGTTTGTTGTTGTTGTTATTGTTTTTATTTGTTTGTTTTGTATGTGTGTGTGTGTGTGTTATTTTCCTTATTATTGTTTTCTAAGATTTATGTTCCTGTGCATTTTAATCTATGTATAACTACATCTACATCCAGGAATAGCTGCTTCTTCTAGGTACTGGCACATAGCAACTTGAAATTTCCCAGATGGAAATTCTGAACAGCTGAGTTTCTGCTGCTTGCTTCCTGGTACAAGAAAAGGCATTTGTAGATCAAGCAAGGAGCAGATGGAGAACAATTGGAGTATATAATTATTCGGCATGGGTTCCTTTTAAATGAGTAGGCTGAACTCTTTCTATTTGGCTGGGAAGACAGAGGGACAGAGTAACAAATGGCAGATAAACCTTCCAATAATTCTTTAAAATAGATCTAGGCAAATATGTGAAATAAGTTCATCAGTTACCAAGGTCTCTTTTTCTGTGAACTTCAAAATCTGGCAAATCAGTCTCAGTCTGCTTTTGAAGCCTGAGATTAATACACAGCCTACCCAAACACTTCTGTATTAATAAACTACATTGATTTCATTATGTTACCTGAGGACTCCATCTGGTGACTTTTCTTTACTCTGCCAGATTTAGAAAAGCTACAGCCCTGCTGTGATCTATTGCCAAAATATAAAATCCACCATAGCAAAGTATTAACACATTGTGATTTTTGCTCTTTAAAAGTGAATAATTGAATTGTGTGACTTTTTGAAACTGCCCTCATAGGAGTATTACATTTTGTAAGCTGATGGCTAATAGGAAAAATAGATGCCAAAATCATTATCTAGAGACTTACAATTATTTTCACTAACTATCCAAGATTAAATGAGCGTATGAAGGAAAATAGATAGAACATCAAAGCAAGAGTAATAAAATACTGTGAGAAAAGAAAGCAAATCAGAAGAATTTAAATACAAATAAGACGTGAAATCAGAAGCAAAGAGAGGGTGATAAAATATATCAGAAGACGAAAGGGAAGAATTGTACCTGGTTGCCATACCTAAATTACATTCTGTAACTGCATATTCAAATCAGAAATAATAAAATATTTTCTCTTCAAAAGGTTGCATAAAAAGGTCGGGAAAAAAGAAAAAAAAAGAAAAAAAAGAGAAAAAAAAAAAAAAAAAAAAAAGGTTAGATTCTTTCTCAGGAATTTGTGACCAGAAAAATCTTATTTTTTTGTCTAATTGTATTATTTGCATGGTTGAAGAATCCTGCTGGTCTTAATTAGTGTTCATATTTTAAAAGCTTCTGTGCAAAATAAATAACTATACGATTTAAACATATCTTTTCATTTCTTGGCTAAAATAATATTGATAAAAATACCTAAGCATATGTCATGTATTGCCAAAGGTGCATTGATTTTCAAAGTCATTCAGGAGATTTAAAGCAGACTAAATCTTATGCATGCATTCCAGATCAACTCCTGTTGTAACTCAGTACAGAAGCAGTGTGAATAAGCAATAATTGAACAACATCTACATTTGAGTCTAATATACTTACAAATCACTTTTTTTTCAATATGACATGAATCAATCTGATAAAATTATTAAAATCTTACTATTTGTTCACATCTCTATGTTTAGGGCTGAAAATGTATTTAATATCTAGTGTTTTAAATATGTGTTCAAATGTAAAACTGTTGGGTTCGGATTGAGATACACTTGTGCTATTATCACAAAGAATTCAATATTCTTTTATTTGTGAATTTTACTGCATTGTAGAGATCCCATTTTACACACTGAAATATAAAAGTTCAACTCTATGAGTACAAAGGAATACACATACAAATGGCAAATAATGGAAAGGAAGAAAAATTGAACTGTAGATCATTTTATACTTTCTATAAAAAGAAGTAAGTATTAATTTGCTTCAGCCAAGCTGACATTGGTATATAGAAATGTAGACCACTGCACCCAGGCATGCTGGCACACAAACAACTACACATGGAGACATGCATTAGAAAAAGCTCGGAACAAAAACGACAGATGTTAATGTCCTACATCTTCAAGTCCAAATGCTGGTGCCTTTGAAATGGCCTTAAAGAAATGACTTTATCTGCTAATATTTAATATAGTCTTTAATACCATCCGTATGACTGGAATTTTTATCCCATGTGCATTAACTGTAATTACTGGTGTGATAGAATTGAACTACCATTCTATTAATTGAATTTTAGTATATTAAATACACAGCATAGGATGTAGAATATAAACAGTGGCAAAATACCCTTTTTAGAATATTTAGAGCAAGGGAGAGAATCACATAAATAAACATTCAAAGTTAATCTTAAACAGTTGCTTCAAAGTTTATAACTGAAAATGAGAATTTTACTCATGTTATTGAAATTTTATCTGACATGAATTACAACAGATAGAAGACTCCTACTTTTCACAGAATCACAGAATTATCGAGGTTGGAAAAGACCTAGAAGATCATCCAGTCCAACCATTACCAATACTTCCCAGCTAAATCATACCCCTCAACACAATATCCAAACGTTTCTTGAACACTCCCATGGTCGGTGACTCCACCACTTCCCTGGGCAGTGCATTCCAATGCCTGACTACCCTTTCCGAGTAGTAATACTTCCTAATGTCCAGCCTGAACCTCCCCTGGCACAGCTTGAAACCATTCCCTCTAGTTCTATCACTGATATTCACGAGAGAAGAGGCCGACCCCCAGCTCACCACAACCTCCCTTCAGGAAGTTATGGAGAGCTATAAGGTCTCCCATGAGCCTCCTCTTCTCCAGGCTGAACATTCCCAGCTCCCTCAACCGCTCCTCATAAGGCCTGTGCTCCAGACCCCTCACCAGCTTCGTAGCCCTCCTCTGAACTCGTTCCAGGGCCTCAATGTCTTTCTTGCAGTGAGGGGCCCAAAACTGAACACAGTACTCGAGGTGCGGCCGCACCAATGCCGAGTACAGGGGGACAATTACCTCCCTGTTCCTGCTAGTAACACTGTTTTTGATGCAAGCCAGGATGCCGTTGGCCTTCTTGGCCACCTGGGCACACTGTCGGCTCATGTTCAGCCGAGCATCAATCAGTACCCCCAGGTCTGTTTCCTCAACACAGTCCTCCAGCCACTCCGCCCCAAGCCTATAGCGCTGCCTGGGGTTGTTGTGGCCAAAGTGCAGGACCCGGCATTTGGTCCTGTTGAACCTCATCCCATTGGCTTCGACCCAGCTCACCAGTCTATCCAGATCCCTCTGCAGGGTCTCGCTACCCTCAGGCAGATCGACACTCCCTGCCAATTTGGTGTCATCCACGAACTTACTGAGGGCGCACTCAATGTCCTCATCCAAGTCATCAATAAAGATGTTGAAGAGGACAGGCCCCAGCACCGACCCCTGGGGAACACCACTCATGGTCTCCAACTGGATTTGACTCCATTTACCACCACTCTCTGGGCCCGGCCTTCCAGCCAGCTCCTTACCCAGCCAAGAATTTCCTAGCCAGAATCTTTCATAATGTACATAGATGCAGTATATGCTATGTTATTCCAATTATGTTAAAAGAAGGATCCTTTCAGTCTGACAAAAAGAACATTATTTGCTAATTTTCATCACTACAGGAATCCGGATATCTTTGCACACAGCAGTGACTGCACTGTGCTCAAGACTTAGAGTAGAGCTGTTACATGACACTCAAATTTATAGAAAAAAAAAAGTGATTAATGACTCATAGTTCTAGTCAATAATTGTTATTAAAACATTTTTGTGTTAAAAAAAAAAAAAAATTACTGCATACAAGAAACAATAGTTGGTATGGAGTGGCTGCAGTAACCTCATAGCATCCATATTAGTTTATATTGTCACACTTACACATACTGTGGCCATATGAGCTACCAATAATACCATGATATAAATTTAATAAAAGCCAAGTTGTCTGTGAATGTTGTTTTGAGAAGAAAAATAAGTGTACCTTATGACTCTGTGAACACTGATTCCTTGGCGGTGAAACTTCTGGGTCTAGATTGTATGCTGTCGAGAGTAAAGAGAAGGGTTTGGGTATGGTTGCTCAGCTGTACCATTGCAACAGAGCATCACTTCTGTATTTAATTCACTGACATTGCAATCATAGTCTATATCAACTCTAGTAATAACCTTACCAGGGGAAGGAAGAGCACAGGAATGAGAATGAAAATAGATAAGTAACACTGCCATATTTCCTCTCATTGCTACAGTTATAGCTGTAGGAGACAACATCTTAGTGACGATGCAGTGTGGATGTTAAAACTCAGAAAATACAAGCATAATCAGATTATTTATTGCACTAGGTAAAGAGGAACAGAGGTTACTTTAATAGTTACTAAATCCGAGCATTTATATCTTTTATTTATACAGAATTTTGGAACATGTGGTGTTCTCTTTTAAGAATATGTATATGGGCAATCTAAAAGCTTCCAGACCAAGAGCATTTTGCTTTGCTTGAAGATATTGAAGGATATTGAAGATGACTTTACAGATACACTTTTCATGAAGAAAAAAAAAAAAAAAAAGAAGGGAGGTCAGTACAGATTTGTATTCTGGGGATTATCTGGTTATCTCATCAAATGATAGATCCATCTGGACCTAATTCCCATTACTGTATTGTAACCTATATATAGGCTTTCTTTGATTCTTATTCTGCATATTTTCTTTTCTACTGATTTGCTTGCTTTCTATACCGTATTTCTTTAGTTTACTTTTACTATTCTTTGTATTGCTCTTGAGAGGACCACTTCAGTAGTCTAAAGATGTCAAGCTGGAACTTCAGTGTGTGTAGCCTGGATGTGGGAATAAAGAATATGCCAATTAAATTTGCATAAGATACCCAGCTTGTGAAAGAACAGGAATAGAAATCAAAATATCTTGATGAATTGGAGATGATAGATTTGAAACAATAAGATGCAATTCATTAGGGACAACTGCAAGATATTCATGCAGAAATAGCAAATTGTACACACAGAAATTAGGGAACACTTGTTTAGGTACAAATTCTGCAGGTTTCCATGTTAAAAAGGATCCCAATGTAAGCATAGGTCCACAATATCACAGTATAGTTAATTAAAAATAAAATAAAATAAAATAAAATAATAATTATAATAACAAAGAACATTATTATAAAAATATTTCTGCAGTTATCTTTAACTAAATTCAGTATTCATGAGTAAACTTGCACGTGATTTCACTTTTGTTTTGCATTTCTTTTTATGTCAAGCTTGATAACAACTAAGTGTCAATTGATAAGAATGCCAAACAAAGAAGAAATACTGATTGCAGGTCTTGAGGCTATGGCCTGCAAGTAGAGACAAAATAAAGTACTATGGAGGATGTGATATTAGATTTTAAGAGCATATAAGACTATTTCAAAGATAGTAATAATACCCTCTTTTAATCAGAAAACAAGTAATTTAATAACAAAAAGAAAGATGATTAATTAAATAATGTAAAAGTTATTAGAAAATATTTTCTGAAGACGAAGTTAAGAAATTGGAAATTCTGTTAAAGGTACCTGGTAATCTTTTGTTATTGAATGCAGTCGTGATAGAAATGTCTGTCAAGAATGTCCTAAATGTTGGGATGACAGAATGGGTTCATATTCTAAACCTTTCAGACTTAAGAAACTAGAAGAATTCTGAACAGATTTAAGATGAAAACATTTAAATCTTCCTTCTTTTTCTCTACATGTTTTCATCTTTCCAAACTCTGATATTTTTTGAGATCCTTCTTGTTATTTTATATGATCATTGGACAATAATTAAGGATAGTACTAAGAATATATAAATTGATTTTATAACCTTATTCTTCCTTTTTTCCTTTTTTTGTATCTCCCTGCGTATTATACAATTATTTTTTATAGTATTTCATTATGTGGGTTGGGTGGTTTGTTGTTGTTGTTGTTGTTGTTGTTGTTTTTCTTTTCTTTTCAATTCTTTTCATAAAAATTTAGTTTCCTAAATAGGTGAAACCATATTGCATATCAGAGTTTATTCTGACACTCTTCAGTGCTAAAACTCTATGAACATACTTCACTTCTTATTTCAGAGTCTTGATATTTTCTGCTTCCTCTGTACTTCTTTCTTCTTACAGAGAAATAAACTGTTCAAAATAGTCCAAAAACTTATTCTTATTCACATATTCTATTCATCTTCCTATTGTTATCTTTTATATAATATTCTTATGTTGTAACCACTGCACATAGTGAGATTTGTATGTACTATGCAATTAAAGTGTATTGTGAATTCACAAATTGCTGGGGCAAATTTACATTTTCTACAATTGAGTATTGCTGACGAAGCAAAATGGAGTTACAAATAAAGCATCATGTGATGAACTAGGTTGCAAAAATATTTATAGCAGAACTGGAACTACTAAATCCTATTTATCTCCTTTATTTTTTGGTATAAACAACAAAAATCAACCAACTTGCACTTTTCCCCAGTATAAATAGTAAGCACACCCTATAAGCAAAGGTTTGCAATCCTTACAAAAAGAATATATTTTTTTCATTTAAATAGAAAGCATACATTGAAGTTAAAATCTACTCTCCACTCAGTGTTTTACTTACACGCTAATCATAATGTTTAAAATTGGATCAGGGAAATCAACAAAAGGAGATGGGAAAACACCTGCAACATGTTGATCTTCTGTGTATTCTGTAAAATACATCAGTCTGATGATACTTCTGGCGAAGGCTGAATATATGCTCCATATGTTTAGATACCAGTTGATATGTTAATTTCTGTAATGTACCAGTAGGTAATATTACCGAGTAATATTTGTGATAGTAGATTTAATGGATTTCCACATGAGAAAAGATGATATACAGAAAAGTAGCAAGAAATCTGTAACAGAAAAATAATTTCTAAATCTGTTGGTTCTCTTATAAAGTTCCTGAGTATATAAATTCTGTCGGTAAAGGACAATATTACAGAAGAATTTTGGTGGTGTATCTGCACAGAAGCATGTATGTTCATGCACATGTGCAGCAATCTTATTGGTAATGAAGCAAAAATAATCAGGTAAATGAATAATGGTTCACTAATTATTGTCCATTAAAGTAGAGAAGAAGGAAAAGTAAGAAGTCAACTTCTGCTACTAAATTTGATTGTCTTAAAAAAATAATAATAATAATAAAAAGAAAAATCAACTGATAGATTTTAGATCATGTGATCCAACTCCCTTATCAAGCAGGTATACCTAGAGCATGTTATGCAGGACCATGTACAGGCAGCTTTTGAAGATCTCCAAGGAAGGAGATTCCACAACTTCACTGGGCCAGAGTTCAGTTACCTTCAAACTAAAAGTAATGTGTTTCTTGATATTCAGATGGAACATCTTGTGTTCCAGTTTGTGGCCATTTGCTTCTTATTTTGTCACTAGGCACCACTGAAAAAAAAGCCTGACACCAATTTCTTTACAGCTTCCCTTCAGGTATTTATATACATTGATGTATATACTTAATGCATTCATATGCCCTTGAGTCATCTCCTCTCTAGGCTGAACAGTCCCATCTCTTTCCTCAAAGACAAGATACTCCGGTAGAAGTTTTGCGTACAGAAGTATTCAAGGACTGAAATACATCCATCTTGGTCATGTACATAATCTGGTTTTGTATTTTTGGATCTGTGGAATATCCAAAATCTCTCTTTTAAAATGATAAGCAAAATAATTGTTTTACAAAATTGGATTATAAAATAACAGTCACCAGTGCAGCTCTTTGTATAAATACAGCAACAGTTGTAAACAATACTGAAATTAATTTGATGCTGTCTAAACTGTAGAAATGAAACTTCATAACAGTAAAGATTTTTTAAGGTTCTTATGTTTCAAAAAATAACCAATAAAATGTGGAGTTCTTGCTAATGAAGGAACACAATACATAATAAAATTGCTAGTTATCTGATTTTGGTGATTTTGGTGCAATGAAAAGTTTCTTAACAACTTTTGCATGCGTGCAGACTTAAGAAGCTCATGTGTCTGACTATCCGAACTGAAGGCCCGATCATTATTTTGGACTATGAAATGTGTTAAAAAAACACTGGGAGTTTTTTTTCTTACAGATGTCCTGGGCAGACCAAGTGAGAAAAAGGAAACAATAATTTTTTTACCTCTGTTAAGTTTGATTTACACCTCCGTGGTCCTTGATATCCTGACTATGAACATAATGTTCTTGCTCATATTTTCTATTATTTCATGCCATCCTTTATCTTTTTTTTACCTAACAATTTTTTTTTTGCCAAATCTATCTCTTCATTATTTTTATTTAGTTAGTTTTATTTATCATCTACTATTAGCAATACAGTAATTAGCATAAATATAGAAGAGAAAGTCAATAGGTAGCTGCAGAGGCTTAAATGCATTTTGAGGACTGCGATTCAAAACACAGTTGCCATTTAAATTTATAACATTTTACCTTTGCTTCTGACTCCTGAAAATTAATATATTCTCCCAACCTAAAAATCTGTATTGGTGAAGCTTCATGAATGTTTTATTATCTGCTGAGCATGCCTAGTATCAGTTTTCTTTTTTATTAAAGCAAATTCTTTATTGCCATATCCCTTATTTATTTCTTCACAGCCAGTAGATATGTTTGATGCTTGCTTGAAGTATTTTACCATCTCTCCTTATCTTTGAAAAGCAAAACAACTTTTCATAGTACTCTTGTGCTGCTGCTACTAGTTCTGTTGCTACTACTTGTTATTACTCCACAGCTGACTACTCATCACAGAACATGACAAAGAACTTATTTTAAATTTTCTTCATGTATTCAAGAATTTGAGCCTCTTTATTTGTTTGGAAGTGCTCTGTCTAGCTAGCAAACAGGATATTTTTGAGTCCTTCCCCAGACTAATCTGAGTTACTTAAAAAAAAAAAAAAAAAAAAAAAAAAAAAAAAGCAAATAGTTTCTTCACCTGTGCATTACAAACATCCTGACTGTTCTCTTTTTCCTTGCACTGACACATAAACTTATGGTAACCAAATTTCTAGATCAAAGTCAGGCTTAGGTTCTGAGCCATTTAACTGTGTCTTGGTGGTTTACGACACAGATGTGTACCTATGTTCAGTGGAAACTTTTGAGGTCAAGCAGTGAACTACGAACGGAATTTAGGCAAAGTAACTGACAGCGACCGAGGATTTTCAGTGTCTGTTAAAGAGTGAGGAAGAATACATTACTCTCCATTATACCTCAATACATAATAATTGTTTGTTTTTGTTTCTTTGCTTTGTATGGAGACGCCTAGCCTAGATACACAAGTTCATTCTGGTGAATCCTAAATAAGAACAGATGCATGAACTGGATAGAAAGAGGAGCACAGTTCATTTGCCAGTGTTAGTAACAAGCATACTTTGCTTAATTTGCTTTTTGTAGAGCTCATTCTCATCAGTCTAGTTTTTCTCTAGTAAAGTAGATTTAAACATCATAGGTCTGTTGAGTTACAGCATGCGATATAAAGCATAAAGCCACCATTTGAATCTAACTGCCAGTCTGAAGCCTTGACAGGTAACAATACTGAAATTGAATTTATTGGCACCCACAGTTTGCCTTAAGTATTTACTCTGATTAATGTGTTTATGAATTCCTTAATGCTCTATGATTGTAATTTTACTCCTTTTGAAAAATTAATTTTAGAAAATAATATAAATAAAAACTGGATATAATATTTTAGAATTGACAGTTAACTTAGTATATAAAAAAAGTGTCAAAATGATCGTGATAAATCAAAATCTTATCTTATTCTAACTGTACTTTTCTGGATTGTCAGGTAATTAAGTGCAGGTACTAATTAATTTGCCAGTAAAGTTTTATAAATTAATCAGAAGTCATAAATATCAATGACGATGTAACAAAAAAAAAAAAAAAAAAAAAAAAAAAAATCTGAAGTTACATAACTGTTTAAATGTCTTGATAAAATGATGTATGCATATATTTTCCCAGGCTTGCTATTTATTTGCAGTCCTTTTCTACCCACTCATGACAATTTACACACAGATATCTACCGATGAGATACCATGTTCTATCTCTGTTAATTTAAACATTCAACTGAATTCTAAAAAGTTCACAACAGAAACCAACAGCACAATAACGCTATTAGATAGAGCAAATTCTCAGCTACAGAACACTGCTTTTAAATGCAGTTACCACTATTAGTTATGCATTTTCACGAGTAATGAAGAACCTGCATGGTGCACTAACATAAATCTGCGTGGCTGTCTGGACATGTCTTGACTTTCATGACATTGTCACCACTGCTGAAGTGCACCACCCACCACATCACTGTGCTCACATCCACTGTTTGGTATCACAAAACTCAGAAAATGTTGGTGAATGTCAATAGGTGACATATTTTCCTGAGTGGAGGAATACATACTTCCAACTCAGTCACCAATCTGCTAGACTGCCCTTCTGCTGCCATCTGCTGCATGGCAATAAAATTTAACAGAATATTGGTGGAAGTTTCAATTTCTACTGCCCATACAACCTAATTCACCTCTGACATCATGAACTAACAAAATAGGTGGCATTACTTTCAGAGCAGCTCTCATACATTGCTCTCAGTGCTCTCTCTTCTTCATGCTGCTATGCCTCTGCACCCTGTGGCATTGATACCAGTAGATATAATTACCCATGTGGTCTAGTGATGATTAGCTCAAGACAATAATTAAATTGTATCCTTCTGATAAGTACTGAGCTCAGTCTACTTTATATATTACCTGTCATTATCAAATTGAGCCCAGAAGGCAAGAGAAGTGAACAAGCATCTAATAGGTAGATTATGATGGAGTTTGAAAGTTAGGCTATTCAGTATTTTGTGAAAAATTTTGAGCATGCCATGATGATATTCATTGCAAGTATTTCCATAACAAGATAACAGCATCCAGAAGTTTATGAATGTTTTGGTTTCAGATTTAATTTATGTGTGCATGTGTCATTTAATTCACAGAAAAGAACCATAGAATGATAGATTGAAAGAGACCTTAAAGATCATCTAATTCCAAACCCCTTGCTGAAGGCAGAGACACCTTCCACTAAACCTCAGCTAAATGATTTCTGTTGACCTGATTGCAGAAATTAACTGAAGGAAAGATGAGGTTGTCATTTTTAGGAATAAAAAAACTAAGGACGGAGCCTTGTTTCGGTGTGCATACGCCACAAAGGCATATCAACTGTTACTCTATGAATTATGCCTTGCTGTTTCTGCTAATTATGAAATGGGCATCTAAATATGAGATTGTCTCAATCTTTATGACAAATGTATTTAAATGCTTGTATTCCTTCTGTGCTGCACCAGGCCTCTGACCTCGCTGTGTATTCAGCCAGTTTTACAAGGAACTGATGAGACTTCAGTCTTTGTCAACCCAGAAATAAACTGGTTCTTGACACTGGGGTTTTCTCATTGATTAAATTGTCATGGTGTATTCACAGCCTAAACACTGCCTTCTGGTCACTGTCCTTTTCTTGTGTGGAAAATGACCTTTGTGAATTAATTGCATGCCCTAGATGTGTCAAAACGAGGTGGAAGCAGTAGTCCAAAGCAATAACATTCTGGGAACTATTTGTCCCTTGATTCTCTTGCGAACTTTAGTGGAAGGGGAGTGGGGGGGTGAGGGGGGGTGGGGAATGCACAAATTGTATATTATCTTTTAGCCACAGTAAATTTGAAAGATAATTTAAGCTGCATCTAGAAAATTCTATTTGTACTTTATGTTCTGCTTGAGAATATTTTAATGATTACCCTGTATTAATTGTAAATATAAGTACATGCTGAGTGAGTTATAGGAACTATTTTGAGTCTGGATACTTCAGCAGTAGGTCTGCCTTTCAACTACCGCTTTGTAACTATTATTGAGTTTTCAAAGATTTTTGGATAATTTATAACTCTATAAGAATTCCTTATTTTATGCAAATATGGAAACATATTACATTGAATTTGAATTTCTGGCATGTAGTGCATTCTGGATGCACTCCAGCATTCTCCAATACACTATGGGATATAAATGGGATATCACCAAAGTGAAACTAAAGTTCCTCCCCTACCTTGCAGAATTGTCCAAATTCAGAAGTAACTAATAATTCTCTGAAAATAGATAATTTGATGCAATTCATGTTTTCCTTGCAACTTTGGTGACTACAGAAGTTTTTATCAAAACAAAGCAGATGGGGTATATTGGAAGGCTTGCATGAATGTCTAATTTTCTCTCAATTCGTTCACTAGTCACATGTATAGCTGTCTGAAATCCCACCTGTTTGGATACAGATTGTCCAAGTGCCTTGGAGCTGTGGCTAAGCTACATAGTACAACTGGTAGGCTACAGGAATGCCACAGCTTCATGTATTAGGTAGGCAGCATGATTGTCTAGTCAGTCCAGTGGGCTGAATATCTCTGCCCAAAAATGGGCATGGTTGCAGTTCCCAGTGGAGCTGGGCAGGACCAGATTGCAGGCCTACAGATTATATTCTGTCTTGTTTAAAACAAGGTTTTCTTTAAACCTAATTTATCTTACGAATTCACCTTTTCATTTATTCATTCTATTTCATAATGAAAAAAAATGTTAAATGTGCTAGAATTTCTACAAGATGAAAATTAGAGATTAAAATGATAAATCAATTTTAAATAAAAAAAATAAAAAAATTTTGAAGAACAAAATAATTGATTTCAAAAGAGAAAAATTAGGAACAACAACGACAACAAAAGTCAAACTTAGATGAAAATGAAAGATATTTTTATTTAGAAATCACAAATACTGCTGTAAATATGGAGAAAAAAAAATTAAGTTGTAACCTAGCTGTAACTGAGCATTGTCCCACAGCAGGTGTGCAATACCTGTGACATCTCCAGAAGAAATGAACATTCTTCAAAATCATGCCAGTATAGAATTTTCTATGCAACTGTGAACCAGAAATATATTAACTAGATACAAGCTAGATTTCCTGTAGTCTCTTTATATCTCTTCTTGCCTCGTGTGTCTCTTCTCATCTTACAACCAAGAAATATATGAGATCAATTACCTCAGCTTAATGTTGCAAGGCTGTATTGGTGGTTCTGTAGTTGTTTTCTGCATTCCTGCAGCTTTATTCTACCTGTCTTTCAGTGGATAGAAAACTGCTGTAGATAAATAATTCATATGCAACAGCACAAATAGAATTTCAAGCCCTAATTGTGAAGATCCATAGAAAATGGTGTGATTTTCCTGGTGGTGTTTTGTTGTTGTTGTTTTTTGTTTTGTTTTGTTTTGTTTTTTTGTTTGTTTGTTTTAATTGTTGTTGTTTATTTCTCATAGTTTTTATTACTCTATATGATATAGATATTGATGTTAATTTGCATATGCAAATGCAAGCTACAGAAAGAACTGATAAGTCCTTTTTCAGTTGCCTAAGAACATATACATAAGATGGCTCTACTAGCATATACTGCAGAAATGTACACACACCAATCATGAGGATCAAACACCACTGAAGTAATTTTTTTCATTCTTTCCTAAAACTTAGGCCAGCCTCAATATTAGATTCTCAGGGAATATGGTAGGTCACAGAATATCTTAAGAATTTATATCAATTGAAATCCAACACAAAAGCTAACTCTTCAGCTCATACTCAGAGAGTGGAGGTCAATGACTCAATGAATGGATGTAGATTATTGTTTCATGATATCCCTTAGGGGTCAGTACTGGGACTGACACTGTTTAATCCATCAATGATATCAACAGTGAGACTGAGTGCACCCTCCACAAGTTTGTAGATTACACCAAGCTATGTGGCATCAACACACCTGAGGGGTGGGATGCCATCCAGAGAGAGCAGTGTGCCCAGGAGAACCTCATGAGGTCCAACAAAGCCGAGTGTGAAGTCTTGCTTCTGTGTTGCAGCAATCTCCACTATCAATACAAGCTGGAGGAGGAAAGGATAGAGTACAACCTGGCTGAAGAGAACTTGTGGGTACTGGCAGAAGGTAAACTGGACATGAGCCAGCAATATGTCCTTGCAGCTCAGACAGCCAACTATATCCTTGGCTGCATCAAAGGAAGCATGGCCAACAGGTCAAGAGGGGTGATCCTACTCCTTTACTCTGTACTGATGAGATCTCACCTGAAGTACTGCATCCAGATGTGGAGTCCTCAGTACAGGAGAGACATGGATATGTTGAAGTGTGTCCAGAGGAGGGCCATAAAATGATCCAAGGGATGGAATATCTCCCTTGTGCGGACAGTCTGAGAGAGCTGGGACTGTTCAGCCTGAAGAAGAAAAGATTCAGGGAAGACCTGATAATGGCCTTTCAGTATCTAAAGGAGGACTATGAGAAAGAGGGAAACAGACTCTTTAGCATGGTCTGTGGTGATAAGACAAGGCAAAATAATTTCAAACTAAAAGAGGAGAGATTTAGATTGGATATCAGGAAAAAGTTTTCTACAATAGGAGTAGCGAAGCACTGGAACAAGTTGCCCAGAGTCAGACTATGTGACCTTAAACGTCTCTTCCAATTCAAATGATCCTATTATTCTATGAGCCTTAATATTTATTTGTATGCACCATAAAACATCTGAATGACAGATGATATTACACTGTGTTTTTATTTTACTGTTCTTCTGATTGCTGGTTAAATTTGTAAATAAAAGAACTTCCCTTAAGTAAAAGCTTAGTGGAAGAAAAAAGAAAAAAGAAAATAGGTAAAATAAAATTAAGATATCGTCCCATTTACCTTTTAGTCCACAGTCATGAGGAAAAGTATTTATTAAATCAAGCATAAATAGCAAGGACTTATAAATGCTCTTTTGTTAGTGTGAACTCAGTTTCCTCATTTGTCAGAGGGGGTACACTCTCTTTGGCCCATCTCTTCTGACCAGTGTACCTGTATCTTGTTATTTTTCATACCCCTTGTCAAATTTAGTTCCACCTTTGCCTTGGCTTTCTTGATCTCATTTCTACACATCCAGGTGGCATCCCTGTATTCCTCCCAAGCCACAAGTCTCTGCTTCCACTGTTAATACATGTCCTTATTCCTCAGTTGGACCAGTGGGTGTTTGCTCAGCTATCCTGGTCTTCTGCCTTCTCTACTTGATTTCTTATGCTGGGGATTGAGAGCTCTTATTCACCCAGAAAGGCATTATTTAAGAGTTGCCAGCTATCTTCCACTCCTTTGTCTCTAAGAGCAGCTTCTCAGGGGATCTCATCCAACAATACCCTAAGTAGCCTGAAATTTGCTTTCCTGAAGTTCAGGTTCCTGACTCAGCTCTTTGCCAGGCCCATCTCTCTCATAAACACAAACTCAACCAGGGTGTGGTCGGTACAGCTCAGTATGCCTCCAGCCTTAACCTCTCCATTAAGATGAGAGCTAGTGAGCACAATGGTTTTTGTAGTTGAAGCAAGACCTCATGCACAGGCTTCCCCTGATTAGGTGACCTGTAAGACCCTGACCCCCAGGTGTGCTTTATTAATCCAGTCCCTGATTTTCACCCACAAAATCTCAGTCTGATCATGGTTGTAAAATATGGAACACTTCAGAAATTTGTATTTATGAGGTTTCCATCTGTGTGAAAGGAAGGAGTTATGCTTTTAAAATTTAGCATGTTCAAGCAGGTAGAACTTCTTACAAATCTTTGCCATGAAACACATTTCTAATCCTGCATCATATGATGTTTCCAGTCCTGAATAGTTAGATACAGTTGTCCTTCTAACCTGCGGAAATTCTCTGAGGGAGAAGTGCCCTCCTTTTGTACTGACTTTAGTGTCTGCAGGGTTGTTTTTCTCCCTTGTCTCACTTTGCTCACAGCTGATATATAGAGGTTTTTTTACACTTTCTTAAATGTTCTCTCACAAAATTGCCACCAGCCACTGATCATTGGCTCAGCTTGGAGAAAGCGGTGGGTCTGATTTGGAGCTGACTGGAAACTGTTCTGTTCAACATGAAGGCCGCTTCTGGAATTATTAGAATTTATATACAAAAGTTAAATTAATTCTTATCTTATTATTCTTTCTGTAATTAATTGTATTCTTAACTGTAGCAAACACATTATTTGTCTAGCTGTTGATTGTTCTCTGTGCATTAGTACTGACTCATTGTTAAATGAAATAGTACTCTACTACTTATTTAAAAAAAAAAAAAAAAAGGCATGTTAGTATTATTCTGTATGAGCTGTATGTTCTACGGTTATACCACAAGTCACCTAAGATTTTCTTAGTAGTAAATAATTTCAAATTATTACCAGAAAAATAATAAAAAATAATAACAATTAAAAAAAAAAAAAAAAAAAAAAAGCTAAATTCTTTAACTCAACTCTTAGGAAAACTGAACAGAACTTTTATACCAGTCACCTATGGGAGTCTTAAAAGTCTAAAAGCTTTACTTACCGATGCTGCATGTAGACTATTTACACTTAAAACACTTATTCAAACATATTTGATGATCTCAGTTCAGAAAAAAATGTGTGTATTGGATTTCTGTGACTTAGGGAAGACTTAAAAGTATTTGTGTTGTCATTCATCATACTGCAATTTGGCAGCTACTTCAGCAGTAATGCTTCAGAAATTATATAGAAGTCATTCATTTGTTCCTCTCCCTGGGCAGCAAATTTAATACATTACAAATGCTCTAATTCATCTTCATACCTATAAATAAATATTTCACTAAATGTAAATGCTGCATTAGTAACAATGTACTTCATCTGTACTTCATGTACAGAGGAGCCAAATAGTTTTGGTGACATCAAGGTACAATTCCGTATAGATTCAATATGTTATTTTGTTTTATAGAGGCTAAAAAATAACCTTTTGTTTAGAAAGAAGACTTTTTTAAGCTTTCCGTCTGCATCCTAACTGATACTTATTTTATTATTTTATCACTCACTACATACTGCTGTTTTCCCTCTTTTCTTCTCATATCCCCGAATATTGTAATATGTTAGACAAGACACAAGCTTGGAAAGGGAAAGGGAAATGGAAAGGGAAGGGAAGGAAAAGGGAAGGGAAAGGGGGGGGGGGGGGGAAGGGAGGAGAAGGGAATGAAAAAAGAAAAGTCATTTTCTAATGGAAAATTAAATTTGGTGGATTGCATAGATAGAAAACCATTTGTATTCGTAGTATCACACTTGGGTTCCAAACAAATCTGTTAGACTACAAGAAGATAAATGACATTAAAACATCTAAGATAATTAATAACAAAAATATTGTAAAACATTATGAATAAGGTATGATAATGTAAAACCTTAAGAAGTGGGTTTAAAACTTGAGTTATTATTGTATTTGTGTTAATTTTTAGGCTATATTTAGCAAAGGGGACACAAATTTCCCATCTTTATTTACTACCAAACAACTAACTAGATTTCCTCATGAAAAAGTCATTTTTGACATATGGGTCTTCTGCTTTGCAATGTCTATTGTTCCTGGAGGAAGTCTAGCATAAAGAGTCACGTGGATTTTTCTTCCACAGAGTTCGCTATTCCCTCTGAGCAATGAACATCTTTCAAATCACCCTCATAATGGAAAACTTTGAGAGTTGGAGGGACTGTGATTTGATGGTACAGTAAACTTCTGATGACAAGTTTAGTCACAACAAATGTCATAAGTCCCTTCCTTGCACTGTCTTTGAGTTGTCTTGCTCATGGGGCTATGCTGCGTGACTACTCCCACTATACCTTTGTGACACGTGTTCCCTACACTTATCACCATACTGACAGTTATCATTGCTGAAAGTCATGTAGGGCAGTACCTGTGAATAAGAGAGTAGCTGATAGTCTGGTGAACAAAGAAAAGAAAGTGTTTGCTCACTGCACAGGAAAATCAAAACTGTTTAGCTGAACTGACAGCTGCAGTTTTCATTCAGCCTTTACCACTTTGAGGGACTCAGTAAAGTGCTAGAATGATGTACATCATTTTGCATATCCATTAAAATTCTCTATTTTCAGTCATGAAGTATTTTTAATAAAATATATTAACAAACTCTGACAAATATTTAAAAAGTCATATGGATAGAGAAAGCAACTGCTCATAAATGATTGACATGAAGCCCTTTTTAAAATAAGAAAGTCAGTAATAACTGAGATTCAAAATGAGAATGCCATTCTATATTAACAGTTTCAAAGACAGAGAGGAAATCTGTGGTGGCTTAACAGTGACCCCTCTGGCTTCTAACTGTGCCAGTTAGAAGAAGCAAACATTCCTTTATCACTAGTAGGCATTGGAACACAGAGTAAAAAACAACTGATTTAAGGCTCTGCTGGATGTTCAACAATGCACATCACAACTGCAAGTATATATAATGTCCTAGAGGCAAGATCTTAAGAACAACTTAGTACAACTCGTAAAACATTAGTGGATGGCATATCTGGAAAGCATACTCCTGTAAATGGCAGTGCAGGGTGATATTTATTGTTCCTTAATTTATTTTAGTCACCATAATTACTTGAATGTTGTACTACCCTATTTCATGTTTGAAGAAAGTGTCATAGCCTGACTCCTATTTTTGCTAAGATACCTTTACTGCGTCCATAAAAATGGTCCAAGTGAATGCAGATGTAACTCACTGTAAAAGGACATTAGATCTAAATTCATAAGCACGGAGCAGTAGTGGTGTCATTTTCTAGGACTAACATATCGAGATATAAAAGAATATACTAAATTGGTCCGCTCTTTATCAGAGAAGAGAAATCATACTTCAGTGGACTATTTTCGTTCACAGCTGACAGTTGATTTGGACTGTCATTATATGACTGCTGAAGAACAAATACAGGTTGATATTCAGGATACCTACCATAAAATAATAAAATATCCAGAAAATTAAATAGTTCTTTTCCAATCATAAAATGAATCACAACTATGTAATTAACGGTGTCGTACAATATTTAGCAGAATCACTATATTTGAAGGATAGTTCATGAGAACAAAAGATCTATTAGTTTCTCATTCTGACTCATCAAGGATGAATGCTAATGTCTATTTTTTATAAAACAAGGTAAGAAAGAACAACTGAGAATAAAAGTATTTTCAGAAAAGTTTTGGTCATCATACCAGTGAGACTGAACAATAAGAGAAAAACTTAGATGCATAAAATTAAAAATGGCCCGTAAAACATATATATATATATTTTTTTTTTCTACAGTATTTTGAACAATTTTAAAATCACCCTAATTCCATTCACATTAAAAGTTATTAAAATTATACCTCTGTATTTGGAGTCTAAAGTGAAAATACCACATTGAAGAATATTGATAACATATTATCAGAGAATCATAGAAAGGTTTGGGCTTGAAGGGACCTTAGAAATCATCTTGTTCCAACCCTCGGCCATGGGCAAGGACACCTTCCACTAGACTAGGGTGCTCAAAGTTCCATTCAGCCTGGCCTTGAACACCTCCAGGGAGGGAGCAGTCACAATTTCCGTAGGCAACCTATTCCAATGTCTTGTGTCAATGAAGAATTTCTCCTTATATCTAGTCTAAATCTAAATCTAAGCTTTTTCTTCTCTAGGCTGAAAAGTCCCAGATCTCACAGCTTGTCCGTGTAGGGTAGGTGCTTCAGCTGTCTGATCATCTTTGTGACTCTCTGAACCTGCTCCTACAACTCCATGTCCTTCTTGTGTTGGGGGCCCCAACAACAGGGGACACAGTGCTCCATTTGGGTCTCAGATGAGCAGAGTAGAGGGGCAGAATCATCTCCCTCTACCTGCTGGCCACACTTCTCTTGATGCCGCCTAGAATCTGGTTGGCCTTCTGAGCTGCAAGCACATATTGTTGGATCATGCTGAGTTTCTTATCAACAGATACCCCCAAATCCTTCTGCTCAGGGCTGTTCTCAAGCTACTCTCCATTCAACCTGTGTCTGTGCTTGGAATTGCACTGACCCAGGTGCAGGACCTTGCACTGGCTTAGTTGAACTTTAAGAGGTTGACATGGGCCCACCATTCAAGCCAATCAAAGTCTGTCTGAATGCCATCCCTTCCCTCTTGTTTGTCAGCTGCATCACACAGCTTGATGTTGTCCATAAACTTGCTGAGGATGCACTCAATCCCACTGCCCCACTGCATTTATGAAATGTTATTAAATTATTGAAATGCTATTCAGTACTTTACCTTTCTCTCTTCATTTTTCTCATCAACACATTAGAATTTGTAAATTATCATGTGGAAATTTTGGACCCTATAATTCAGTATTGTACCTGAGCAAAATCTCAATACATTTTATAAAAACTTTATATTCAAAACTGTGTATTTGAAAAGATGGTTTGTTCTTTCTCATTTGTATCTTTACAGGATACATGAAATAAATATTTTTTGGTCATGTCAAGTTGTGCTGATTTTATAAACATGTTACAGCCTTTTAAGGACCTATGAGTATTCAAAGCTAAAGTGGAATCTATAAATAATTGATAAAATATCAAAATAGTCAAAATGCTACGCTCTAGTCTAATGTTAGATAGTGGATGGAAAGGTCACTGAATTGAAGATAAGACAGAATGAAATGAATTAACTTTACGAGGCTGAAAGCCAGTTTGATTACTAGTATTGTGAGATGCAGTTCTGTCCAGAAGCTATATTATGAGGATTAATAAAAGTGGCAGTCTTGACTCTTGATTTTTGAAGTTTGAAACACATGATGACATTTAACAGCTGAATTAGAATAAATAAAAGGCTATTTTTAACAAAAAGAAATGCATTTAAATGTTTCCTTACAAAGATTTAAAGACCTAATCTGAAAATAGTCTAACTTTAAAGAATTGTTTTATCTCTCTATTTTTACACTGGTGAACAATTTTGGAAAAACTTCCAGGTACAACACACATGATAAATTCCAACTGTTTTGTTTCAGAATTCTATTTTTTTTTTTCCTTTTTTTTTTCCCCCCCTTTTTTTTTTTTTTTTTTTTTTCAGGTGTGTGGGGGAAGATTTTGACTAATAGAAATCTACAATTCAATAAATAGAGATCTACAATGCAAGAGATCACTGTTTTCTACAATGATTAGAGCTCAATTTTTCATTCTATGAACTCCATATTTCAGATGAAAAGGTAAAGTATCTGTTTAATTTGAATTAGACAAGAAAATATGCCTAGGCAGACCAAATAACCTGTGACCATAAAGCTGAAAGCTTCTGATGATATGTGCAGATGCTTTTTGAGTGACAGAATACGTTCTGGTAATTTGATTTAGAGGATTTGTTGTCAGTAGGAATGTTTGTAGTTGCCCCTAGATAAGTGTTAAAATGTGCACTCTTGTTATTAAATAGATGGAGCTAGTTTAAAATGTCAAGGCTCTGACAGACTGGTAGGAAAGAGATCTTTCTATTGTGATGCCTCTAAAATAGCTGGAGGGTAAGACAGAAACTATTCCAAGTGACTTTGATAGAAACTCAGGAGAATGAATTGGGGCAATTTTTTTGCTCCCATTTACACCAACATAAATCTGGAGAGACTCCAATGAAGTAGATATCTAATCCAGAATAAAATCAGAGAAAAAATCTACTTTTTCTTATTAACATTAGAGAATATGCAATAATATTGTAAATTATAATTTTGTGCCCTAATAAATGAATGTTGCTCAGAGCTTCCATTTAGAGTAGAATTTACTGATAATCTGCATTTAGCTGGTACTGTAATAGATGATATGACCTTTTAAATTCTCTCTCTCTCTCTCTCTCTCTCTCTCTTCTTTTTTTTTTTCTTCTTTTTTTTCCTTTCATCAGGTTGCTTTTCCCTCAATCCTACAGCTAATTCTTTTGTGATCTCAAGCAAGGTTTCATTGTTATAGGGCAACACTAAGGAAACAGCTGATAAACACCTTTCTCTCACACCAGGTTACAATGAAATCTCCGTAAAGAAGACCGTCTGTGCTTAAGGCTATGATTCAGCCCCATGTTGTTGTTGTGCAGGTTACACACTGTTCACTATCTAGTTTACACAATACATAAGAGACATGACACCTGCCCCAAGCAGTTTGCAATCTAAAATTAGATATACTACAGTGAGTGGGAGTAAAATGTCATGATTTTTGTTGTAGTGCAAGAACTGGTGGGCTCATAATACAAACCAGAACAAACCAGAGCAAATACAAAACCAAACCAAACGAAAACAAAACAAAAAGAAAAGAAAAAGAAAAAAGAAAAAAGAAAAAAAAAAAAAAAAAAGAAGAAGGAAAGAAGTTATGATAAGACGTTTGCATGAATTTTCATCTTCCAGTCTGACTGTAGCTAAAGGTATTGTCAAAGGCCTTCCAATACTTGATGTAATTTACCTAGATTAGAGATTGTGGACCCAAATTAAAGACCACAAGAGGATACTATAATAAGATACCATTGAGAAATACAACCTATCAGCAGCATTAGATCATTTTAATTACTGTAGAAGACATGATGTAGTTTTGTAGTTATAAAACTGTATAGCATTAAGGTAACAGCTAATTTAAGGAGTAAAGTAAAATATCTGGAAAGACTTTCCCAAGCAGTATCCCCCAGTAACTAGGAGGCAATTAAATTTGGAGTAAGTAGGATTTATAATTGATACTCCATTAAAAAACCAAAACAAAATAAACAAACAAAAAAAACTGTTTAGCACATCCCGAACTGTTTGCACTGAGATGTTGAGTGGCTTGAGCCAGAATATCTGTTCAGGGAAAGACAGACATAAATCTATATGTTTAGTGTTTACTTTGAGATTGAACATGAATAATTAAATTTATGTAGTAAAGCTTAACTTCCTTGTACTTGAACAATACTTGGGAAATGCAAAGCCATTGTGTATTTATGCATAAGGAAGTATTATTATCCCATACTCTGCTCAGGAAAGATTTATTTGGTTCTTTAGACGAATGTAAGAGAAGTCTAAAAGAAAAGATGAGAACAAGAACTCTAATTAATCCACATGGTACACTCACTCATCTTCTGATTGCCCCTTGTCAACTCTTGTGTATTAAGAGCATCCACTTTTCTAAGTTTATGTGTCAAAAACGTCTAAACACCTGAAATCAATGAGGACCAGCACAGCATGAGGATAAACCCACAATATTCTTTTTTCTCTCATTCAGATTCAGTTTTAACAGTCATTATAGTATCTGTTATAAAGACCCTCCGATACATAAACTTCCTTCTGTCCTGAGACTGAACTTCAACTGTCCAGTTTAAATAAATTTCAGATTACTTTTGCAGAGTAGAAAGTTACACAGTTTTCCAGTGACTTGGGACTAGTGCTATTGACATTGTTTATTAAAAGTAATATTACATATTACTAAAGCAAATAGAAAGTAGGAAGTTTTATATGGCCAATTTTTATTTTTTATTAATCCATTTATTGTATTTTCAGAAGCCCTTCCTTCCCTTTAGAAACTATAGTCTGGATAGCAGTAAAAATGAATTTTGTTACATTCCAATTAAATTATTTTCTTCAGAAGAAATTGATATCATTATGAAAAGGTGACAACCCATGTCTGTCTAGTCAACAGGAAAACTGAAAGAATTCATAACGTAATGGAGCCAGTGGGTGAAGTAGGTAGTGGTGAAAAAGGTTGAAATGAATAAAGAGATATATTCTGATCTTCTAAAGAAGCTTTAGGTTTTCCTTTTTAGAATCAGACACACAGATGTCTCTGCTTCCTTGTCATAGCTTCTCCAATTAGAGACTGTGTAACTTGAAACTGAGTCTAATTTGAACTCATAAAAACTTCATCTTCTGAAATCTCTGTGATCTTTGAGTTTTACGTAGTACATAAATAGCCCTAACCAAGCTCTCTTCAGCTGCACAGCTTTTTAATTATTTATTGCTCTTTCATTTCTGTTGCTCTGCTTTTTGTAAGATTTGATTTTAAACTACAGCTAACTAGAACAAACAATTATGTAAATGAAAAATTAGATCCTTAAACACTTCAGAGAACAGCAGCACATTTAACTGCTACTAGGAACCACCACCAAAAAAAAAAAAAAAAAAAAAAAAAAAGGAACACATTTAATTCCAGAATAATTCAACATCTGCTAACAAATTTACAGGATACTGAATTTACTGTAGATCTGTAAATACTCTACATGTGGCAGGTGGTATTTTTATGAAGCAGAGAACAAAACAGGAAAATAAAAGGATGAACCTAATAACCCAGTTTTCCAAGGTAAAGGACGTTGCTTCAATATATACAGAAATACAAACTTTTATGTTTGGGAATATTTTGTTGTTGTTGATACATTTTTATTTATTTATTTATTTATTTTAATGCTTTATTACAACTTTGAAGCTCATTTCATTTATTATTACATGTGGAGATTTCTGTGTTAAATTTGCTATCTCAGAGATAACATTTCATCTCAGGTATAACATTTCTGACACTGAAGAAAACAAGGCAGTTAGTTTCCATGAAATGTTTTAAAGGGTATTACATTATTGCAGAGTCTGGGGAAAGAGCAAGAGATCTCATGGAAGGCTGCTGATTTCTACAATGTTCAGCTTGTGTTGCAAAGAACAATATACAAACTTTTGCTTGGAAATATCGCCTGGCACAATTGTCAGATGACAGGCAGATGCATATCACTAATTTCTGATATGGGTCACTTATAAGAATGTTTGCTTCTGTCATGGCTCAACCTGTTTTCCATGACAAGTCTGCTGGTCTGGCCAAGAATCAAACTGCATGATGTGGAATACTGATGAAAAAACATAAAACCATGCCAGCTTCCATCTTAAGAGTATGGGGGTTAAGGACAATGATCTCTGAAACATGAATTCACAATTCAGATCCTTCAGGTCAAAAGTTTTTGTAATAGTTGATCTCGTAAAGTATTACAAATGTGATCACAATTTCTGAAAACAAACTACAGCATAATTATCCTTTATCAGTTTAAGGATATAGCTAGTAGCAGTGGACAGATGTTTTCCATTTCATATAAACATAAATGATTTGCTCGTGTTATGTCTAAGCGTGCAAATGATTGATAGTGAAACATAGGTAATGAATATTAAATATAAAAACAGAAGTTAATAGTCCATAGAAGCAGAAAAACCTGGGTAAAAGTTGTCCAATTCTGAATTAATATTTTTCTGAAATTGTTGATATTATGCAGAAGGTGAAGGATCATAGACACAATGGCTGAGCATGTCAATGGCAGCTTCTAATCCCATTCTAACCCTATAAGACTTTAGTGAAAAACCTTTATTAGCCAGTTAGCTAAATAAATGTAGCCAGGTCTTTTAGTGTCGTGGAGAAAGACCTGGGTGTCCTGGTGGATAAAAAACTGAACATGAACCAGCAGTGTGCTCTTGCAGCTCAGAAAGCCAATGGTATCCAAAGCTCCATCAGAAGAGGAGTGGCCAGCAGAGACTGAGAGGTGATTGTCCCTTTCTACTCTGCTCTTGTGAGGCACCATTTGGAGTACTCCAACCAGGTCTGGGACTCCCAATACAGGAAAGATGTGGAGCTGTTGGAGAGGGTCCAGAGGAGGGCCACAAAGATGATTAGAGGGCTGGAGCATCTCACCTACAAAGACAGATTGAAGGAGCTGGCCTTGTTCAGTCTGGAGAAGATACAACTGTGAGGAGACCTTATTGCAGTCTTCTAGTATTTGAAAGGGGGTTATAAAAAGGAGGGGAATCAGGTTTTTACAAGGGTAGACAGTGATAGAACAAGGGGGAATGGTTTTAAGTTCAAGGAGGGAAGATTTAGATTGGATGTCAGAGGGAAGTTCTTCCCAGAGAAAGTGGTGAGGCACTGAAACAGGCTGCCCAGAGAGGTTGTGGAAGGTGTTCAAGACTAGGTTGGAGGGGGCCCTGGACAACCTCCTGGTCTAATACCATATGCGGGGGTTGCTGGCCCCGTCTGTGGCAGGGGGGTTGGAACTCAGTGACCCTTGGGGTACCTTCCAATCCAAGCCATTCTATGATTCTATGATACTATGATTCGATGTTTAGATGATTCAGTGATTCAATGACTCAATGATTCTTTGGCTATACTGTTAGCAGTAAGACTGATGATTTTTTATTCAGTAAGACTCCTAGAATGCTGAATTATTTTAACTGGTATTTTGTTTGTTTGTTTATTTTAGTTCATTCTCACACCATTTTCTCATTATGCACATGGAACATTTTTCCATTGCACTCTGAGGTCTCTGTCAATTAAGGTCAAGATGGAAACTCCTGACTGATATTCTTATTCCTTTCAAAGTGGTGTCTGTTCCTGAGAAAATAAATAAAGCAAAGAGATTATGTTGAATCTATTTAGAAAATAATTCTATTCAGATATTTCTAAAATGTTGTTTCTTTAATTTGCACAGGAAAAATGGGTGAGAGGATGAGAATTCGTCCATGTAAGTCAACTTCATACAAGTTTAAGTACACTGCATTAATTCAGATTCTATAGTAAAAATTACAGTAGTGTGAAATACTTCACTGTGACCTATCACTGGAGTTAGGCTCTGAACTGGGGGGAAAAACAACAACAACAACAAAAACCTGTGTTATCCAATATGTTATCCAATTGTTGCCAGCAACAGTAAAATTTTGAGTAATTAATGCCCCACCAAGATTTGAAGATAAATTCCCCACTTTTCACCGACAGGTATTTAACTTTTAAAATAGTTAACAAAAATAATTCTGTGGGGGAATAAATAAATAAATAAATAGAAATCAATCAAAGATCTGTCAAGACTACTATAAGGAAAAGTATTTGGATCTAAAATTTAACAAAATAATTATACCACTAAAGATCCCTTGCGGATGGGTAGTATTAGAGATAGTTTTGTTGTGGATATAATTTGTATAAAAAGTTCCCAGAGTGGACACAGTTCTTGTGGCTGCTGTGGACTTGCATTATTTTTGCATAAGCATATGTATTTGTGTATTAATATTGCTCTATCTGTTCAGATAAATAAAGAAAGCAAAATCAGTGTATCTATATAAGTTATTTTTAATATGAGATGATCTGTATTCATACATCTGACAGAAATACCAGTGCCAGTAGATGACTTAGATGTAGATCCAGGATATCTTTATACAGATTTTAACTTTCATTACATCTGATATGAAAAAAAAAAAAAAAAAAAAAAAAAAAAATTTGAGGGAATCAGAGTATAGCATTAGATTGTCATATTGGTGTAAGTAAAGTAGAATCTTCAGAAGTTATAATTGTATCTACATTCAGACACAATGTAAGTGTACATTCTTCACCTAGATTCTTGTCCTTGTCAATTTCACACTGAAACTTGAATATGCAAAATCATTCTGATTTTTTTTCCCTACTTGTCTTATAGAAAACTCAGTTTAGGATTATAACATGAAAGAGTATGTTTATGACTATGTGCAGTGGGCCTGGCATATATTTTAATATAATGAGAGAACAAATTTATTCCTTATGGTCTTCACAATATCATTTGCATGCTGTGTTTTGTTGTTTGAAAATAAATCACAGCCTTCTTGTTATCTAACTGTTTTTAGCTAAGACAAAAAACATAAGTTTTGAATTTTGCATTGTAACTGCTTCTAACAGTTTGGAAAACTGTCTTCTTTGAGACAATCACAAGAAAGCCTTTATATGATGATTGAAACATATTTTACCATGAAAAATGTAAAATATTTTTTACCCAGGATTAACAGACTTAAATATATACATAATATTACATTGTCTTTTCTGTACATTTTCCAATACTTCTTGCTACAAAAAGGTGGCAAAACTTTAATTTCTGGTTGGTTTAAAACAAACTCCTTAAACTCAAGAAAATTACTTTTGTATTTAAGCTATGTATTTTACAAAATGACAGAAAAAAAATCCTAGAATGATTTTTAGTTCCTGCTAGTGTATCATTTTCATAAATATTTATAGAGAAAATTAGGTCTTTTCTTTAAAATGAAACCAACAACCTAAAATATTGCTGAAAAAAAAATTCTATAAAATATACTATTATATATAATATTAAGACCTGAAAAATCTTTCAGATAATATATTGTAGACTGTAGTCTCGTTTAAAAGACAAAGAGATAATCTGCCTCTTACCATACTTTTTGCTGAATAATGAATTAGGATAAAAATACAAATTACCCTTGGCTATATGGAGTGCCACTACAAATTCCCATTGTATCACAAATATGTGGGTTACTTTTTGCATAAGTATTACTTGAGGCCTTTTTTTTCATCAGAAAATAAGAAACTGAATATGTTAGTAGAGTGGTTGCCCTTATGAACCATCAAGATTTCTGTGATGGACCTTTTTATTTTCCCCTGAGAATAGCATTTCAGATCTTATTTATTTCCTGATAATACTTCTTAATCTCAGGCTGATCTAGCAAACTGGGTACACTTGAACAACATCCTGAACAAGAGAAAATATCAGCTGAGGCTTGGAAAATGCTCAATTTCAAGTAGTTAACAAAGTTCCAGTTATCATCCCCCCCCCCCCCTTTTTTTTTCTTTCTCTCCCCTCCCACCCCCCCAACCCACCCCCATATTGTTGTGGTTTTATGAGTTTTGTTATCAATATTCCACATCATAATATCATGTAGTGTGCTGGGAGTTAAACAGTTAATCCTACAGTTCTGTGGTTAGTTGATATTAGTTGATATTTCTGGATACCTGGTTCTCAGAAGGGAAGAACTATGTACCTCAGGAGGCTCACTATTCCTTTTCCATTTTCCATTCAGAGGGAAAGATAAAAGTGTCCACAGGTCACAATACTCCTCTTTTTCCTTTTCTGCTAATCTCTGTAGCATGTGTGCTCCCCAGCCGTCTTGCCTTCAGCATTAGAGTAAGGCCTTCTGGTTTTGGACACACTCATTTGATTTATTAGCTTCAATTCCAATTATATTGTATTATATTGTATTATCTTGCATTCCGATATTACATTTAGTAAATTTTCCTCCTCAGATTGTTGCCGCTGTCCTGTTTTTAAACCCATCTTTCTACCCTTTTCCCCTTTCCCGGGGCGTGGGTCTGTGGGTTCTCCTGCCCCATTAGTCGTGGAACCAGGCCAAACCAGCCTGTAAACTGCTGACACATATCTAGCCTCCTTTTGAGGTCTTGACATGCTTGAAGTCATATGCTTGAATGTCTCCATGTGCTTGAAGTCATATGCTTGATTCCCATCACATTAGGAAGGATGGAATGATGTTTGTGTGCCTGCGTAGGGACTGTGAAGGGAGACTGCTGCCTTTCTATATTCTCTTTCCTCAGCTCTCCACTCTAAAGAAAGTTCACTACATATCTTTCAGTGGCAAGGCAGAGGCTGACTTCTTGTTTCAGGCATGGAAAGTATTTATTTCTTTATTTATTTTCACATGGCTAAGATACTTTACAATAGGAAATGTAATATTTTCAGGTGAGTTGGGACAGCTCTATTTTATAATGGGAGCATACACTTTTTCTGGTCCGTTTATAATTGCTGTACCTGCAAATCTGAAAAACAATGGACTTCTTCAAGTTCTCTGTGAACAACTGCATTGATTAAATATGGATCTTACACTGTGCACTGTGGGAGTACTTGTCACTGTCAGGCTGCTTTGGACAGTTCTCATCTCTCCTACTTCCAGTGTGAAGGAAATAAATTTATATATTCAATTGCTAAAATACAAATTTCTCAGTCTGAAAATGTAAGTTAAGCACAGCTTTTCAGCTTAGCCACAAAGCACTGTGTTGTTTGCTCATATACGTAAGGCAATACAGAGTAGGAGGCTGGGGTGCTTGTTTCATCTGATTAATGTTAATAAATAAATGAATGAATAAATAAATAAACAAATAAGACCAAATAGGCACAGGAAACTTATCAAATATTGGAAATTGCAGTACTCTTAAATGCTGTTGAATGAGACTTGTAAAAAAGACATGGCTAAAGCACAGTTTACATATCTAAAATAAACAATCATATGTAACACAATGTTCAACAAGCTTTCCTTTTCATGATGAATGGTACCTAAAATAATGTAGATAGTTAGAAATTGCAGAATCTACAAAAGCAACAACAGAAATACCCATGAAAACAAATTTAAACAGGAAAAAGTAGTGGCAACACATAATAATCTACATTAAAAAAATCAATGCTAAGTTAAAAAGAGTATTTTCCAATACACTTTATTTCAGAAACAATTTATGAATTTTATAAACAAATACAAGACAGAAAATATTGACTATTTAAATATATATATATATTTCAAAAAATAAAAATATTCTTACTGTTTGGAGAAGAATAAAACTTAGATTTTCTTTTTATTCCATTAAAAAGTGAGTTTTAAAGTAAGATCTATGAAAAAACCCAAACACATTCTAGACTATTTAATGATGGGGGGGGGGGGAATATATGTGTATATATATATATAAACATTAGAAATACGGAATTCTGAGACTGTTAGTGTAAAAATTAATGTTCTCAAGGTAACAAAAATGCAGGAGACAAAGGCCATTACATATGCTAAAATAAAGTAAATGTTGCATTGTATTCAGTCTCAAAAACCCATGATTCCTTTTAGATGATTGTTTTCATTCTGTGATCTCTTCATCTTATCATTATATAACCCAATTTCTGCCAAGGCATTTTTTGCATAATGTTACTTCCTCAAATTTGGATGCAAATCTCATTTTTATACCTCATGCTACTCACTCCTATCTGGATGTCCTCTGTTTTCTAAGTTCCTTCATTGCATTATCTCATCTGAAACAGCAGATCTCACTATGACCTTACCTGTTGCAATCAGCAAAGGAGATGCAGGAATCCCAGAATCACAGAACTGTAGGGGCTGGAAGGGACCTCCAGAGATCATCTAGTCCAACCCCTACAGCAGGTTGCAGCAGGTTACAGTAGGCATCCAGGCAGTCTTGAATGTCTCCAGAGTAGGAGACTCCACAACCTCTCTGGGCAGCCTGTTCCAGTGCTCCATTACCCTTACTGTGAAGAAGATCTGATGCACATTCGTGCAAAACTTCCTGTCCTTTGTGGCCATTTCCCCTTGTCCTGTTGCCGCACACCGCTGAAGAGTCTGGCCTCATTCCTTTGCCTCCCGCACCTTAGATATTTATAGACATTGATCAGATCCCCTCTTAGTCTTCTTTTCTCAAGGCTGAACAGACACGTTGCTCAGCCTTTCCTTATAAGAAAGGTGCTCCCAGCCCTTTATCATCTTTGTGCCCTCTAGCTGGACTGTTTCCAGGAAACTCTTTCCAGGAACCATATACCAGAGCAGGAACAAGTGGTGGATTCTCATCAGGTCAAAAGTAAAGCGGTGTGCACAAAAATAATAAATAGGAGGTGCCTTAAGGTTCATGTAGAGTCTCTTTTATTTATTTTTTTCTTCTTCCTCTGCTTACTAACATGACAAAGCAAGCCTGAGAATATTTCCATATTGTGTTTGTGAATTTTTCTCATTTTTATTATTGCTCTAAACACTTCAAAGGAGTGCTCATACGGAGATTTTTAAACACATGCACAGTATGGGAGCAGGAAATACTTGTAAGATTTCAGTATATTAATCTAGCTGGAAATTATTTACAGTAAATAAATAAACATATACCACATCTGGGAATTTTCAAATTGTACTGTACACCTGCAGATTGCACGGATGAACTCTTTTCATACTCATAGGCCATATTTAATTCAATATAATTTATGTAGACCATACACAGTGTCAACACTTTTCACTTTTCTTTTCAAACTAGGCTTCATAACAGAACTGTTACATATAACTTGTACATTATCTCCCACCAGTCAAACCTGTTCAAAGTCCAGGTTTGTAGTGGTTAAAGCAGGAACCTTTTCAAATGAAGCATCCTTGGTTCCAACAGGTAATAAGATACTGCAAAATTACTTTGGATAAACACAGTAAAATGGAACACAATATTCCAGAAGCAAAGCCTAATATTTTCTCAGTGCAAAAGAACAAATTAAGATATAGTGCTTCTCAATTCAAACAGAATAAATACATCCCAAAGAGCAAACTTGTTAAAAAAGCAATTCAAACTTGGAATCTTTTCGACTCATTGGCACTTTTATATCCTGCACAGACAATACTATTTGCTATGAAAATGGGATTTAGTTTTTTATACCTCTTCACTCTTGTAAAATTTCACCAAAGCATAGCATGGTTCCAGGTTTTAGAATGACAGGTGTGACATAATTATTGCAAAGACAAAGACACTTTCTAGCTCCATAATCAGCATGCATTAATCATGCTTATTCTTCCTTTAGCTTGAAATTTCTGCAGTTCTTTATATTTTTTATTTAAATTCAGCATAGCAATAACAAGACTCACGCATGGGTATCTGAAGTCAAAATTAGCAGTAGGATTGCCTTTCTCTTATGACTGAATTTGACAAATTTCTGCCAGTTCTTCAAAAACAAACCCAAAATGAAGTTCATGCTTTTTTAAAAAATGAAATCTGAAAAATACAGTAAAATCCATCTATTGAAACAGCCTTCATATTTAAATAGTTAAGCTTATGAAGTTCAACAGGGAAAATTACAAATGCTGGGAATCACCCACCTGGAAAGTATCCCTGCAGAAAAGGAGCTAGGGTTCTTAGTAGACGATGACAGGACCATGAGCCAGCAATGTGCTTTTGCTGCTAAAAAAGCTAATGCCTGTTCTGTATTAGGCAAAGTACCGTCATCAGGTGTGATCCTTCTAATCACCAGCCTTCTAGCCCTAGCGAGGCTGCATATGGAGTGGTGTGTCCTGTTCTGCATCACTCAGTACAACAGAGATACGGACATGTTACAAATAGTCCAATGGAGACTTGCCAAGATGATCAAGGAAATGGATCATCTCTCCTATGCAAATAGGCTGAAAGACTATTGCGACTGTACAGCCTGGTTAAGAGAAAGTTCAGAGGTGCCCCTTCCAACCTGAAGCATTCTGTTATTCTGTGATGAAGTGGACTTTCAAGGTCACAGCCTGAACCAATACATGAGCACGTGACTGCCTGGAGCAGGGTGTGGGGGGGCTAAAGCCACCCTTTCTGTGTCAGCGATGCTTTTGGGAGCGTGTGCAATCTGAGTCCTATGCACGTTCCCCTTCTCCCACCCCTTGCTCCTGATGAATGGGAGAAGGCTGCATTCCTCAGCTCACCTGAGCTCATCTCTAGCTAAAGGGATAAAGGATAATAAAAAAGGCTTTTTTAAGTACGTTAACAGCAAAAGGAAGGTCAGGGAGAATGTGGGCCCCATATTAAGTGAGGGGGGCGTTCTGGTAACAGGGGATGCTGAGAAGGCGGAAATACTGAATGCCTTCTTTGCTTCTGTATTTAGTGAAAAGGCTCTCCCTCAGGAATCCCAAACCTTGGAGGTTAATGAGAGAGTCTGGGGAATGGGAGACTTCCCTTTAGTCAGGGAAGAGGTGGTCCGTGAGTGCCTAGGAAACACTAAGGTCCATAAATCCATGGGACCTGACGGGGTGCATCCACGGGTGCTGAGAGAGCTGGCGGAGGTCATTGCTGAGCCGCTCTCTGTAATCTTTCAGAGGTCTTGGAGAACTGGGGAGGTGCCTGATGACTGGAGGACAGCCAACGTCACTCCGGTCTTCAAAAAGGGCAAGAAGGAGGACCCAGGTAATTATAGGCCGGTCAGCCTCACCTCTGTCCCAGGGAAGGTGATGGAACAGCTTGTGCTGGATGCCATCTCCAGACAACTGGGAGAAAAGGAGATTATCAGGAGTACCCAGCATGGGTTCACCAAGGGGAGGTCGTGCTCGACCAACCTGGTGGCCTTCTATGAAGTTGTCACTGGCTGGGTGGATGGGGGGAGAGCGGTAGTCTACCTTGATTTCAGTAAGGCTTTTGATACTGTCCCCCATGACCTCCTTATAACAAAGCTGAGGAAGTACGGGATAGATGAGTGGACAGTGAGGTGGGTTGAAAACTGGCTGACTGGCAGAGTGCAGAGGGTCGTCGTTGGTGGTGCAGTGTCTGGATGGAGGCCTGTAACTAGTGGCGTCCCCAAGGGGTCTGTGCTGGGTCCAGTCTTGTTCAACATCTTCATCAATGACCTTGATGAGGGGATAGTGGCCACCTTCAGCAAGTTTGCTGATGATACGAAGTTGGGTGGACTGGCTGACACACCTGAAGGCTGTGCTGCCATTCAGCAAGACCTGGACAGGCTGGAGAGCTGGGCAGTAAGGAACAGGATGATGTTTAACAAAAGCAAGTGTAGAGTCTTGCACGTAGGGAGGAATAATTGCATACACCAGTACAGGCTGGGGGATAACCTGCTGGAGAGGAGCTCTGCAGAGAGGGACCTGGGCATCCTGGTGGATGACAGGTTGGCCATGAGCCAGCAGTGTGCCCTCATGGCCAAAAGGGCCAATGGCATACTGGGGTGTATAAAAAAGAACGTTGCCAGCAGGTCGAGGGAGCTGATCCTCCCCCTCTACTCTGCCCTGGTAAGGCCTCATCTGGAGTACTGTGTCCAGTTCTGGGCTCCCCAGTATAAAAAAGACAGGGATCTCTTGGAAAGAGTCCAGCGGAGGGCCACAAAGATGGTGAAGGGCCTGGAGCATCTCCCCTACAAAGAAAGGCTAAGTGAACTGGGTCTGTTTAGCCTTGAGAAAAGAAGGCTGAGAGGGGATTTGATCCAGGTTTATAAATACCTGAGGTGTGGGGGCTATAGTGGTGAGGCCGGACTCTTTTCAGTAGTGCGTGGGGACAGGACAAGGGGAAATGGGATGAAGCTAGAGCATAGGAAGTTCCGCACGAATGTGCGCAAGAACTTCTTTACGGTGAGGGTGACGGAGCACTGGAATAGGCTGCCCAGAGGGGTTGTGGAGTCTCCTTCTCTGGAGATATTCAAGACCCGCCTGGACGCCTACCTGTGCGACCTGGTGTAGGGAACCTGCTTTGGCAGGGGGGTTGGACTCGATGATCTCGGGAGGTCCCTTCCAACCCCTACAATTCTGTGATTCTGTGATTCTGTGATTCTGTGACCCCTTCTTCTAAAATGTTACTGGGAGGGGGGAGTTAGTTTATCTTTGGTATCTTTTCCTATAGCACCTATTTCTCAAATAAAAGCTGTCATTGCCTTTGTTTCCTCTCCATGTGGAAAGTTTGTCTTAGGGAGAGAAGCTGCTCTTTAGATACTTGTTCCTCTTCAGGGGAACAGTTTCTCTTCCCTTACTATCTTTCCAAATGTAAAGACATCGAGGAGGAAGCAGCAGCAGATGCTTTGTTTGTTTGTTTGTTTTCTTAGTTTGCCATTTGCTTATTTTTCTATGCAGTTATCCAGAATGCAGGTAACTGAAGACTTCTACTATAGAATTAAAATGTTTCTAATGCTTCTGTGTCCAGTGTGTCTATGTCTAGTACTTCTTGGTCTAATTCTACATAGCTTATACTCTATGTCCCAAGCTACTATTATGTCAGCTCAGGGTAGTGGGAGAGTTTTAACTGAAGTAGTAGATGCTTGAGATTGTGGATTGTGTTCTAGGTCCTCTGGAAATGCTTAGTGAGAAAAGGGGGAGGGGGGGGGGGAGGGGAAAGAAAAAAGAAAAAAAAGATTAAGATTGTTACAAATTTATTCCTAGAGAGATCTGGACAGTGGAGCTGTATCTGATGAATAAGTAGAACATATAATAAAATATATCATCAGTAGATGTGTTGATAAATGCAATAGGTTGAGGAAAAATAAACAAAGCTTTTCTACGGGAAAATAAACTTAGCATTTTTGTTAGAATTCTTTGAGACAGATGGCGAACACAGAGGTAAAGATGGCCTTAGTTGATATAACCTATTCTCATTTCACATGGCTATGTCCTTGAAAAAGCTAAGCAAGTAAGTCTTATTATTAAGAGCTTTGCCCGTGAATTGAGAAATGCAATGCTTTCCATGTCCAAAAAGGATGTACAAGTTTTCTTATATCAGTAAGTTACTTGGAGTAATGAAGAAGAGGGCTAATAATTTTCTATGGAAAAGTGCACAAGGCTGAATGATAAAGCAATGAAGCCGGTATAGGTAAGTGCTAAATCAAGAAAAACCCTAATTTCACATTTACAGTCATGAATTTAAAGATGACTATCCAGGAATTAGATGTTGGAGTTATTTTAGTTAATTGCATGGAAATAGCTTATCTGAAATGGCTATTGATCTAACAAAAGTAAATTAGAAGATAGACATTATTTTAAAATGAATGGATAACAGCAGTGAATAACAGCCTTTCTCTCTAAACAGAAAAAGACAGAAACCTCTAATACAAACACTTGACTAGAGATGTATCACTTCGTAAATCCTTCTTGTGCTTGTGTCTTGAATAATGTGCAGTTCTGATCCTAATATATTGAAAAATATATGGAGGAAATAATAGAAAAAAAAATCAGTAAGGCATCAAAGACCACTGAAGATTTTGAACATCTTCCATGTGGGGAATGACTGAATAAATGAAGACAGAAAAGTCTAGCATCCTACTGAACTGTGATTCTCTGTTGCAGAGTATTGAGTGTGGTGAAAATAACTGGAAAGGAAAATCTAAAGATAATATACATGGCTCCAGAAGTGGGTTGTCCTTTACATTTTACACAAGTTTGTTAGTAATCTTTAGAGACAGATATAGACAACATAAATCTTTGGCCTCGTCCACTATGGATATATAGAAATTATGATGGAAATATATCTAAGGAAATTTTATCAGTTTCATAATCATTTTTATTCTAATGCTTTCTATCCTCTTTATTTCTCTTCCCCTATGATATTTAGCCTGTAGTTTTTACTGGAATACATTTGGGTTACCTGATATTTCAAATAAAGTAGTTAATTTTAGAATGAAATTTCAAAATAGCTAGAATAGAAATGTTAAAATAAGGGAAGACATAAATTGCAAGGTTATTAACATTGAGAAGTAGGTGAAAAATATAGGACAAATGATTAATTAAGTACTGTAAGATAGCTACCAAAGAATTACAGGACAGCTTGATGTTGGAAAAAATAAACTGGTTGAAGGTTATATTTAATTATGAGAATCCAGATGGTATTGCTGAGGTGTTATTTTTACTCATCACAAACTGTCTACCTAATGACTTAGTTTCACTTGGGCCACAATAAACTATGCTATCATCAAATCAGTTCTTATTAGCTGCATCAAAATAAGCAAGACTTGTTAACTTCTATGTCCAGGGGGGACATGAATAAATGAATGCCTGAAGTTTCTGAAAACAGTTCTACTGCATAGGTTGAATGATCATGCACCTTAAAATTGAACTGTAGTAAAAATAAGCAAAAAGCTTCCATCCCATAAAACAGACTTTCTTACGAGAGTAATCTTTCTTAAAAACATTTGCATTTTTAAGCATTAGGGAATGCTTAAAAAGATCATTTATAATAAATGTTTCCCATGTCGTGTTTACTAATTGAGCAAAGGATACTTTTTTTTTCCTCCTTACAATAAAAATATTTTCAGCTTCTAAGCAGTGCATATTTTATTATTATTATTATCTTTTTTTTTTTTTTTTTTTTTAACAGTCCACATACATTTTAGTAAATAAAATGATACAAATTCTTCAAAATAACTTATCAGAAAGCCATCAAGGCTCTTAACATGACAAATAGCCAATATTTACTTTTCTACAAAACTTTTAATGTGTAGGTTACTCTGAAAGTTATACTTCATATTTATTTCCGTAGAAACTACAATAGCTACAATACTATTTGATAGAGCAAATTTTCAGCTACAAAATACTATTTGTCAACATACTTACCACCATTAGGTGTGCATTTTTTGTCAACAATGAGCAATAACCTGCACACCACACTCTTAAAAATGTGAAACAGTGGAGCTGACCTACTGTTTCACAGGTACTGTGGTGGTGGTGTTGCTAGGAAAATGTTGTCCGTGTAGCCCACCTTTCATTGGCCCAAACAGACAGAAGACAGAAGATGCCAAATCTGGACTATACAGAGGGTGTGGTAGGACAGTCAAGCCAAGACTGGCAATGTGCTCTACAGTCTTCAAGCTGGTATAGAATCTGTCATTATCATGTTACAAGAGAAAGACTGTCTTCTTCTCTGACCTGATTCTGGAAATTCAATCTTTCAGCTCAGTCAGTGGCACAAGGTAGAGATCAGGGTTGATGGTTTGTCCAGGTTCCAGAAAATGCAGAAGAATTACCCCTTTCCTACCCCAAAAGTCAAAGCACATCATTTTACCCATTGAGGACTGTGTCATTCTTCACTGGGGAATTCACATGCTGCTGCTAAATGCACTGCTGTGTTGACTCTGTCCTGTTGTGTTGACATCACATCTTGTCACTGGCAATTATGCAGTCCAGGAAACTGTCACCTTCTACCTCATATAAGTTCAGCAGATGCTGGCAAACTTGCATACAGTGTTTGTTCTGTTCCTGTGTGAGCATTTGTGGGATCCACATAGTGCAAACATTGAGATATTTCAGTGTTTCTCCTGTAATTTTTAACGCATTGATAATCAGCTCTGTACACAGTTGTCTGGTCATAATCTACTACTTCACATAGATGATTGAGATACTCTCCATTTCACAGAATCACAGAATCCCAGAATCACCACGGTAGGAAAAGACCTACAAGACTATCCAGTCCAAGCATCCACCCATCACCAATAGTTCTCACTAGACCATGTCCCTCAATACAACGTCCAAACGTTCCTTGAACACCTCCAGGGTCGGTGACTCCACCACCTACCTGGGCAGCCCATTCCAGTGCCTGACCACCCTTTCAGAGAAGTAGTATTTCCTAACGTCCTGCCTAAATCTCCCCTGGCACAACTTGAAACCACTCCCTCTAGTCTAATCACCAGTTACACGAAAGAAGAGGCCGACCCTCAGCTCACTACAACCTCCCTTCAGGTAGTTATAGAGAGCACTAAGGTCTCCCCTGAGCCTCCTCTTCTCCAGATTGAATAATCCCAGCTCCTTCAGTCTCTCCTCATATGGCCTGTCCTCCAGAACCCTCACCAGCTTTGTTGCCCTTCTTTGAACACATTCCAGGGCCTCAATGTCTTTCTTGCAGTGAGGGGCCCAAAACTGGACACAGTACCCGAGGTGCAGCCTCACTAGAGCAGAGTACAGGGGGACAAACACTTCCCTGTTCTGTTGGCAACACTGTTTCTGATGCAAGCCAGGATGCCATTGGCTTTCTTGGCCACCTGAGCACACTGCTGGCTCATGTTCAGCCGAGCATCAATCAATACACCCAGGTCCATTTCCTCTATACCGTCTTCCAGCCACCCCACCTGAAGCCTGTAACGTCACCTGGGGTTGTTGTAGTCAAAGTGCAGGACACAGCATTTGGTCTTGTTGAACCTCATCCCATTGGCTTCAGCCCAGCTCTCCAGCCTGTCCAGATCCCTCTGTAGGGCCTCACTACCCCCAGGCAGATCCACCCTCCCAGCCAATTTGGTGTCATCTGCAAACTTACTGACGGTGCACTCAATGCCCTCATCCAGGTCATCAGTAAAGACACTGAAGAGGACAGGCCCCAGCACCGACTCCTGGGGAACACCACTCGTGACCGGTTGCCAGTTGGATTTAGCTCCATTCACCACCAGTCTCTGAGCCCGGCCCTCCAGCCAGCTCCTTACCCAGCCAAGAGTGTACCCGTCCACACCACGGGCTGCCAGCTTCTGCAGGAGAATACTGTGGGAGACAGTGTCAAAGGCTTTGCTGAAGTCTAGGTAGACCACATCAACAGCCTTTCCTTTGTCCAACAGATGGGTCACTTGATTGTAGAAGCAGATCAGGTTGGTCAAGCAGGACTTGCCCTTCGTGAACCCATTCTGGCTAGACCTGATCCCCCGGTCGTCCTGCACATGCCACGTGATCTCCCTCAAGACAATCTGCTCCATAACCTTCCCTGGAACCGAGGTCAGGCTAACAGGCCTGTAGTTCCCTGGATCCTCCTTACAACCTTTCTTGTAGATGGGAGTCACATTGACAAGCCTCCAGTCTTCTGGGACCTCACCAGTCAACAAGGAGCGCTGATAGATGACGGAATGTGGCTCGGCTATCACCTCCGCCAGTTCCCTCCGCATTTCATGGTGTGACAGCTTTGCATGGCCAGCTAGAATGTGGCTTGCTTTTCATGTTACTGTCTGGAATGCACCACCTACCACCTTACAGTGCTGACATCCTCTGTTTTGTCTCCATAAACATTCAACAAGCATCAATTAATGTCAATGACTGCAACTTTTTCTGCATGGAGGAATTCAGTTACACTCATTTGTTTCATACACACTTCCATGTCAGACAACATTTTGTCAGACTGCCCCTTTGCTGCTATCTGTCTCATGGCAACAAAATTTAATGGCATATTGGCAGGAACATTCAGCTTCTACAGACATAGCACCAACATCTGCCTCTGTCATCATGGGCCATCATGGTAACATAGGAAGCATTACTTTTGGAGTAGCCCTTATTTATTGTGCATTATATTGGTAAATATAGTAGTGTTGTAGAATTTATGATTAGTGCCATCTGTATTTGTGAACTACACATGCATATATATGCTGAAATACTTGTGCACATCCTTGTTTATTTCAGCAGATTCAGTGGCTAACTGGCCTTCTTAAATAGCTGCATGGTGGCAGATCGGGGACTGTGTGTATTTAGAAACATTAAATATTTCTGGTTTATTGATTTTAAGCAAGGTATGTAGGGAGTAAATAAAATCTCAGGGAAGTCAGTGGTATTGTTTGAATTCACTTAAATAAAGTTTTGATCAGTCTTTCACTGTAGGTATCTAAAGCAATTTTCAAGTGATTACTTTCACATGGCAGCACTGAAAAATAGTTCATTTTCTGATTTTTATTTTTATTTATTTATTTATTTATTTTGGAAAAAAGACCATGTTCAAGGATCACCTTCTCCAAGCTCAAGAGTGATGCATCCAAACAAAGAGTAAGTTAGGCAAAAGTACCAAAAGGTCTAAATAGATGATCAAGGACTTTCTGGCTAAAAACTAAAAGGAAGCCTGTAGAAGATGGATGCAAGGATAGGTAAACTGGGAAGAATACAAAGACATAATCTAAGTAGCCACAGATTAGGTTAGGAAGCTGAAGTCTAGGTAGAAGTAAATCTAGCCAAAGATGTCAAGGTAACAAAAACTTTTTGCTTTAGTCTTCACTGGCAAGTGGCTACACTGCCCAAGTTTCAGAATGCAAAAGCAGGGACTGGGAGGAGTTTCTCACTGTAGGAGAAGATCAGATTCAGGAACATCTAAAGAATGTGAAGGGGCATAAGTCCCTGGGACCTGATGAGATATGCAACTGATAGTTTTGAGAGAACTGATGGATGAAGGTACTATTTGAGAAGTTGTTGGCAGTCCAGTGAAGTTCTAGTGACTGGAAAAGAGGAAATTAACCCCCATTTATAAAAAAAAAAGTAAGAAAGGAGGACCCGGGGAATAACAGGCCAGTCAGTCTCATCTCTGTGCCTAGAAGATTATAGAGCTTATATATATATAATTATATATATTATATATAATTTCCCCATGGAGATTGTGCTAATACGTGTGAAAAAGAACAAGGTGACTGATGACAGCCAGCTTAGGTTCACTAAGGGCAAATCCTGACTGACAAAATTGGTGGTCTTCTACAATGGGGTTACAGCATTGGTGAATAAGAGAAGAGCAACTGATATTATCTACATGGCCTTGCGCAAAAGCATTTGATACTAGCTCACATTGGAGACAACGTACTTGTCTCCAAATTGGAGAGACATGGATTTGATGGATGGACCATTCAGCAGTTAAGGAATTGAGTGGATGGTCACATTAAGAGTTGCAGTTTTTGAGTGGTTTCTCAAAGGTCTGTATTGGAACTGATATTACTTATCGTCTTTGTTGGTGGCAAGGTGTAGGAGATGATTATTCTTTTATGCCATTGCCTCAAAGCTTGCTGAGGAACAAGTCCAAACAAGTCCTGGTCAAGGGTTGAGAAATTCTTTGTCGGAGGAACACAGATGGACTATGCCAGGGGCAACGAAAGAGAGATAAGCTGCAGATGAATGGCCAGGAAGCAGTCTTTTGTGTGAGCTTATCTCGAGGAAGGTGGCCATCTCAGGGGGTGCTGCATATGACACTTACCCAAGCACCCAGGGATGTCAAGTAGGCAGGAAGAAGAGGGATCAGCAGCCACGAAGTGAGGTTTTCTGATAACAGATTCCTCACGAGCTGAGACCAGCATGCTGAAGAAGAACAAGAAGGTTTCTGACATGAGAAGCCCCACATCTGCTGCTTCCTCCTGGACTTACCCTGTGGCTTCTTCCTGATAGCTGCTTGCTACCCAAGGCTGGCCATGCTGCTGCTGCTCTCCCCCACTGCTCTTTTGCCTTGGACCATCGGAATGTCTTGCAACGGGACCACTGCAGGATCCTGGTGGTGACTGTCCCTGCTTTACACAATTCTTGCCTCTTCTATCATTTCTATCGCCTGCCCTCCCTTCCCCATCACCCTAAATCGTCCGTCCTCTCCTTCCCCATCTTCCTGATTAAGGTTTGTAATAAACTGGTCAGACCAACATATGAACCATTGTTTCTTAATCTCACACCAGGAATACATCAAATATCAAAGAACCTCCTCTCCCTCCTATAAATTGGAGTGAGACACATGGGCAGTGAGATTGAGTGCACCGTCAGCAAGTTTTTGGTTTACACCAAGGTGAATGATGCTCTTGCTGGAGGTAAGGAATGTCATCCAGTGGAGCCTGGACAAGCTTGGGATTTTGTGAAGAACACGAAGTTCAGCAAGGCTAAGAGCAAGGTCCTGCATATGAGTTGCAGCAATCCTGAACATGAGTCTAGCCAGGACACCAGTTACTTCAGGTATAAAACATGTCTCTCTTTGAGTATTAAGTAGGTTTGACTAATTAAGGACAATCAGCTTTGAAAACAGTCTAGAAGTTGTGTAAGTCTTGATGAACATTTTTCTTCCTTCAATCTTCTTTGAGGAATGATTTTAATATAGGTTCTACTTTTTTTGTTTCCTTACAAATACATCTTCTCTGAGGACTTTGGTCGTGTCATATAATATAATAGAACAATCAAACTACAAAATGTAATATGTAGGCTGTTTATCTTCCCACATAAGCCATGTACAAAATATTTCTCAGACTGGATAAAATTAAAGTACATGTTTATTATTGCTCAAGACTGTCTATATTCTTCTGGCTAAAATATGGCAATCTTCCAGTTCTCTTAATTTTCAGTGCTGGTGGAACATAGTCACTGAAGGTGACATGTGGCATGTGTCACAGTTATACCTTAGAGATCCAGTGGTTCCAATAACTGTCTGTCATATCTTTTGAGATTTTTACTTCATTCTTCAATTTAATTTTGAAGCAGGCTGATAAAAAGGCATCTAATCCCCCCCTGCTATCACAGAAATTGAGTGCCTAAATATTCTCAAAAATCTAGCCCTACTCAATGGAATACAAATCTAACTCAAATTTTGGCAAGTAATTCTGCCCACTTCCTTCACAGGTTAGGAAAAAGGGAAAATATTATATCAGTTCAAAAGGGGTGCTAATTTATCTGCATAATTATGTCTGCATAATCAGAAGTGGCAAATGCTAAACCTGAAACCAGACATTTAAAAGACTTCAGCTTCAAATATCAAAATCAAATAGGAGAAAACAGTATTAGCAAATAAAACGTTACTCAGGTTCCCAGATACAACCATTCCAAATTTAACTGTTCTCAATTTTGTCTCAAATATCTAGGACCACCACCAGTCTTCTGCACCAACCTCCTTCCCTTCCCCTGTTCTAACCCCAAAAAATGTGTAAGTGAAAAATTGTATGAATTTGGTATCTAGTCTGGTGAATACTATTAACAAAACATATAACATCTCAAAACTTTTTCTTGGTAAATTAGCAGCAAAATAAAAAACTGTGAAATCTTCAGAGTAATGATAAATTCTGGCAGTAAAAAAGGACCATCTGTGAATAAAATGCTCAACTTGTTTACCAGCAAGTGCTGTATAATCACATATTTTAATAAAAATGTACTGCAAAAAGACATGCAGGCAGAGCAGCTGAACAGTGAGCACTACTGAAGCCAGTTGTTAGGATGAGAGAATAGCACATGTGAAATATGAAAATTTTGGGACCTAGAGGCAAGGTCAAATTGTCTATAAAGTCTCTAACCATAAGAAGTTCTCAGCTTGTAGTCTTTGTGTAATATTTCTTGCTGCATCCCTTATTTCCCACTTTGTGTGCAAGATAACCTCTGGTAATTGTGGTATGTTTTGAGATGAGCACTGTCAACAGTAGGCACTAACTGTAAGCATCTGTGCTATTTGCCTTAATTCAACATAAACTGCTCTCTTCAGGCTCTTAATTTAAGGTCTGCTGTTGACTCTCTCGTATTTTTAATGAAAAAACAGAGTATCAGCTAAGGAAAAGCAGTCAGTATCAAAGTAACTAACAGTTTCACCTGTATAAAAGCAGTTCAGCTTCCTTCATTTGCTCATAATTAGGAAATATGCTGGATTTCAGTGATTATCACATTTTACACTACAATTTTGACTTGATACATTTTAATCATAAGGCTAACAAAAGCAAACCCCTTGAAAATTAGAAGTCTTTTTCAAGTGAAATGTGAAAACATGTCTTACAATCTGAAGATGTGGCCACTGAAGTCAACTATTTGGAGCAGAATTTGATCATGTTCCCTCTCAGCCTAATATTTCCCTTTAAATTTTCAGTGTTTTAAGTTGCTGTGTTTCAGCAACACCATTTAAAGATTTTTATATTTCTTCTTCAAAATTGATGTTACTTCCCTTGTTCTGTGAGGACATCGATTTGACACTTTTTGGATAACATGGGAAGTTGAAATTACAATTTAAACAGATGAAATAACAGAACCACAGTATCACAGAATGGTTTATTTTGGAAGAGACCACTGGAGGTCATCTAGTTGAACCCTCCTTGCTCAAGCAGAGGAACAAAGAGCAGGTTACCCAGGACCATGTACAGATGTATTTTGGAAATTTCCAAGGAGGAAGACTCCACAGCATTTCTAGGCAACCTACGCCAGGGCTCAGTCACCCACAGAATAAAGAAGTGTTTTTTTATATTTAGCCTCCTGAGTGTTTTTGTTGTTGTTGTTGCTTTGTTTTGTTTTTGTTGGTTTGTTTGTTTGTTTTACTGTGTAAAGCTATGTAGGAGGAGATCAGGGACAAGACAGATCTCAAAAATCTTTGTAGCCTTTTATGATGGAGTTACCGCATCGGTATGAATGAACAACAACTGACATCATCTACCTGGATTTGTGCAAAACATTTGATGCTGCATCTGGGTTGAGGCAATCCCAAGCACAAATACAGGCTGAGCAGAGAATGGCTTGAGAACAGCCCTGAGGGGAAGGATTTGGGGGTGTCTGCTGATGGAAAACTCAACATGATCTGATAACATGAGCTTGCATCCCAGAAGGACAGATCCTGGGCTGTATCAAGAGAATCGTGGTGAGAAAATAAGGGAACGTGATTCTGGCCCTCTATTCTGCTCTCATGAGACCCCACCTGGAGGACTGTGTCCAGCTCTGGAGCCCCCAACACAAGAAGGATGTGGAGCTGTAGAAGCTGGTGCAGAGACAAAATGATCAGATGGCTAGAGCACTTCCCCTATGAGCACAGGCTGAGAGAGCTAGGGCACTTTCGCCTAGTGAAGAGAAGACTCCAGGGAAACCTCACAGTGGCCTGCTGGTACCTGGGGGGGTCTACAGGAAAGCTGAGGAGGGACTTCTTTTTATAAGGTCATGTAGCAACAGGATGAGAGGAAATGATTTTAAATTGGAAGAGGTAGATTTAGACTAGATATTAGGAGGAAATTCTTTACTGTGAGGGTGGTGAGACACTAGAACATGCTACCCAGCAAGGTTGTGGATACCCCTCCCTGTAAGTACTTCAAGGTCAGGCTGGATGGGGCTTTGAGCAACCTAGTCTAAAGAGGTGCCCCTGCCTATAGCAAAGGTTGTAACCAGTTGATCTTAAAGGTCCCTTCCAACCCAAAGCATTCCATGATTCTATGATTCCATGATCTCCCTGCTCAAGGATGTCTGGTAATCCTCTTTTCCAGTGCAACACAACATAGTAAAAAAGGCAGAAAGTGACACCCTCTGATAAACGAGAAGGGAGAACTGGCTTTCTCAGGCACGGAGAAGGCTGAGTGTCGATGAACTTCTAGGCAAGGCTGAGGGAAGAAAAATGCCTCCAATGTGAGAGCAGAACAAGTTTGAGACCACCTCATGAGTGTGAATGTATACAAGCCAAGAAATCACAGAAGCACATAATCAGGAGTTTCAGCACATAATCCAACAGGAGTCGGAAGGGACCACAAGAAATCATCGAATCCAACCCCTTTGTTAAAGTAGGTACCCCACAAAGGTTGCACAGGTAGGTGTCCAGCTGGGCCTTGATTATCTCTATAGGAGGAAACTTCACAACTTCTCTGGGTAACCTGTCCAGTGCTCCATCACCCTTACCATAAAGTTCTTTCGTCTGTTAATATGGAATTTCCTATATATGTTCTAGTTTTAGGTCATTACTCCTTGTCCTGCTGCCTGACCTCATCCATTGGCCTCTCACTTCCATTTAGATATTTATAAATATTTATCAGATTCCCTCTCAGTCTTTTTTTTTCCCCAGGCTGAATAGCCTCTGGTTACTCAGCATTTTCTCATATGGGAGATGTCCTTTATCATCTTTGTGGCTCTCCACTGGACTCATTCTAGGAGACCCCTGTGTTTTTTGAACTGGGGAGCCCAGAACTGGACACATTAGTATAAATGTGGCCTCACAAGGGCAGAGTAGAAAGGGAGGATAACCTCCCTCAGCCTTCTGGCCATGCTCTTTTTAATGTACCCCAGGGTACCATTGGTCTTCTTGGCACACTGCCACTATACATTGTACCACACTAGGGCACAATGACATGCATCATAGGTTCTTGAAGGAACTGGCTGATGTGGTTGCCATGATGTTCTCCATCATATTTGAAAAGTCATGGCTGTTAGGCGAAATCACTGGTGACTGGAAAAGAAAACATCACTTCCATTTTTAAGAAAAGGAAAAAGAGATACCTGGGGAACTAGAAGCTGGTGAGCCTCACATCTGTGCCTGGAAAGATCATGGAGAAGGTCATACTGAAAGCCATGTTAAGGCACAAGCAAGATGAGGTTATCCAAGACAGCCAGCACAGCTTCACCAAGGGCAGAATGTGCCTGACCAATTGGGTGGCCTTCTGTGATAGATGAAAGGCTGTGGTGGATAAAGAAAAAGCCACTGATGTATTCTACCTGTACTTGTGCAAGGCCTTTGACTTGGTGCCATACCACATCCTTTTCTCTAAGTTGGAGAGATATGGATTTGAGACCTGGAGTATTCAGTGGACAAATAATTGGTTGGATGGTCATAGTGAGAGGGTGATTGTTAATGGCTCTACATCCAGGTGGAGGCCAGTGACATGTGATGTCCTCCTGTTGTCCATCTTGGGACCAGTGCCCCTCAACATGTTTATGAGTGGCATAGACAGTGGGATCAAGTGTACCCTCAGCAAGTTTGCTGATGACACCAAGCTGAATGCTGCAGTTAATATGACAGAAGGAAGGAATGCCATCCACAGGGACCTGGACAGGCTTGAAAAGTGGTCCCATGTGTAGGAGGGTCAGCAAGGCCAAGGGCGATCTGTTGCACTTGGGTCAGGGCAATCCCAGAGATGTATACAGACTGGGAGAAGAACTTCTTGAGATTAGCCCTGCTGAGAAGGATTTGGTTGTCTTGGTGGATGAAAAGCTAGACATGAGCCAGCAGAGTGTGCCTGTGACCTGGAAGGTGGATTGTATTCTGAGCTACATCAGAATTGAAATGGCCAGCAGGATGAGGTAAGAGATTGTCTCCCTCTAGTTTACCCTTGAAAGGCCTCGTCCTGAGTATGTAGTCCAAGCCTGGAACCCTCAGAACAAGAAAAGTATGAAGCTTTTGGATAGGGTCTAGAAGAGGGCCAGGAAGATGATGAAAGGTCTGAAGCACCTGAAGCTGAGAAAACCAACAAAGTAACTTGACAAGCCAATGAGTTATGTCAAGAAGGTATTCCCTTTATTACAGCACAGGGTGGTGTACATATTTAAAGGCATAACATATACATATTCATTACATTCCAAGGACATGGGCAGAAATAACACCTCTGGTGGTCATGGGATGCATTCTCGCTGTAAATTTCCAACCTTCTAAGGGGGGAGAGTAGCCCAGACTGGCTCCCAGTGATGTTATGAACTGAGGCATCTGCTTTGCCATCTTATCTTCAACAACAGGACATCTACTTGACTTTTTTATCTTCACTTAACAAGAAGTTTGTGGCCTCCTCATTCTGTTCTTGAGCTTACATTTACGCAAGCCTCTGTGCTTCAGATTATATTGCTCAAGTTGTGCAAAAGGCTGTTCTCACAATATGGAAAAGCTTTTCTCATAATTCACACCTCTCCTAGGAATAATGGTTGTGGGAGTCAAACTCGATTAGCTTGGAGAAGAAAAGCCTCTGGGGAGACCTCTATGGGTAATGGGAAAGAAAGAAGGGGGGTAATAAGCAAAATGCTTGGCAAAGCAAAAATTGAGACAATGGAAACAAAATTAAAAACACAGTTACGCTGGTTGATGAGCTATCAAACTACAGGTACCACTTCCAGGAAGATCAACCTGGACCTTGCAACTGATAATATTGTGAGCCAGGTCTTGGGGAGAATGAGGAACAAAGAGGGGGAGTAGGTAGAAAAAATATAAAGGGGATGATTGCATATACAGTGAGGCCAGTTTGTATGTTTGACTGGCCAAGTCCTGCACCAAATCACAGTGGTCTGTCCTCTCTTCTTAATTTTCTCATTACATCTTTTCTGAACTCTCTATTCATTCTCACTCTCAATCCCATGTGCGTGTGTGCTGCAAGAATTATGTGCCAGCTCCTGGCAAGACCTTTGTATGTGTGAATGAAGATGGTTGCCAGCTCTTGGAGTCAAGCCTGGGGAGCAGGCCTCCATGAGTTGTGGTGCCAGCTGCTGGATTGAGTGTAGAATCTTACTGCCAATCACTACTGGGACCTCTTTGTGTATGTGAGTGGAACCACTGCCAGCTACTAGAGACAGGCCGAGTGTAGACCCATGGACTGTGGTGCCAGCTACTGGAGCAAATAGGAGTTTTAGTGAGTATAGTTGAAGTGACCATAGCTCTCTGGATCTATGAAGGGTCCTACAGACTCTGTGTCCAGAGTGCCAGCAACTGTAGGACAAGTGTGAGTGGTGTTGGTGCTGGCTCCTGGAGTCATATCAGGGCAGTAGACAACCCCAGCTGTGGCACCAGTGATGTCCTAGCAGGAGATACTAGTGGAAGTCCTCTACTTCCAGACACTTGGGGTGGTATATGTTCCCAAAAGAGTTACTTGGGGGAACTAGGATGAGTAAGGTGAATGCAGGTTTCCCTGCAGGTAGCTGGAGTGGGGTCATGGGCCACAGGCCTTAAGCCTTACACTGTCTATTGTGGGGGCTGATAGTATCTTCCCCAGCCTGATGTGCGTGGAGTGTGTTTGTGCATTTGCTAACAAACTTTAAGTTGGACTATCTGGTGAGTATAAATGTTCTTTGGTCTGGTCTGGTGAATCAGATGTGTGAAGAGGTCTGTGTTCACATGCCCAGAGGGACTTACATCCCCCAGTCTGATCAGATACCCTACCTCTCTGGGCATTGGGCTGGGCTGAAGCAGCTGGACAGGTGTTGTCTTGAGCTAAAGTGAGCAATTGGAAGATGTGGCCGCACTTTTCACTCTATTTAACAGGCTGGAAAAAGTTTTAGGTAATTCACTGGAAACAAAAGCAGATTCTCAGATATTGTGAACAGAAGCATCACAGAATTTTTCAGGTATATTTTATTATTTAAGTACAGGATTTGTCCCACAAAATATTTCAAGGGAAACAAATAAGAAAACAATATTTAAAAAATGATAGATCCAAGCAAATGCAAGTCTGATTCAGAGTAAAAATCTTGGACATTGCACAAAAGTAGAGTATCCTCATTTACCTTTGAGTTCTTTTTTCCTCATCAGTCCCAGTTTAGTCTTCAAGCCTACTACAGATATGCAAATGTAACAGAGAACTGGTAAAATTCCCATAGCTTTTGTTGAACTTATCAGCGGGAATGCTCACACTTTATAAATAATTTTAGACTTCATAGATAATTTTAAGAGAGAGAGAAAAAAAAAAAAACAAAACAGTTCTTATTTATCAAACAAAAGAAAAAAAAAGGGGGGGGGGGGGGGGGGGGAACCTGCAACTTTTCAAATCTCAGTAGAAATAAATCCTTATTTTCCAAGGAGTTTATCCAGCCTAAAAATCACTACATTTGTTTTAAATATAATATCTTACATAACTGCAGAAAAAAAATCTGTGCATATTCTAGCCTAAGCAACTCTATAGTAAACGTTATCTATGGGATTACTTGCACCTGCAAAAAGAACAGTGTGGTGGCCAAGTTGCTATCAAGCTTAGTTTGGAAGACATCTTAAGTGATAAGGGAGGACCCCTGTCAAAAATTTATTCAGGAAAACTTAGACACTCTGAACCCAAGGCATCTCTTTATCCATTAATCAGTAAAAGAGAGGGTACGTTCTCTTAAGTAATCCTGAGAATGAATAGCTTTATTAGAATGGTGAGTAAGTGCTGACTGAATTTTGACCTGATAGGTGTCCAAGTTCTGCTTCAAGCTGTAGGACTTGGATACAGAGGCTGACAGATGGTCATGGATAACTCTTCCTAATTAGGGAAACCTGAAGAAATATATATGCGGAAATAATATCTGCATAGCTGGCCATGGGACATATGGCAAAATGTTAATGTAGATGTACTTTACACATATATTCAACAGAGATTAGTTATTGGCCAGACTGCAATGCACAACAGTGGAGTAAGGACCACAGTATTAAAGATTCCATTTTTAAAAGGCTATCAAAACAAAAATTTTTGTGCATTTTTATCACCTGAGTGTGGAAATCATAGATACAACTAAGCAGGTAAAATATTGTACTAGCAACACACAAGGCCTTTTTGTGATCTCCTTTCCAGAATATAGGATCAAATCTGTATAAATTGGATGTATTTATGTAAGTTATTACCATTTGTAGCCCTACATGTATGCTATAGGCTTTTAGCTCTGAATGAGGGAATAACTTTTCTATAAATTGTTTTTGCATTCTCTTTGTCAAAATATAGTAATTCTGAATGCTGGTGTGTGCATAATGGTTCATGATAGAAAATATCATTCAAGAAAATCAAGAATTTTTTTAGCATATCATTTTTAAATTCATGAGATCGTGTGAACCAATCTTTCATCACCTTAAATGCAGTACCTATCAGAAAGGGAAAGGAATTTGTAAGTATGTAGTATTCAAACACATTGTCAGAGAAAAACACTGGCTTTTTATAACTTCTGTTTGCTTGTTTTTGCAATACTGACAAAACATTTTAACAGCAAATTATACTCTTATACAAGAAAGCAAACCTAAAGATACATCAACGTGTATCCAAGTATACTAAGAATTAGTAACTTTTTAAAAGTATGTGTTGAAAATACGTGATTAAAGATGGCATTTAAAATATTTATTTGAATGGGAAACCAACAGTTAAGGAGGATAGAATCTGAAGATATTAGAGATGAAAAGAGACTAGAGCTGTTTTTCTTTAAAATCATAATACAGAATAACAGATACCTGTGAGAACAAAGAGTGAATGAATGTAAGCCAAAATATTTTATTCAGAAACGTAAATGTAGGATACATTTATCCTTTAAGTCACTTGTGGTAGTGACTTGCGGAACAAACTCTATAACCACAAAGTAGTTGTAGAGCAGGTACGTTTTATTCGGCCGGTCAGGTGCAGGGGGGATAATGCCTTCCTTGGCTGCACACCAAAAGCAGGTAAACATCCCCATTTATAGAGAGAATATATGCATATTCATGGTACAAGGTTATTACAATTAATTCTAGAAATTCATTACAATATTCCACACCTATTCTATGCCCTAAACTCCACCCCTAATTAATGATCCCATATTGTTCCCATTGTTCATGCTCAACTACTCTTACAACTTAAACAATATAACAGATTAGCTCTTTATTCAGTAGGGCCAATCCACTCAAAGGAAATTTTAAGTCCTTTCTGATACCAAAATATAATAAACAAAGGAGCTAAAGTAGAGAAAGGCGTACCATGGAATACAAATGTGCATAAGTGTAATAAGATGTTTGTCTAAGATGCCAAGACTTTTAAATGTGAAGAAATCTCTGTTTTAAACTAGATTAAAAAAAAAAAAAAAAGCTACTTGGGTAGTGTTCAGAACACGACTTACACAGTGTATACCCATGCTAATCTGCATCCAGATGTGGAGTTCTCAGTCCTGGAGAGGCATGGACCTTGTGGAGCACAACCAGAGGAAGGCCACAAAATGGTCCAAAGGACCGAATATCTCTGTTGTGAGGATAAGGTGGGAGTGCTGGGGCTATTTAGCTGAAGCCTGTTTAGCTCCAGGGATACCTGATGGTGGCCTTTGAGTACCTAAAGAGGACCTATTAAGGAAGAAAGGATCAGACTCTTCTTTAGAAGTGTCTGCTATGACAGGGCAAGGAGAAATTATTTCAAATTAAGGAGGGGAGATTTAGATTTGGTTGAATAAGTTTCTTATGATAAGTTCAATGAAGTACTGGAACAGTTTGCCCAGAGATGTGGTGGATGCAACATCCCTGGAGACATTTAAGTTCAAGTTGGATGGGGCTCTGAGTGACCTGATTTTGCTGTATATGTCCCTGTTCATTGCAGGGGAGTTGGACTAGATGACCTTTAAAGGTCCCTTCCAACTCAAATGATTCTACAATTCTATTCTTCTAACTTACTATGCTTTTATATTTAGGATGTTTTGATTTCTGTGGGAAAAAAATATATAATACAATTAATGCAACACTAGAATACTAAATGTTGAATGCATATTTCCTTGTTTACTGTGAATAAATGCATTTAAAATAAGTACTGCCAAGATAAAACAAAACCACACTAAAAATTCCAATTTCCTTTTAAAGGTATTCTTAAAATCATAATACAACCAAAACCTAGAACTCTCTTTGTAACTGCAGACTGTTTTTGTCATACCCTTTCTTGATACATAATGTTACAAGATTACTATATGATTTGCTAGATCAAAGTAATTATTCCTAACAGCATTACTTGCTTGGGAACTCACTCTTTTAGGTGTTGAGCACTGTATTGTTTCTTTCTAAAGTTGTTCATAGCAGCCTTATATCCATGTATAAAGGTATGTATCAGTAAACTTCGTATTTATATGGAACATTTTTCTCCCTCTATGATGCGATTATAGATGCAGTGATACTGGTGTAGACTCACTTGTAGGACACAGTTATGAAACTCATTAGCAGATAAGATCATTGTGATTCTGGAAACATTGTGTAAAATAATAATGAGTAAAATTTTATATTTGGAATTCAGTAGAATGTCTCCAATATATAACTTTCAATAGTGACGAAGATCATTCTCAAAGGAAATGTATTGTATTATTATAAGTTCAATTTACTTCTGCCGTTTTGAGTGTACAAGTATCCATATATTCAAGCTGAATGACATTTAATCCCCTGTTAATAAAATTGTATTTACTGAATTTACACAAAGCATCCAGAGCATATTGGTATATCTGTTAGTGCAGGGTTTAGAAGAATTTTGTTTACAGTTCTACAACAAATCTCCACAACTACACTCATTTCACATGTCTACAAGAATTTTCAAGTGATGCTCAGCACATATAACCTTTCTTTTACAGATCAGTTTACCATGATTATTTATTTCAAAAATATGTTGAGTCTTGTATGAATTTTCTGTAAAGATTCAAATAATATATGCTTTTTCTAAAAAGCTATTCGTGTTGACAACTATTTTAAAATATTTCATATTTGTGTTCACATAGAAATGTATGGTATTGAAGTCTGTTTGAATCTACTTTTTATATTTTCTTATCACATTCTGCTTCATTTACTGCTAAATCCTGCATGTTATATGACAGCTTCCACAGAACTGAAAAGTCTAAATGAGAGATCTTTTTCTTTTCATGACAATTAGATGGATTTTTTTTTTCTTCTCATATACATATATATATATATATACATATATATATATATATATATATATATATATATATATATATATATATATATATATATATATATATATATATATACCAGCAGAGATATTCAACTTATCTTTAAGCAATCACATTTCATTTCTGGATAAAAATACAGCTTGTACATAAAATGTAGATGGTATGCTTGGTAGATCCACTTTATAGAATCACAGAATCACCAAAGTTGGAAAAGACCTACAAGACCATCCAGCCCAACCATCCACCTATCACCAATAGCTTCCACTAAACCATGTCCCTCAACACAACATCCAACACAACATTCCTTGAACACCCCCAGGGTCAGTGACTCCACCACCTCCCTGGACAGCCCATTCCAGTGCCTGACCACCCTTTCAGAGAAGTAGTATTTCCTAACATCCAGCCTAAAACTCCCCTGGGGCAACTTGAAACCATTCTCTCTAGTCCTATCACTAATGAAAACTAGAAGAAGCCAACCCCAAGCTCACTACGACCTCCCTTCAGGAAATTATAGAGAGCAATAAGGTCTCCCCTGAACCTCCTCTTCTCCAGACTGAACAATCCCAGCTCCTTCAGCCACTCCTCATAAGGCCTGTCCTCCAGAACCCTCACCAGCTTTGTTACCCTTCTTTGAACACATTCCAGGGCCTCAATGTCTTTCTTGCAGTGAGGGGCCCAAAACTGGACACAGTACCCGAGGTGCGGCCTCACTAGAGCAGAGTACAGGGGGACAAACACTTCCCTGTTCTGTTGGCAACACTGTTTCTGATGCAAGCCAGGATGCCCTTGGCCTTCTTGGCCACCTGGGCACACTGCTGGCTCACGTTCAGCCAAGCATCAATCAATACACCCAGGTCCATTTCTTCTACTCAGTCTTCCAGCCACCCCACCCGAAGCCTGTAACGTCACCTGGGGTTGTTGTAGCCGAAGTGCAGAACACAGCATTTGGTCTTGTTGAACCTCATCCCATTGGCTTCAGCCCAGCTCTCCAGCCTGTCCAGATCCCTCTGTAGGGCCTCACTACCCCCAGGCAGATCCACCCTCCCAGCCAATTTGGTGTCATCTGCAAACTTACTGACGGTGCACTCAATGCCCTCATCCAGGTCATCAGTAAAGACACTGAAGAGGACAGGCCCCAGCACCGACTCCTGGGGAACACCACTCGTGACCGGTTGCCAGTTGGATTTAGCTCCATTCACCACCAGTCTCTGAGCCCGGCCCTCCAGCCAGCTCCTTACCCAGCCAAGAGTGTACCCGTCCACACCACGGGCTGCCAGCTTCTGCAGGAGAATACTGTGGGAGACAGTGTCAAAGGCTTTGCTGAAGTCTAGGTAGACCACATCAACAGCCTTTCCTTTGTCCAACAGATGGGTCACTTGATTGTAGAAGCAGATCAGGTTGGTCAAGCAGGACCTGCCCTTCGTGAACCCATTCTGGCTAGGCCTGATCCCCCAGTCATCCCGCACATGCCACGTGATCTCCCTCAAGACAATCTGCTCCATAATCTTCCCTGGAACTGAGGTCTAACTACAGGCTAACAGGCCTGTAGTTCCCTGGATCCTCCTTACAACCTTTCTTGTAAATGGGAGTCACATTGGCAAGCCTCCAGTCTTCTGGGGCCTCACCAGTCAACAAGGAGTGCTGATAGATGATGGATAGCAGCTCGGCTATCACATCCTCCAGTTCCCTCGGCACTCTTGAGTAAATATCATCCAGACCCATGGACACGTGGCAGTCCAGTTGGAGTAGTAAGTCTCTGACCATTTCTTCCAGAATCACGGGGGGTTTAATCTGCTCCCCAAGTCAAGACTACCAGGTCAGAGTGCAGGGTACCCTGAGGATAAGTGGTCTGACTTTTAAAGACAGATGTAAAGAAGGCATTCAGAACCTCTGCCTTTTCCTTATCCTCAGTGGTCACATTCCCAGCCTCATCCAGTAAAGGAGATTCTCCTTTGTCCTCCTCTTACTGTTGATGTATTTATAAACGAGTTTCTTGTTCCTTTTACCCCAGTGGCCAGGTTAAATCCAAGCTGGGCTTTCGCCTTTCTGATCTTCCCTCTACACATCTTAACGACTTCTTTGTATTCATTCTGAGTTGCCCGTCCCTCCTTTCGCAGGCGGTAGATTCTCTTTTTCTCCTGGAGCCTCAAGAATAGCTCCCTATTCATCCACACTGGTCTTCATCCCCACCGGCTCATTTTGCGGCTCAGAGGGACTGTCTGCTCCTGTGCCCTGAAGACTTCCTTCTTGAAGAGCAACCATCTATCTTGGACCCTTTTACTTGCTAAGACTGAATGCAAGGGAACTCCCCCTACTAGTCTTCTGAACAATTCAAAGTCCACCCTCCGGAAGTCTAAGGTAGCAGTTTTGCTATTCCCCCTCCAGGGTCCACCGAGAATCAAGAACTCTACCATTTTGTGGTCACTCTGTCCAAGACAGCCCCCAACCTCCACATGTCCCACCAGACCTTCCCTGTTTGTGAACAGCAGGTCCAGCGGGGCAGCTCTTCTCCTGGGCTCTTTCACCAGCTGCATCAGGAAGTTATCCTCTATGTATTCCAGAAACCTTCTAGACTGCTTCTTCTGCGCTGTGCCGTACTCCCAGCATATGTTGGGGAAGTTGAAGTCACCCATGAGGACAAGGGCTGGCGACCGTGCAGCTCGTGTGCCAGCTGCTTATAGAACACCTTGTCTGTCTCTTTATCCTGGTTTGGCGGTCTATAACAGACGCCAACCAGGATGTCTGCCTTGTCAGCTCTTCCTATGATCTTTACCCATAGGGATTCAACCTTATTGTCCCCAGTCACAATCTCAGTAACATGAAAGCATTCCCTAACATAGAGAGCCACACTGCCACCCCTCCTTCCTTGCCTATCCCTCCTGAAGATTTTGTAGCCATCCATTGCAGCACTCCAGTCATGGGAGCAATCCCACCACGTTTCCGTTATGGCAACTAGGTCATAGTTTGCCTGCAGCACAGTGGCTTCCAACTCTTCTTGTTCGTTGCTCATGCTGCATGCATTGGTGTAGATGCACCTCAGCTGAGCCCCTCGCCTCACTCCTAATCCCAATACCGCTTCCCCAGGCTGATCTTTAGCAGGCCTGGCTTTATCCCCTTCCCCCTTCATATCTAGTTTAAAGCCCTCTCTACAAGTCCCTCCAGCTCCCAGGCAAGTATCTGTTTCCCCCTTGGAGACAGGCAGTTCCCACCAGCAGACCTCAAGCCAGGTGCCAAGTAGACCACCCCATGATCAAAGAATCCAAAATCCTTGTGTTTGCACAAGCCTCTCAGCCATGCATTTACAAGATGGCTTTTCCTGATCATCTCAGTGTTCTTCCCCACCACCAAAGGAATACTGGCAAACACTACTTGCATGCCTGCTCCATCAACTAATTTCTCCTAAAACTCCTAAAATCATTTTTTATAATCCTCAGGCTTCTGTCAGCTATCCCATCGCTGCTGGCCTGAACTATCAATAAAGGATAATAATCAGAGGGGCGGATCAAGCTGGGGAGCTTTCTAGAAATATCCCTGACCCGGGCCGCAGGAAGGCAGCACACCTCCCTACGGGTATGTAAGAAAGAGGCCATGTTGTTGTACTTTTGTCTCAAAAATTTGCTGAAGATGGACTATTCCATGCCAGTCCTGTCCAGGGATTGAGCAATCCCTTGCTCTAAAGATATGCTAACTGGAGGCAGCGAGAGAAGGATAAGCACCTTGATGGCCAGGAGGAAACCTTTTGTCTGGACTTATCACCAAGAAAGATGAGCCACACCTTGATGGTCAGGGCTTATCAAGAGGAGGATAAGCACCTTGATGGCCAGGAGGAAACCTTTTGTCTGGACTCATCATCTCGAGGAAGAGAGCCATCTCGAGAGGTGGGGGGGGGGGGGGTACTCATATGACCCTTACCCAAGTCCCCAGGAATGTCACGTAGGCAGGAAAAAAACAGGATAAAAGGGCACAGCAAAAAATCATGAAGGAAGCGCGAGGGAGAAAGCGCAAGGAAGAAGCGCAAGGAAGAAGCGCAAGGGAGAAAGCGCGAGGGAGAAATCTTCTTGAGGGAGAAGGCGAGAGAGAGAGAGACAGAGAGAGGGTTTACTGCCTTCTGATCCCTCGTTGCTGCTTTGCTGCCCTACTGTCTACGGACTCTCCCGGCCTTGCTGCACGAGACACTGCTGCTTCCGCTGCCACCACCCGTACCGCTTGGCACCAGCCCGCTGCTCTTCATTGCCTGCTTGGACCCTGGACCAACGGATAACGGGACACTGCTGCATCGAGTTGGTGACTATCCCCGCTTACCTCAACTCTTGCTTTTCTTCTTACCTTTTCTATCGCCCGTTTCCCTTCCCCGTCTCCCTAAAAGGCTAGGATTTGTAATAAACTGGTCGGACCAACATTTGAACTGTTGTTTCTTAATCTCACGCCGGGTATATTAAAAGAATCTCCTCTCACTCCTATTAATTGGAGCAAGACAGGGTAGGGTCAGGCCGACATATTGGGCCCTCTGTTCCTCTCAGAAGAGAGTCACCTACAACTATCACCCTCCTTTCTTTTCTGGAGGAGGCAGTCTTCAAGCGTGGAGCCGACCACCTCACCTTGCGCCAGCTTGGAGGTAGAACACCCACGTCATTGTCACTCACCTCTCCCTCCAGCTTCAGGGCTTCAAACCCGTTACACAGAGGGACCTGGGGAACTGAGGTAGGTCAGGATGGGGGTTGCCTGTGACGCCGGGCTGGGACCTGCTGCCATTCTTCCTCTCCTCTCAAGTTGTCTCTCCCTGCTTGACTATTGCAAGAGAGAGGGTCCATTACTCTCTCGGTCTGGCAGATGTAATCTCTGTGTCTTTCTCGCAGAGAGTCACTCCACCAGTTGATCTCCTGCTCACACTCTCTGATGCTCCGTAGTCTATCTACCTCCTCCCTAAGCTCCACCACCAGGTTGAGCAGCTCATCCAGCTGCTCACATCTCACACAGGTGGCATCTTTCCCATCCTCCCCTGGCAGCAACAAGCTCAGGCACTCCTGGCAGCCAGAGACCTGAGCCGCCACATTATTGCGCAGACCCTCTGTCTGGGTCACCACAGTCTTCTTGGGGGAAGCCCGCTTCCTGGTGAGGACCATGTTTGAAGCTGTGGTGTCAGGGCCTGTCAACAGGAGAGCAGGTCAGAGTGCGAGCTGCCCTCACACTCTGACTATCTCCACCATAGTTGGTCAGAGCAGCTTTTCTCACCTACTGCGTTCTGTTATGTGGGTGGGAACTGGTTCAGGTCTCCCTGGTCTGCTTTTAGCCACACAGCAAATGGGTCAAGGTCACACTCCAGAGATTAAGAGTGGGCAGTGTCAGCTCTGCCCCTGGCAAGTCAGGAGCCTGCCCACAAGCTGCCAGATCAGGCACAGCACTGTTGCTGGCTCCAAAAAAGTCTAAAAAGAGCTTTTTTGGTTGCTTTTTTCCACTTCAGATTCCTTGTCCAGTGCAGTTTTACCTGCTTTGAAGCTAGTATCTGTAGTCTTATGTAGTGGATCTCACCAACTACTGAATCTTAGTAAACTTTAAAAGAAAACGATTTTTCTTTCTGTTCTATGTGTAACCCACCTGACAGAAAATGATCCAGTAATTCACTAATGAATTTTATTTTCTTATGGCTTAATTATTTACTGTGGCAATCAATGTAAGTGTTACTAACAACTTCAAAAGTAGATTGAAGAGCTAATTTTCTTCTATAGCCTTTAAATGAAAAAGAAATCTTTACCTTGTTTTCCATAAATAAACTTCCACCAATTCTTCAGCCATTCGCCCATTCAAGCAAGTAAAGATATGTATATGTACTTGCTCATAAGTTAGTAACTGTGAAGGTAAGTAACTGAACCATGCTGCTGACTGCTAGAATAGTAAGTGTTTGGATCTTAAGGGCTAGTAGAAAGGTGGGAACAGAGACAAACAAACAAAACTAGTATAGTCCATTATCACAAAGATATAAAACACTTCCATGTCTCCTTCCATATCTCCTGTGCAATAAATTCATTAGCCATTAGTTCCCAAAACATTTCTACTGTGCTAAAAAATAATATGTGCATAACAAGTTGCCTGTTAAAATGCTGTTTGCTGAGTTCATTGCTGTATGTACAAAAAAAGAAAAGCAAGTAAACAATAATATCCACCGATAAATCTGTTCAGAAGGACTACTGTTTTTATTTATCTGTTCCTGTGATTCAAGTCTTTGCTGTTGTTAGAGGATACATTAGCACCTCTTCAACAGTATATTCACTATATTCGTTTGTGTTGAATAAAGCTTTTTTTTCACAATTTTGTCACAGAAAATAGTGGGTGTTGGAGGACTGAAAAGTTTTTGTCTTTCTTGTTATTATGATTCACTGCCTGATCACGCTTGCCTGACCACACACAATAATAGGCAACAGCTCACTGATTAATGGAGGTGGGCTAAGCTGAATTTGAAGAAGCATCAGGAAGTGAGGTATTAAGTATCAAACCAGTATTTGCAGATAGACATAGCAGAATAATGAGTTGAAAGTTTGCTAAAGGAGAAAAAAAGAGAAACGGGGAGTAGAAATTGAAATTCTGGATAACACATCAGTAAATATGAAATGATTTTATTTGTTTATTTATTTATTTATTTAGTCCCATGCACTGCAAGCGATTATAAAAACACGTATTTTTCCTTATACCCTCAGGTGATTATATTAGCACAAGTTTAATGTTGTTTAATGTAGTTTAACAACAACACCTTTACACTTTCAAAATTTGTGATGTCACTTAATGCAATTTGAATATTTTTCTGCATTGTATTAGTAAAAAATATTGAAATAAAATTAAACATGATTTTAAGAAGTAAAGCAATTGTTCTCTGATATTTGTTTATATCCATTTTAGAGGATAATTTCTTTTTTTTTTTTTTAATTATGTCTGTATACATACAGTACTAGATTATATAGATCGTAAGGTAAAACATAAAATTAAGATCATTGTGCAGTGCATTTTGCCTAATTTGCTGTAACATTCATTGCATCTGGCATACAATTAGATTTCCTTAAAAAAAAAAAAGTTTGCTTTCACTAGACTTTATTTCTATACATATCATTCTGAAGCTTTATATCAACAAAGAGCTGTTAATTTCTAAAAGTTCATACTAACCTCTGCTTAAGTCTTACCAAATTCCAGTTAAGTAGGTTAAACAGATGTCCACATTTTTTTTGCAAATAGGAAAGCACCACTGAGTTGAATTCTATACCAATAACAGAACAAATTCCTAATCCTGGATATCTGATTATAATCTTGGCACATGCAGCAACTTTGCACAGAAATGTGAATTCTTTTAAGTATCATATCTTTTCCAATAACTTCATTTGCAATTTTAATTCTACAGATTGGGTAAAGAATTAAAAAAAAAAAAAAAAAAAAATCAATACATGATGAAATGGTATAAAGAGAATCACACGCAAAGCTTGACTGGAGTCTTAATGGGATCTGATCTTGACCTGAGGGGGGGAAAAAAAAAAAAAAAAGAGGTGCTACAATTGTTTCCTCTTAAAGGGGTGGGATATCACACTATCTACAGACTACATTCCAATACAGTAGAAATAACTGCATGTCAAGTTGAGGGATAGGAACTATAATTAAGTTTACATTGGAAAATGATTGTCCTATTTCAAATACACGCTTCAGCTAAGAAAATGTCAACTTTAACTAGTATATCCCCAGGAAGAAAAAATCATGCAGTGGAGATGTAGGTACTTTTCTCTGCAATCAGTGATTTTAAATTCACATGATGTAGTAAAATGTTATATCTTTAGTAAATCTTCAAGACCTTTTTGTATCATCAAATTATCATTTTCCTTCTATAGTATGTAACTAGTGAATACCGAAAGTTTCAAGTTCTTTCATAAGTGGGATTCTGCAATTTCAAATGTTACTGGAGGCTAGCCCAGTGTAAAGCATCAATATGGATAGGAAGACTTGAAAAGTAAACCCTTATGTTCTTTTTTTTTCAAGGTAAATCTACACATTCAAGATTCATTTGAGCGTATTGTGGATGCCCCTTTCCTGGAGGTGTTCAAGCCCAGGTTTGATGGGGCCCTGGGCAGCCTGGTCTATTATTAAATGTGGAGGTTGGCAGCACTGCTTGTGGCAGGGGGGCTGGAGCTTGGTGATCCTTGAGGTCCCTTCCAACCCAAGCCATTTTATGTATCTATAATTCTATGATATGTCAGGAGGAATATATAACATTATTTATGAAAAGAAAGAATTTCTGGAATATCATTCTTTCACATCCAAGACACATAGCAAAAATTCCTAAATATTCTCACATGATTTGTAGTCTTAGAGATGATAGATGCTTGCACTGGTAAGGAACTAATAATAAAATACTAATTGTAATTTGTAATACTTTGGCAGCTAAGGAATGGTACATTATTGTTTGTTCTCCTGACTTCCCAGTGTAAAGACAAAAATACAGAGCTTATTCAATACAGAGAAAATTTTCCAAAGCAACTGAACCTGATTTTCAGTGTTTGCATACTAAAGGACAACATTTAGTCTTCAGGTGAATGGTTGTGAGTCTTATCTTAAAGCCCAAGGGCTAACTCTGCTTCTATGTATGTTATAAATACTTGAATTAATGCATTTATTTATACTTACAGGCAGTAGAACTGATCTGTATACTTACAGGCAGTAGAACTGATCTGTATAGAGACCTTAATGAAAGTCACTTTGTAAATGGAAATATGTATGTACATATATACACACTTATCTCCATATACAGATGAATTTTTCTTTAACTATTAGCCTCTAGTTATTGTTCAAAGAGCAATATAGATATTGAAAAGATTACCAATTTTTACTCTTTCGTCTGTGTTTTATTTTAGATAATCACCACAGACTGAGCCTTGTAGGACTGTCTCCTGCATTCATATCTACTCACTCTGCCTGATGGATGTATCCTTGTACTGACTGGCATCCTGTTTCCTCATGTAGCTGTTTTACCTTGGCTCTGTCTTATATCCATATAAGCATTCCTCTCACTAAGGAGCTATTATTTTAATTGCTTAGTGTTTTCTAAATTAGAATGGCAGTGTAAGCCTTGAAGGCCTCACTAAGCATGCAGCTCCGGGCCCCTCTCTTTGACTAATTAGTGGCCATTAAAGTGTTTTCTAACGTGCTCTGGTCTCTCGAATCAAATATGTTACATTGGTGTGAATTCAGAAAAAAAAAAAAAATAGAACAAATTTAACATATAGCTTTATTTTCCAACTAAGCTCTTTTCTTATTCTTCCAATAGATCCATTTATAAGCTGACCTTCAGGATATTTTATTTGCATGCCTCCCTAAGCACAAGAACTGGAATGCAAAGTGACATTCAATAGCACTAACACACATATACTCTTTCCTTAGCTTGTCTGAAGATACTGAATGTAAAAGAGTGATTAATGATGGCTGTAGGAAAGATTTTTATTTTACTTTCTTAATAAGATGTATTATGGTGCATATACTCTGGAATTCTGAGTTCTGGCATTCAAGACAGGCATTTATAAGAACATGTGTAGGGTTTGTTCAGATTTATCTTCTGTGAATACCATAAGAGGAGGAAGGCAAAGAAGGGTATTATCATATTTATAGTGCTGTGCTTGTGTGGATGACATTCCTATGTACCATATCCAATCATAGCCAGAAAATGTAAAAGAACACGTGCAAGAGAATGTGTGAGAAACTTTGCTGAATAATACACACAGAAAAGCAGTCTTGGATTTGTGAGAAATGATGCTTCCTGCTAATATTAGCATAGGAAAATGGAACTTTACATTCATTTTTATTAAACAAAAAGTTGGCCCAAAAGAATACAGAAGAAGCACTCTGAAAAGATATGGTCCTCTAATCTTTTTATCCTCCAGGAAAATGATTAATTTTTTATACTAACATAGATCTACAATTTTAAAAACAGCTAACAAAAATGAAACAAAAACTTATCCTGAGATCTTAGAAAAATTCTTCACTTTGAACTGAGTTTCAGAATTTGAATAAGTGTATTCATGTCATCCAAGAGGCGACAGTTTCTTATATAAGACTTTAAACAGCAAAACCTAAATAACTTATTTAGAAAATATGACACCAGACGTGAACATAAATAATTGTTTTCCATGGACTTCTTGATATACTTAATTTGTGATAGCATTAGGGTACAACATTATCAATTTTCAGTATATTTTTTCTCACATTTTACTGACTTATAAAATATGCAATATAGGATTATAATTCTCAACATAAATGATATAATTCAAAGCTATATGAGCCAGCAGTGCAGTTGTTTCCATGCACACGTACACTGAGTTATGTAATTAAAATTATTATTCACATTTTTAGAACTGAAAATTGTATTAAGCCTTCTTAGGAGAGTCATATATGAAATCTGAAAATTATGGTGAATTTGTAGAAGATACAAAAAAATGCTGTAGACTGTGCACTAATTCAGGTAATGTATTTAAGTGACAGAGATTTGTAGTTTCTACACACTCAGTGTCAGTATATTCACAAGACTAAAAAGAAATATAGGTCAAAAATTGTTCCATTGTCAGCATTCAACTTTTGTTGTCCTGTTCTAGACCATTGTGGCAAATGACTTTTCTGACATTTCCTTATTAATACTTTTTTAACATGACATTGATATCTACCTTATAGTCTATGGATAGATTAAAACCAAACAGATAAATAATAATGCAGTGTTCATCCTGGATCAGTCAAACACCATAGTTATTTTTTTCATTTTTGCATAAGCCCTTAGTTTAACAACACTTTTTTTTTCTGAATGTTTCATTGTCTAGGTGAAATATGGTATGTTTTATTATATTCTTCAATATTTAGCTTTTGTTTGATCTAACATAAATATATGAAGTGCATCATAATCTATTGCTATTGCAGAAATAGTATTTCAGACATTGTTATTGAAAAGTCAAAATTCTTTCAACTTACTTGAAGCTTTGGTAAAGTTACTTAGAATTTTTTATTTATTCTAGTTGCACAGATTGCTACAAGTCTTCCTGAGAAACAAATCTAGACCATAGAAATACTAACCTGATGATCTGTCTAAGTACTCAGGAGAACGAAGTGTTCTATATTGCCTCCTATCTTTCTGTTTTTAAAGATAAGTCACACAAAATACAGACTTCATTATTGCATTGGCAACATTCCCCATGTGGATTTCTTCGGCACTACTATCTTTTATGTGATATTGCTATTTACTGAGGTCAATAAAATGCCACACAAGTTATTTCCCCTAATGATTGTTCTAATGATTGGGCTAGTTCTTGAGAGCAGCCCTGCAGAGAAGGACCTGGGGGTCCTGATGGGTGAGGAAATTAACATGAGCCAGCAGTGTGCTCTTGCAGCTCAGAAGGCAAATGGTACCCTAGGCTCCATTAGGAGAGGGGTGGCCAGCAGGGACATGGAGGTGATTGTCCCTCTCTACTCTGCTTTTTGAGGCCCCATCTGGAGTACTGTGTCCAGGTATGGAGCCCCCAGTACAAGAAAGACAGAGAGCTGTTGGAGAGGGTGCAGAGGAGAGCCACAAAGATCAGGGGGCTGGAGCACCTCCCTACAAAGATGATAGGCTGAGGGAAATGGGCTTGTTTAGCCTGGAGAAAAGCAGGATGCGGGGTTACCTAATTGCAGACTTTCAGTACCTGAAGGGAGCCTATAAATAGGAGGGGAGTAAACTCTTTGAAAGGGTGGATAACAGCAGGACAAGGGGAAATGTTTTTAAGTTGAAAGAGGGAAGATTTAGGTTTGATGTTAGGGGGAAGTCTTTACTAGGAGAGTGGTGAGGTGTTGGAACAGGCTGCCCTGAGAGGCTGTGGATGCCCCATCCCTGGAGGTATTCAAGGCCAGGTTGGATGGGGCCCTGGGCAACTTGGTCTAGTAAATGGGGAGGCTGCTGGCCCTGCCTGGCAGGGGGTTGGAGATTCATGATCCTTGAGGTCCCTTCCAACCTGGGCCATTCTGTGATTCTGTGATTCTGTGATTGTCATCTAAACTATTTGGATTGTTTGATTATTGCTTTTATTGTTATTACTATTATTATTTATTTGGTTGCTGTTGTGGGTTATACTCTGTAGAAGAGTGGCTTCTCTCAAGGTAAAGAGAAGCAGAATAGAATCCAGTCTGTAAAAGTGAAAGAAGCAAGGAGATTTTCATAAGGAACCAGAAATATTTATATTTATATTTATATTTATATTTATATTTATATTCGTTTTTGTTTTTATTCTTATTCTTATTATTCTTTTTTTTTTTTTTTTTTTTTTTTTTTTTTTTTTTTTTAGATATATATCTATTTACTGGAATGCACAGGATTTATTTCAATCTAGGAGGTGTTAAAAGATTTATTTCAATCTTGGAAGTGTTAAAAATAATAAAAAATAATTAAAAAAATACTGCATGTTATAGAATATGCAAGCAAATACTAGTTTTCTCCATTTTGTACAGTCTCATTTGGAGACAAAATGTATTATTATGTTTACTTGAAAGAAAAGAGATTAATCAGTCAAATGTAACTAAAGAAGTCTTCTGCCATAACAGTCTTAAATAGATTGATATGGGGATATTCAAACTTTAAGGAAATTCACAGTTGTGGAAGATTTTGGAGTTAGTTAAAATTATATCATTGTAATACGCTGTCTTTGTGTGATCAGGTTCTTGTGAGGCTGAAAGTTCCTCATTACTAAGTGTAGTGCCAGCCTAAGTAAATGGAAGACTTCTAAGCAGTAAGTGAATGTTGTTATGGTTAGGCTAACTTGATTTTTTTTTTTTCAATTTTTTTTTTTTTTTTTCCAGCAAAATGATCTTTCCACAGTACTCTTCATTGCAGTGTAATTTTACTAATATGTATATTTCCTATAGTTGGACGCTTGAATAAGGAGAACATAACCCTACTGATAAGCTTGAAAAACAGCAATATCAGGTGCAGGGACGTGATTAAAAAACCTCAAAACTCTTCATGTCTATGTTTCTTGATCAGTGAATCAGCAGAAAATGTTATCATATTCATTAATCTTTAATTTCTTTCTGAACTTCCCCCCCCACACCTCCACCTTCCCACCCCTCCCAGTAAATAAGCCTTTTTCGAGAACTATACTTGAAAAATATGGAGATGTAGATGGCGATTCTGGTATCTCCTCCCAGCACAGCAAAATAAAAGTTAAACAGTAAGTAATAGGTGCTGTCATCCACTTCTCAGATGAGATCTGGATAAATATGGAAACAAATGATTACAGAGGTTGTCACAGCCATTTTTCAATTGTTATTCCACTGAATTGAAAAACGCAGTGAAAAGGAAAATAAATGACTCCTCTCTTTGATCTCAATAGTAGGCAGACATTTTGTTGATCTAAGACCAGTGAGATTGAAAAAAAAAAAAAAAAAAAAAAAAAAAAAAGAGTTTGATATTACACAGGCACAAACCCAAAGGCCTCTAATCTGTGATAGACATTAACGATAATGACATTTTCACTGACCTGTTAGAATCCTTTAACTCTTTCTGGACAACGTTTTGACATATCCTTCCTTCCAATTAAATCTGATTATCATTTGGTTGAATGAATGTTCTCAAGAGCAAACAGAAAAAGTGTTCTCCATTGTCTTTTAAATTACAGATCAATATGATGACTGCATGGAACTTAATTAGCAAAATACTGGGTGGAATGTATCTTGTAATTTAGCTTCTGTCTGACCTTTTTATTACAGGAGCCAGTGATGTGTAGGTTAGTATGGGACTAAGTTTATCAGGAGAGCTAGAAAGAGATTAAATGTTGCATTTCCTACTTGTAAATTTTAATATAAACATATGTAAATAAAAAAAAAATGCAGAAAATATATTTTATAGTTTTGAGTCTCCTTTTTTTTTTTTTTTTTTTTTTTTTCATAGCTGGTATGTTCATTTAGTAATTTATTTATTCTTGCAGTGTGTATACAAAGCTAGGAATACATTCTGCATAATTTGTTTACATCAACAGGAAATTTGTAGAGCAGCTGTAGCAGACCAAGGAAAACCACTTTATATAAGGTATGCCTAGGATTGTCTCAAGCACTTGTAAGATAAAACCATTGCCATGACAACAGACTAACGGCTAAAGATGTGGTCAGAGGAGGAAGCCCTATGGAGACAAAATGGCTTTGCTTTGGCCAAAACTCCCCTGTTCAAGGGGGGCAGAGGGGTTATTAAATAATGCAGTTGTTGACTGCAGATTAGTCCCTGGATGTGTTGACTGCAGACTCTGCCAAAATCTAGCAGACATAAATGGATGCCTGACAAAAGTGCCAGAGGTATTTTGGAACTCTAGGACTTTGTTACTTCATAAATTCTGGAGAAGTCTCAAAGACTGGAGACCCCTGTTGGCTGGACCAATGCTGAAACCTAGACCAGTGAACTCTGTCTATCTCTGTCTCCCCCTTCTCCTCTTTCTCTCCCTTTTTAATTTCTTTTTTCCTCTTAAAATTGTTAAGTAATGTAAGGATTATTTCTATTTCTTATAAAAGTGCATAGTTCAGTCACACCTCTTAGATAGATATAATTGAAAGAGTGCCAGTACTTTTAAGGTAATTGCAGTACAGATATTTTCAATAAAATTGTTGATTTTGTCTGGACCTTGAGTGTCATTTTACCTTAATCTATACAAGGGGATTTGCTAACCGGGTCACCTTCCCCTCCTTCATGTCTGGAATGTGACAGCAGTCAAAGGGTTTACTATTTGATAAACATCCAAAACTCAGTAAAACTGAATGCAGACATCTGTATATTTTTCTTTTTTGAAGCTCTGGGTTTTCCAAGAACTGAACTTGAGGCTTCTTCAATCTCCTTGTAAGTTTATGTGAAAATCTATCTGCAGTGTCAATAAACTACTGATACATTGACTCATTTTGGCCACTACCCTCAGCAGCTCCACATACTGGGCAGACAAAGCTTCTGAAAAATTCATTGTCAGTTATTATGGAGACAGATGGGATTTCCAGGCAGTCTGCACTCCAGATAACCTTACAACAATGGCATTGAGAGTCATGAAATTGCTGATTTTATATAACCATTGAACTGGACATGCAGCTGTCATCTAGCATCATTTTGAACTGCGTTATACAGAAATTTAAGCCATTTTTATTCACAAGGTTGAGTGTAACTTCCCAATGGTTTTGGAGATGACAGTCCTTAATCGTGTGTATTTTATACTGGTTTGTTATACTAAAACATAGATGTACAAACAAAGCATTGACTTCTACAGCTCCATATTAAAAAAAGGAAATTAGACAACTGTAGGCTTTTGTAACTTTCCTTCTGCTTATGTTTGCCTGACAATTGCAAGTACACAGAAGATAGATAGAAACTAAATGATATGAAATGCTATTTTCATGGCCACAGATGGACTTTCTTCAGCAAAATACTAATTTGTCTTGTCAGAGTCACAACTGAAAATCAAAATATAAGATTCCCCAAACCAGGTTATATATTTCAGTAGTAGAATGACTGTTTTATTGGTGGCCATTGTTGTAAAATCCGTCCTGACCTCATGCCTGTCAAGTTCCATGGGATGACAATCAAATATTAGACATTAATGAGTGACAAAATTCCATGGAGGAATGGCAAAGTTTATCAAGAAACATAAGGAAACAATAAAAGTTTTAGTATGAGAAAGGCAACAGACAATTGTTTTCTGATGTTAGTGTACTCAGTACTGAACTTCATCCTGTATACACTTTCTTCATGGTGGCATTGCTCATGTGTATACAGGATGCAACGCAGTAAAAGATAATGGTAGCGCAAGCATTTTAATCTGCTTTTCTCTCTCTAGTTAATGATGACTTAAGGAAAGTTGTGGTAAAGATCAGTGCTCTGTAATTCCTCATTAGAGACTGTCATTATATTTCATGTTAAAAAAATGGCCTGCTTCCTATTGAGTACCTGAAACTGTTAGATTTAAAATTCAAAAATAAATTCTGTCATGGTACAGCTACCTATTTTCCTGAAGCTTCTCATCTCCTGTTAATTTTAGACACCTGACACAGTAGGATCATAGGCAAGAAACAGTTTGAAAAACAAAAACAAACAAACAAACAACAAAAAAACAACAACAACCAAGAAAGAAAGAAAACAAAGAACATGAAGCCAAAGCCAAGCCTGGGAAAACCTAGGTGCTCATTGGTTTGGTAGTAGAAACACAAGGACGGGGCCAAAGGAAAAAGCATGTGATTGTCCCAGGTACTCTGAAATTAGCATGAGTTCTGGTGATGGGAGGTCTACCCAGCCTTCTCTGTTTAAGTGTTTCATGTGCATAGTATAAAAAACATACATGCACATCTAAAACGACCCTGCAGGAGATTCTAAACAACTTCTCAGCATGATGTACAAGTGCTGCTCTATTCTGTTTATCTAAATCTGTATTAAGTATGACAAAAGTAATGTTCCATATACTGCAGTAATAGACATAAAGTCTGAACCCTGTATTCAGCCCTTTGTAGGAAGTATTTAAATATCATCTTAGGCTGATATAAATCATCATAGGAATGATGATGAGAAATAGAGGAGTTCTACATGAAATTTTGTATATGCACTTATACTGGAAAAGAGTATCCCAACTGCTACACATTACAAAATTACCAGAAAAGTGTTCTAGATTTTTATATTAGTTAGAAGACTGTTTTCTGAATTGAGTTTTTCACTTAATCAGTGTGCAGAAATGACAGTATATTCGTGTGTCCAACCCAGGAGTGACTTCTAGCTGTCACTGCATTATAAATCATTAATAAGCACTAAGTTCAAAATAGCCATTACCTTAAAATCACAGACTAGATTATGCCCAGTACCAAACTTTATATATATATTAGATTAATTATGCTTATAGTTAGAGACTTGTTATTTCCACAATTTGCTCTATAAGTAGATTGTGTTGCTTTTCACCTTGTTCTGTGTTCAAGGGTCTGGATTGTACCTTTTTGTAGAGGCTTTCTTTTTTAAAGGATAGAAGCTCCCTTTCCCCATCATTATTTCTTCTTTGATTTTGCTTGAAAAAAGAAAAAATAAAAAAACAAACGGAAAAAAAAACCACACCAAAAGCCTTTAAAACACTATCCTATTATCTGAACATAAAGACAACAAAAAACAAGATGAAAATATGACAACTCCCTTTCCCTAGTATTAGCCTTCCTTTCCAATGATAAATCTTACTGGTTTCAACTAGCATTAAAAGGAATTTGTTTCTGTTTCTCTTTAAGCCTTTGCCTGTAAGTGAGAGTTCTGTAGATCACACAGCTACAAGTCAGCTGCAGAATATATCTTGCAGAACATAGAATTAACCTCTAGACCTTCCTCTGTCCTCTGCTGTGATGTGAACAAATATTTCTGTAACCATGAAGCAGTTTTTCAGACAAGAAAAGGATGATTTTTTTTGACATTATCTCTCACTGTAAATGTAGCTAGAAATATAGACAGTAAAAATATCTTTCAATCCTATGTTATTTCAACAATATATTGTGTGATTGCACATTTACAGTTCTACTAAATATCTTTTCAATGGCAAAAGTACCTCCCCACTCAGTTGACTTGGGAAAATGAAATAGAGTATTTATATTAGAAAATAAATTTGACTTATTTGTTGACTAGTTCTTATACAAGAATATTTGCAAGAGGCTACATATATTTCTCAATGATTTCTTTTTAAGTATACCAGTACAAGTGCAGAGGATGGATGGAAATGAAACTACAGCTGTTCAACAAGAAGCAACTGAAATCTGCCAGAAAATAGTAAGAAAGAAGAAACTGTTTGACAAGCTCTAATATGAATGATTCTGAAATTTTCTGAGATCCAGCTGAATGCAATAAGGCCTGATAATACCCTGAACCTGACATAATTCAATGAAAACACAGAGAATTTATTAAATTTTCTAGAAATTGAAGCATTAGTATTGCAAATAGCAAATGCAAAGAAAAGTTAGTTTATTTTTGATAGTGTTATATTAATTAAGACATATGCTTACATTTTATAGAAAAAAAGAACAGAGGATTAAGTTGTGAGTGAAATTTCAAAAATATTTCTCAGCTGAGTGAAAATGAAATAAATAAAAAATGAGTAAACAGAATGTCCAAAAACTTATTCTGAAAACAAACAAACAAGCAAACAAACAAAAAACACATCAATTTATGAAACAGTTTTCTTGACTCATAAATACACGTTTATAGTTCTATAGATATTATGTGCTCTGTGATGACAAGGCTAAAATCCAAGAATCACAGAATCACAGGATTGTAGGGGCCTCTAGAGATCATCTAGTCCAACCCCTCTGCAAAGCAGGCTCCCTGGACCAGGTTACACAGGTAGGCATCCAGACAGGTCTTGAACGTCTCCAGAGAAGGAGACACCACAACCTCTCTCGGCAGCCTGTTCCAGTGTGCTGTCACCCTTACTGTGAAGAAATTCTAATGCACATTTGTGCAGAACTTCCTACTCTTCAGTTTGTGGCCATTTTCTCTTCTCCTATTGCCACACAACACTGAAGAGTCTAGCCTCATTGCTTTGCTTCCTGCACCTTAGACATTTATATATATCGATCAGATTCCCTCTCAAAATATAAATACTCAGGGTCAATGGAACTTTAATTATTTGATTTGTCTGAATTCAAACATTCAAGATGAAAACATCAAGATGATGGAAGCTATGCTAGGGATTTCTCAAATACAGATTTGTAAAGGGTATTTATCTCAAAAAAGCTTTTGACCTTGTCTATCAGAGGACTTAGCTAACTGGAATTTGAATACGATATGAGAAAAAATCACAGACACAATATGGAAGCATTCTCAGGCTTGCTTTGTCATACTAGTAAGAAGAGGAAGAAGAAAACAATAAAGAGCTTCACGTGAAACTTACTGCAAACTCTCAGCTATTACTTAATTCAAAGAAGCTGTACTTCATTAATTGTGAAGTTTTATGAAGACCTGAAATCCTGCCTCTAAGAGTACCAAGAAATCTTCATCTTGATAAGACTGAGAAACACTCAGCTAATATACATCTGTAGACACCCACTTAAATCCTCTGAGAGCTTTCCTTATTAGAGCTGCTAACATTCCCTGAGAAGACTGTAGGTCTTAAAAATGGATTTACGTTTAACATTTTAAAAAGGGTGGAACGATATGGTTTTTTTTTTTGGTTTTTTTTTTTTTGTGTGTGTGTGTATCTTTCCTAGTTTGAGGCTGGTTACCCGCAGCATGCTGCCTGTTTTATTGTCATATCACCTCTCCTTGGTACTTCAAGGAATGCAATTCTGGATTCTTCACTAGGGATCTTACTTATTGTTACTCCAGTCATATATTGGATATATTTTAAAGATAAAGTATAAAACAAGGAAACAGAAAATTACGTGCAATTATGTGCAGTGAAACTTAGTTTAATGGTCTAAAGTCAGTTCTTCTTTTAATTTCAAGTAATACAATAGTACTCGTGTCACTGGAACTGCAATGAATTGTAGTATCTATTAAATCAATCTAGTTAGAGCAGCCAACACACACCTGATTTATTGTATACCAAGAAAAAATAAGAAACTGTAAATGAGGAAAATCTCATTCTTTAAAAAATTTCCTGATATGGATTCTTTTCCACACATTACTCAAAGAAACGATGAAGCTTTTCCTGAAGATTTTGATGACCTTTATCCAGAGCGGAAAAGAAAAATTACTTCATTCCTTATTTGAATTTTTGACTCCTACATAAGATTTGAATATCTGTATTTGCAAAAATAGTTGGGAAGGATCTTGTTGGATTTATAGAGATGTCATAGAAGCCATCCCACTACTAGAGTGGTGTAATGGAGGGATATGGTTTGTTTAGGAAGGATGGGTTGGAAAGATGAAAGGGAGCTATCCTTTATGAAAAAGAGCAGCTGGAGTGAGGATAGGTAGAGGTGACATTAAAGTCTTCTATCGGCCACCTGACCAGGAAGCCCCCAGCCAGCAAACTGATGGGACCCTAGCATCAGCTATCGGAATGAGTGGGGGTCCTCTGATCCCAACCACTCCAGTGGGAATGATGTGAATTCCCAAAACAGCTACGAGGGGGAACTGGCATGAATGAGATGAGTACGAGGCTCCACATGGGGGGCTGGAGTGGAATCATGGGTTACAGACCTTGAACCTGGTGCTGGCTACTGTTAGGGGCTGAATGTCTGTATCTTTCCCAAACGAGGGTGCATAGCATGTGTGTTTCTTAGTTTGCTAGACTATCTTGTGAATAGTGGGATCCCTGTGTCTGAGCTGAGGGATCAGATGGGCAGCTGGGCAGGGAGTCCATACTTGTAAGCCAAGGAGACTTGTGAATTTGATGCATGTGAAGGATGAGCATGTGAGTTTTATTAGGATTAGGGTGACTGAGCACTGGCATAGGTTTCCCAGAAAGGTTGTGGATTCTTTCTCTTTGGAGACACTCAAAAGCCTCCTGGACATTGTCTTACTGTAGGTGCCTCCAGCTGGGCAGAGCTCTTGGATCAGACGCCTGTCAAAGGTCCCTTATACCTCCAAACATTCTGTGATTCTGTGATTCTTTTTCCAAATAATTTCTAATATTCTTAGTAATATATGGCAACATTGTAAACATCTACAACTTAATTGTAAAAAGGATATTTATTTATTTATTTATTTATTTATTTTAATTTTAGAATGATTTCTTCACAAGTAAGAGTATAAATACATATACCTAGGTATATATATGTACCCCATGTATAATATATACATATATATGCATATCCTATTATTCTGCATATACATATATATACACGATTATATCAGATTAGCATATTCTAGTTTTCTTAGTTTGGTGGTAAAGTCCTACAAAGATAAAGGCAATTTAATAAAAGAAAATAAGGTTTGTTGTTGTTGTTGTTGTTGTTTTTTCCAGTGAAACTTGTTGGTTTTATACGGTTTATGCAACTACTGAAAGACAGTAGTTTGCCTGCAAGCTGAAAGCATTGTGTTGTTTGGGTTAAAAAGAAATGTTTTTGAAAGTTTTACAGTATTTTAGATAGCCTTACTTCATTTCTCTTGGAGGAAAGTGGTGACTGTTTCCACTGCTGAGATCACTGAAAGCACTGGGAAAGTGAGGCATGCCTGAGGAGAGGGCCTATCGTAAACAAAAAGGAGGATGTTTGCAGGTACATGTATATATACCATAAGAAATTGTGCAACTGAATGTTCTCTTGGTACCACAACAACTTTGAGACTGAACAAGAAATTTGAAGGGCAAGCATCAATTGTTTTTACAAATTTTGCAAGTATTCGTAGTTTTCCATCTGGACAAGAACAGAAGAAAGCACAAGGTCTATTACTGGAACATATATTCCCAAGAGGCCAAAAGTGAAAATCAGTTGGATCAATAAGAATGAGTAATTTACTTGGAGAACTAATAGTGTTTTTCTTATATGAAAAATCATGAGAACTCTTTGAACTTAAAACTATAGGACTGTTTCATAAAGAAAAATAAACAAGCTACATTTATGTGTAACAATCATTGTAGTAAGTAACTTGCAAGAAAAGCACAGATCTATTTCCCTCAAACTACTAGTTTACTGGCACTAATGACAAAAAGCCGTCTCTAGTAGAATTGACTTAAGTTCCAATGACTGTAACTTTTCAGCCTGAAACAAGAAGAATATCAGTAACTCATTTGTTTTCTCTAAAGGAAAAAATACATAGCTGTATCATTACTATAACGTATACAGACACAATGCTAAATTGGTTATTAAGTTGATGTCCTTTTATCTTTGAGCTCTTTGGGTCATTTCAGGAAGTTTTACTCTATCTTTCTTTTTCAGTCATTTTCAACTCTGCTCAGTCCTTCAGATACTTCCTGGTATACTAGCTCGTGTGTGATACTGTCTGCTTTGAAATTTGAGACAGAAGTTACATTTTCCTGTGTGTGAATCATCTGAAGGAATGAAATCATTGAGCCCAGATCCCACCATGAACCTGTAGCAATTGGAAGCCATATATATTCTACAAAATGCTCATGTAAGGCAAATTTGAAATGTCACACTTGCTGCTAATGCACAGAATGACTCTATGATGTAGAATATTTACTGTAGACATGGCAGATGCAAAGCCACAACAAGGTCCATGGTGCTTTTGGTCTGTTTTGCTTAAGAATCACTTCAGGGGGATAAAGTTTGCTGTGACAGCATGTACTCAAGAATAACTAGACCTGTAGCTGCAAAGTCTTTATTTCATATCACTCTCTATCATTGTGTCATTTCTATTTCCATTTTATCTTGCATTTATGAGATCTTATTTATTTATTTTAATGACATAAAATAAATTCTTGAGCAATCTGAGTTTCAACACTTTGTCAAACATTACAGCAGATGAAAAAGGTTCTTTCCCATTTGTTTCAGTGCCAAACAGAAGACTGAATTAGATCTTCCGTTATTTTTAAGTTATATGAAGTATGTTCTGTGAATTGGAGATAACAGAACTCTAAATAAAGTTATCAAATATTTGTAGGAAAACAAACAAGCAAGCACCTGCAAGTCTGACTGCTCAGAATTTTTATTTTCTCTCTAATTTTCTGTATTAGCTCGATTCTGCTCCATTTATCTTCATTCCTCTATAAAGATATCATTTCAAGTTCATACACAAGTCATGTATATTGAGCATGGGAACAGCTATATTGTGAAATGAGCTAAGTATTTGTCATTATTCAGTCTGACTGCATTTTTTCCATAACATAATTAAATTTTAGATATTTTAATGATCTGGATTATGAGGTGCAGTATATTCTCTGCAAGTTTGCTGATGATGCTAAACTGGAGGGAGAGTCTTATAGGTTAGAGTCATACTGCCATCCAGAGGTCCATAAACAGGCTAGAGAAATGGGCTGACAGGAACTACTTGAGGGTCAACAAAGGAAAGTAGAAAGTCCTGTAACTGAGAAGGAATAACTCAAGGCCACCCAGCTGGAAAGAAGCTTTGCAGGTGAGGACCTGAGTGTCTTTGTGTACACCAAGCTGAAAATGAGTCAGCAATGGGCCCTTGCTGAAAAGAAGACTAGTGACAAAAGGGAAGGAGGAGGGATCTTATTGATGTCTATAAATACCCAAAAGGCAGATGCAAAAAAGTCAAAGCCAGGTTCTTTTGAGACATGACTGGTGCTGGGACAAGAGGCAATAGTTAAAAACTGAAACACAAAAGATTTCCTTGGAACATCAGGAAGCATTTATTTACTGCATGGGTGACTGAGCACTGGAATAGGTTGCTCAGAGAAGTAGTAGATTATCCATCTTGGAGATCTTCAAAAGCTGCCTGGACATGGTCCTTCACATCATACTCTAGGTATACCTGCTTAAGCCTGGGAGTTGGACCAGATGTACTTCAAGAGTCTCTGCCAGCATTAACCATTATGGGATTCTGTGCTCCTGAGCAACATAAGGCAATATATTATCAGTCAGTCAAGGGAACTGATCCTTCTCCTCTACACAGCTCTGATAAGGCCTGGGACAGAGTTGATTTTCTTCATACTTTTGGGTATGATGCCAAATTTTGGTTGTGGAAGTTTTCACATTATTTCCTAAGGTATGGCCATTTTAAGTCAGCTATCCTGATTCCATCCCCTCTCAGCTTGGGTGGAACTAGTTGGGCAACAGTTGGCAGATGGTGAGCAATTGTTTTGTGCAATGCTTGTTTTGTAAATATAAATATATAATTGTTATTACTATTATTTATCTCTTCTTCTTCTCTTAGCAAATGCTGTGTATCACAACCTATGAATTCTAACTTCACCTCCCCCCCATACCCCTCCCCATTCTCCCTCCCCAGTCTGACTGGGAGGCTCAGGAAGTGAATGAACAGCTGTGTAGTGCTGAACTGCCTGTAAGGTTAATCCAGAACAAGCCACACTGGAATGCTGTGTCTGGTTCTGGTTTCCTGAGTACATGAAAGACATAGGCATATGGGAAAAGTCCAATAAAGGCCTACCAAGATTGTTAAAGGACTAGAACATCTCTCCTAAGACGAAAGACTGACAGAGCTGAAACTGTTCAGAAAAGGCTCAGCAGCAATCTTATTAATGTCTATAAGTACCTGAGGGGAGGATGCAAGGAGGAGAAAGCTAGGCTCTTTCTAGTACTGCCTTGACAGACGATTGGCAATGAGCATAAAATGAAACACAAGTAACTCCATCTGAACATCAGGAAACACATTTTTAGGGTTAGGTTTACTAACTTCAAAAACCTCTTGGATGTGGTCCTGGGAAATCTGCCCTAGGTGTTCCTGCTTGGGCACTGGCATGGGACCAGCTGAACTTCAGAGGTCCTTTCCACCCTCAAATATTGAGTAATTCTATGGTATCATTCTGCCCTGTGTGCCACCATCCAGTTTTTCAGTAATTCTCTTTTACTTGTGCTGAGGACTGTGATGACTCCAAAGACTGTAAGACAGTTGCAAGTTCTGATAATGTATTTGGGAAGTTTAGTGATGATGAGGTAACATCAATGTTATATTTAACAAACAAAATTGCGTATTGCTGTTAAATTGCAGGATAAATGACCACAACTTGCACCGAACATGAGTTATTTAAGGAATGAAAAAGGTACGCTGGTGTTTTCTCTTCAATAATTTTTCTCAAGAAGAATTTTTTAACACCTATAACTCATCTCCTGCCAAAAACCAACCAAACAAAAATCTCTATGATTGTAAATAACTGAGTTTTCCTTTGTGAAAATGTTTTATGCAATTTTTATAAAGATAGACTGTTAAATGTCTTTTTTTTTTTTTGTCTTTTTTTTTTTTTTTTTCTTGTGGGCAAACATTCAAAATTTTTAGTGTTAAATTAATAACTCATCTTAGTGTTAAATTAATAAACTCTTTAGACTACTTAGAAGAAATAATAGTGTTTACATGACCCATCTTTAATAATTATTGCAGTCCATCTGCTCTAGCAGTTTTCTATAACCTTAAAAATATTTTCTCCTGTTAATTTCAAGTCAGGTTTTCAGCTTAATGAGTCTGTAACTGTGAAATTACTACTTTTCTCACTGTCTCATGTTATTATAAATGTTTCCAAAGTCTCTTTCTTATTTTGAGTTCTCACATGAAAGCACTCTCTTCCCAAAACTTAACTTTTGCTCAAAGTGCAGCATTCCTCAAAATCTTATAACAGTCTGGTAGCTACTTTTTCTTCATAAACTAACTTCAGGCTACTAAATCTAGTGTTTCTTCATCCATGTACCGTAGATTCAAATTTTGAAAGTAAACATACAAACAAACTACTTCTTGCTTTCCTTCTTTTGTAAGAGTATGTAAAAGGAAAGTGTTTGCTTGTTTAAGGATATTTGAACCTTTTCCATTGCGGTACTCTTTAACAAGGAAGAGAAGTAAGTGATGGGAAACAAGTCTCCTTGGTCACAATAACCAGTGAGAGCATGTAAGACTATGGGGGTCTTTATTACAACAAGGTCATCTGATTGAAACCTCCTAGGTTAGGAGAAAATTACCCCCGAAAAAAACCAAACAAATAAACAAAAAACCAAAACAAAACAAACATAAAAACACACCTTTTTTGTTGTATTAATCAGTAAATAAAAAGATGGAATGAGGGAATGTAGAGTAGAAGAAGGTTTTGTGAGGATTTCTGGATGAAGATTATATGTATATAAAAAGTAAAGAAAGGGGAACAATAGGCAGAATGCTGAGACACAGACCTTGTAAAGCAAAAGTAGATAAAATAACAAGAAATAAACCTCCCAGATACTGTAGTGAGTGGGGATCCTCTACTCCCAGATATTGCAGTGGGAGTGGTATGTGTTCCCAAAACAGCTACTAGACTGACATGAGTGAGTGCACGGTTTCCATGGACCATGGCCATGGACCACAGCCCATGAGCCTCGTGCTACCATTTGTGGGGTCTGAATGTATCTTCCATACATTAGAATAAAGGAAGAAATAGATAGCCAAAACAAAAGAGGAGGGGAAAAAAAAAAATTCAAAAGCATTGTTTGGTAAAATAATTGACTGATTTAGTTTCTTTTTCTTGACATTCTATTTGTTCCCAAATGTTCCACATTTAATATTTCATATAAAATATTCTATCCATACATATTCCAGATGAATTTAACTTATGCTTTTCCAGTACATCCATAGCCTAATATAAGTGTCTATAGTACAGTTTTCAATTCCAGATAATCTTTTCTATTTATTTCAGATAACTCTATATGCATTTACAATTAAATACATCTTGCACTTGCAAATGAAAGCATTTGCCCAGTCCAAACAAAAGTATCAGCACTCCATAAGAACTGTTCATCTTTCAGAATTGGTTCACAGGATCGGGCTCTATGGATAATAAAATAACAGAATGACACTAAAAAAAGGAGAGAAGAGAAATGCTAAGCATTCCTGGAGGTCTATTATAAAAATCCTTGGAGGGATTACTATTATCATTTGTAAAATAATTGTTCATAAAAAGGACATGCTTTATTATGATATTAGACTAACACAGTGCTTATGTGAATATGTGTTATTATGTATAATAACATAATAAAATTGCAACTGGATAGATAGCTGTGATGAAATGAGCATGGCTTCAGTGGTGCATGTCAACTTATAGAATGCTAATGCCAGATGAAGTAACATTTTTTTGGTTCAATGGTTTAGGCTATCAGGATCCTCTAAGTCATCTCAGTGAAAAAGCTGTTGTCTATTGCAGTGTTTAAAATACCATGGATTAGGGAAATGTTTTTACATATGGTAGATAGTGAATATAAGAAATCTTTTATCAATTTTGCATTTTGCTTTCTAAACATTATATAGCAGAAAAAATCCTAAAATTTTCATTATGCAATTCTAATGTAAGTTAAAAGAAAGAACAGTGTAAGTAAAACTCAATCTAGAGAAATTATTTTTAAGGTTTTTATTTTTTTGTATGTATTTATTTATTATTTCTCTCTTCATAACCTGAATGGATAAATACTCCCTTTTATCTTCTGTTTTTGAGGGGGCACAAATATCTTGTCCCCATCATTTACAACAAGGTCTTGAGGAATACCTGCTGAGATATGGCGAGACCATTTGTGAATTAAGCTGCTTGAACACTTAAAAGATGGGATTCAGAAGCCATATACTTGTGCTAGTGAAACTATTATTAGCCCAGGTGTAGTTCTTTGCTGTTTAGAGCACACTGCACCTGAACAACTTGAAGCTTTAGTAGCGTTGTGTAGGGTTTCATACATCTGTTCTTCAGATACACCATTAATTCCAGCAGTGCTGGCTTCAAATTAAGCATCTGAGTTCCTTATACATTTAGAGAATTGAGTACCTTGGCCAGTAAAGTTACCAAAGAATAAACATCAAAGCAGGGAAATGATGAGTAAACCACTGTTTCAGAGAGTTCTGATGTGTTTTATAAGCAATATTTGATTATTATAGTTCAATGGGATTATTTTAATCGACATGCATACTTGTGTCAAATGCATCTAGCTTTAATTGAAGACGTGAGACAAGGGGATTCAAGCTCTTCTGCAGAAAGCAAATACAGAGGAAAATCTTGGTAAAGTTATTAATCTCTAGGCTGCTGATCAAACTGATACAACTATCTCTTACCGTGCTTAATGTGAGGTCTATTTTTCTGGATGTATTCTGAGAACACGGGTTTGCTTTTTAAACGTACGTTTACTAACGTGTTTTCTGAAGTACAAGGTCCTAATTTCTTCCAATTAAAATTGGTTTATGTGTACAACACCACTGTTGTTTTCACAATGCAAAACCACACAATATTTAGCTCAATTCAATCCTTATCCTTCTGGGTCATGAGTGTATTTGTCCACATAAAATCAAGCAATATAAAGACAAATTATTTTTAATCTCAGTGGCATGGGATATTTCAATATCATTTCAATACCTAGCTTTGCAAGTTTATTGCTTAAAAAAGATGCTAAATGTATCTGTTATTGTTCCTGTGAAACCTTTGTAAATTTTGGGACTCCTCACACAAATAATAAAAAGTAATTCTGGTTTTGTTTGTGGGCTCGTACAGATTAATGTGAGAGAGAAACTGGCATTTGAGCTTTTATTTATATGGAGCCAGGTTTTAAAAAGCATGTGCAGAAATGCAGATACAAGATGGGGTTAAATACCTACTACAATTTATAAATAAAAGTAATCTCTTTCTGTGACTGAAATTTAACAGCCCTGTGAAGCACGATAGCCCAACACATTTGAACTTGAATATTGTTATCTAAGGTAAAGTAGTAGACTAATTGAAAATAGTTTCCAACCTTATATATATGATTTACTATGAAGATCTCTCTGTAAATCTTATTAGGGCTAAGGAATTTTGGTCAAATCCCTGAAAGACAGGTAAAGGTTGAATAGTATCTTCTTAAGATGTATTATATCTCAGCGAATACATTTATTCTATCATCTTTGCATATATATATATTTTTTCAGTGATAAAATGAGGAAAATTTACAATCTTCATTTCACAGAAATTTCATAAAGTTAATCATTATATGATTTTTCTCATCTTTTGTAGGGATGTTGATCAAATACACAAGAATTGTGGTATTAATTAAACAAATTCACCTTCATATGCAAAATGTTGGGGAGAATTTCTAACAGCCGAAGACTTCCAGTAGAATGGAAGTCTCCAGAAGTCTTCCGGTATGTATATGTGAAAATGTATCCCAATTCAAACAAAGTGTAACATTTGTTTTCTGTCATACTGAGTTTGCTATGTTTTAGAATATGGCTAAGGTTAATAATTTTGTATATCTTTTTCCTTCAATATAATTGAATATTTTAAGACATTATATTATCTTCTTTTCTCATTTTATTTCTTTTTTTTTTCCTCTTTTTTTTTTTTTCTTTTCTGTTTTCTTCTCTCTCTTTTTTCTTTCTCCTTCCCCTTCCTCTTCGTTTTTATTTCTCTTATTTTTCTGCATCCCTACAGGTATCACGTTCCCTGAATATGATTAAAAGTACTCTGGGGAGGGGAAAGAGTACAGGAAAGGAGACCAAGTTGGAAGAAAATCTAAGATAGGAATATTTGAATCCTTATACATCCTTACCATTCTAAATTGTCATGCCTTGCAGTATATGCTTAGCTTATTGTAAAAGATGCATGACAGTAACAAACTAGTAAAGATTCAGCACTGATTATGTCACTGGATGCCATGTGTTTTTAAACTTTAAGGTGACTGTAGGTACACTGAATGTTCAGATGTTTTGTCATAATTACCTATTTGTGTAACAATATTTGCTTTAAAATCTTTCTTCAAGTTTGTTTTCTGCAAATATTTTTTGAGCACTGCTATGAAGATGAGTAATGCTTCTCACTCTCAGTGACAAACTCTTTAAAAACTTCTCAGACTATCTCAGAATTTACAAACATAAACTAGGTCTAGAATAAAACAGTGACATACAGTTATTTCGGAAAAGAAATACAGCAGTTCCCAGTCTGTGCTCTCCGGTGAAAGCCTGGATGTATTGACAACTGAAATCATATAATTGTGTCAAGATGATTAAATTTTAATTTCTAAAAATCTGCTCACTACATTATGTAAATAGAACATAATCAGCAGCTCAAATTCTCACCCCTATAGGTCACCATTGAGTTATTTCTTTCCCCATCACATCACAGTTTTCAATGTAGAAAGGGCAGTCACATTTAATGTAACTATCAGCAGAACTGCAATTCTGCATTCTGGCTGAGAATCTGTCTCAGTGATTTCTCAGGTTGGTATTAACTTACAATTTAAGAGAGTTTTAATATCAGATTGCTATAAACATAAGCATAACCAACACAGTAAATTCCTTTCAAACATGTATTTAAAGGGAAAACATCCAGTGATTTGTTTTGCCATTTTTCTATTTTCTTTCCTTTTTTCCTTTTTACCTTCTTCCCCCCGCACCCCCATTTTCTAGTAGTAGTAGTTGTAGTAGTAATAGTAGTAGTAGTAGTAGTCATAGTAGTATCAGCAGTAATGAGTTAACATTTTAGGGTTAAAATGTACTTTAGTACATTTTTACCTTTTCAATAACCTGAAAATGTTTAAGACTTATAATGTTTATTTTCAAGCCTAAGAAAATTTTCTATACACCCCATTTTAATTTCCTGTAGTATGTCAGCATTCTCTAAGTGGACACAACAATATAAGAAAATATTCAGGTTTTATGTAGTCAAGACTACTTCCCTCCTCTTATCAAATATCCGCCTCTTTAAAATGAGACTAAGGGTCATTGTCAAAGCATTTTTCCCTGGAACTGTACTAATCTAGAATAATCCACAAAAACATGCATCACTAATTTCCAAAGTCAGTCTTATCTGTATGACCTGTATGACTCTTATCTATATGTATACATTTGCTCTTCCCATTCATATCATTTTAATTGATTTAAGACAAATTAGAGGGCAACATTTGTAAACTCCAGAAGCTTAGTTATGAATGCTGAGCAACTAGTTTGTGTCAAGCTTCAGTTTTTCTTGGACCTGCAAACAGATACCTAAGTTAGGATTCAGTGAATAGTACTCCCAATTTTTGTGTATATTTCTATTCTAAAGCAAACCAACACAGAAACTGTTAACTGTATGCTAATATGTAGAATAAAGAAGAAATTTTGTTTGTACAAGGTGCTTCATTTGACCTAGCTTAAAAAAAAAACACCTTATCCAGAATGAGAAGAGTTGGCCTCTGAATCTTCCTGACCCTTTCCCCTGACTAGAAAAATTGTCTAGGATATGTCATTCAGCCTTACACATCTAGCTTTTAGATGGTCAGTTAATAATTCAAACTTCAACTTGAGAACTTACACCTGAAAAATTAAATATTATGCAATCGATGTATTTGGAACTAAGTAACTTTCAAATAGTTTATGGTATAAATAAGAAATTAATTTTGTCTTTCCCTTGCTTGACAGGTTTAATATAAAAGTATAATGGAAGATGCTTGTGGAAATATGTGTCGGTCACTCTGAAAGTAATGGTTCCCATTTATTTCCAAGGAAACTGCAACAGATAAAAGATGTGAAACACACCATCCACTGTCCCATTGTGCTGACATTCACCGTTTGGTCTCCGTAAACATTCAGCAAGCATTAATGAATGTCAATTGGGGCAACTTTTTTCCTCATGGAGGAAGTAAATTGCACCCCTTTTTTTTTGTACAGCCTTCCATGTCAGGGGCCAAATTTGACAGACTGCCCCTTTGCTGCCAAACAAAAAATAAATGTAACGGAATATTGGCAGGAAGGTTCAATCTCTACTGCCATACAATCAACATCCACCTCTGATGTCATGGGCCAATATAATAAAACTGGAAGCATAACAAGCAGCACTTGTATAAGAATTTAATGTGCCAGTCTTTTTTTTATCTATTTTATCTACATCTGGTGGAGCATAAACTGTGGGATGCTGGGGCAACGTCAGATAGATACTATTTGTCTTGAAAATAATAATTTAGATAGTAGAAACATCCAACGTGAATGTGCTTACGTAAACTCAAGCACAGCTACAGCTACAGCTCTTACATACTTATTGCTTTCTCTGTCTCAACTAATTATATGCATTTGATATTCTTAATTTTTAAATTCTGTCTTCATCGTGATAGACCTACATATTACACTTGACATTTATAGCAAATTCTTAACTCCCTGCTTAGTGATTCTATATTATTAAAACCATCTCAAACATTTTGCTTCTTTTTACACAGTGACTACATATATATATTTACCTTCAATAGCGTATTTTGTTTAATAAGGTCAAGCAGATTTCACAGTATTCCTTGAAGCCAAATCTTTAGATTTTTAGAAGTGTTTAACCTGCTTTTTGATCAGTTCATATAAATTATAAATTCACATACATGAGCAATCAATTGAAGTAAAATCCAAGCAGATGCTGAACTGAATTACGCATCTGTTGACTTGAGAAGAAATTGTATGTATTCCAAATTGGATTTACTCTTTATTTTTCTCAGGAGACTGAATTTCATAACTGAAGCAGGCACAACATAATTATTAAAACAATTGCTTTTAAAATTCCATTGCAAATACATATTTTAATGATATTATTATTTTTACAACATTTAAAAATATTTAACTTCTTGATGAACTGTATTTCATGTTAAACTACTTGGATTTATTTATAAAATATATTTTAAAATTTATTCAATGGTAAATTAACATTTAGTATAAAAATATAGAATCAGTTCATGCCACTAAGTACATTGTGGGCAACATAGTAATTAAAATTGATTTATAATTGCTTATCTAAACATTTTGTTATTGAAAAAAAAAAAAAATCTTGATTTTTTTCCTTACAAAGAGTGTACAAAAAACACCTAAACAACAGAGACAGAATGGAAAAGGGAAATAATGTTGCAGTCAGAGGAGGAGAAAAAAACAAAGGTGGATGTATTCAAATCAGAAAAGTATTTGGTCCTCCTAAAAAGTAAACATAAATATTAGTTATTCAGATGTACTGAAAAAAAAGTATTGTTACAGAGATAATAATATGTTTTAAACATCTAATAATGAAATATCTTGGTCTTAAATACCACTTTTCAGAGAAAGGAGATGAACAGAATTTTGTATTACAGTAGAAAAGAGACACTGAATGGAATTGAAATGCAACAATTTTGAAGTTGATGAAACAGAAAACAGTTTTAAACAATGCATAATTAACTTATAGTTTTCACTGCCGCAAGATATCCCTAAGACAAGAGATTAGTTGGTTTTGTGAAGGGATTAAACAGTTACGTAGATAATGAAATCTCCTACAGCTACATTAGAGAGTAAAAAAAAAATAATAAAAAAACAAAAACAACATCAAAAAAATAGCATGTAATCTAATCATTGCTGAAATATCTGGCAAAGCTGCATTATGCAAGTTATTTCAAAATTGTTAATCAAATTTAGTGTTACTTTTCTGTAATAAAAAATATTAACAGTTTAAAAGGCAGCTGGTCCCAGCCTTGTTTTCATTCCCCTCTTTGCTGGGAGGAGAATTTGTTCCTTCTCAGTCTTTAAATCAGTTATATCTATTTTAACATAGATAGAGACTGAATTTCATAACTGAAGCAGGAACAACATAACTATTAAAACAATTGTTTTTAAAGACCCATTGCAAATACTTATTATAATGATATTAATTTTTATGGTTTTTTTTTCAGCTTTACTATTCTCCTTAATCTATTTGTAAGTGCTTTCACTGAACAATGTATGGATATATCATACATTTGAATTATCTGTAGACAGCAAAATAATACATAAGTGCTAGGAGCATATTAAAATAACCTAATTAATTGTGTTTCTAGTTGCTGATGCTAGACTGCATCTGTTACTTGATATGTATTTCTTAAATCTAACAATGAAATATTTATTTTATGCGGAAATTTACAGTATAAACATAAGTGGTATTTGGAAGTATTCCAACCAGTGTTGTACAGTAGTTGACCTTAAAATTTCATTACATCCTTTACGTTGAGAACAATTAGATGAACTTTTTAACAATCAGAACACAGAGCTTCACATCTGGAGAAATAACATAACTTCCTTCTAAAGTGTAGTTGTCTAGAAGCACGGAAAAGGTAGTGGAAACAGATAAAAATAAATAAATAAAATACCAAGTTTCAAACTTTATCAAGCCTCATGTCTTTTAAGAAAGTGATATTCTACTACTACCAGAGACCAAAGTTCACATTCTGAAAATAACCTCAATTTTGGAGATAAAAACAAACAAACAAACAAACAAACAAATCAAATTAATTGAGTTACTGAAATCAAACAAACAAACAAACAAAAATCCAGAAAACAGCTATAGAGATAATATGATAGATAGGAACTGTGAGTTTTCATGTTTCAGGTAAAAACAAATAGTATTACTCATTATTGACTAAATAGCCAAAATCTTATTTCTTTCAGTTAGAAGGTTTGAACAGACTTGAATGTAGCATTAAAATTAAAAACAATTGATAATAATAGAGAAAATAACTCACAAGCATCTTCAGCCAATAATATAACTTTAATGACTTTAATGACTTTTAAAATCTCTTTATTTTAAGTGGAATCTGTTATTCTGAAATATTTATATCCCTGTATATTAATTAGGGAAATCATGAAACAATCACTGACTTCTCAATTGCTTTTTTTTTTTTTTTTTCATTAGTAGTATAACAGCAATAACTGTTTATGCCCTTTTCCTTGTTAATAATGTTATCCTGTTTTACAGTTCTGTTATCAATTGGCAAATGGTTGAAAACCATTCATAATAGGGTATTCTGCTGAAATTTTATCCCATAATTTTGTGTACTACATCAGTGGCACCAAATGATTCATGAAGATATCTCAAGAAAATAACTCATTAAAACAGAATAGTTCTCTGAACTCTGTCATTTTACTTCTGACAATTTTGATCTTCCAGTGAGATATATAAAAGAACTTCAAAAATCGATCCTGAGAAATAAAATCAGTTATTCTGCTACATATTAAAAAATCACAGACTTGACAGAAGTGGTCTTTTCATGGATTACTGTAATTTTACTTGTTTTCTCTTTCTACTAAGTAAACCCTTTCATTCAAGTGCCCCGAGTAACATAATCATTTTATAAATAGAATAATTTTCCTGCATCTTATGTATGCTTGAAAGCTTGTCCTTTTGCAGATCTACTATGTAGTATACATACTTTTACAAAACATTGACACCTTATGAACCTTGTCCCTTAATTCTCTTTAGATTAGAAGCTGATCAATCTAGAATCTCTCTATAATTACAGATCTGGACTGTAGCAGACTGAACCATACTTTTATAGTGATTTTCACTAAACAAATTTCAGAGTGACTCTCCAACATCGTACAAAAAAAGTTATGATGAAAAAGTGAGATCTAAATTATTTATCTGACTATGTTATTATAGCTTAAGCAGTTCCATTCTTTTTCAACTAAAAGCTTCCTCCTTCCTCATCCCCCCCACTCCTCCTCTTCTTAACCCACCCAAAGCATAGTACAGAAATTCAACTCTCTGGTAAAAGAAAAGAAGATATGAATCATCACACTGATATTTCATGTAAGGGGAGAGGCTTTTCAATAGTACTCCTTACTTTGTCCTAGACTACTTTCCTAACTCTATTTATTTGATTATTTTTAATAACCGTGCTTTTAAAATATTTTAAACCACTGTTTAAAATCTCTATTTCTTGTGCAGTTTCAACCATAATAATCATTTTATTCTACTTAATTGTTACTGTGGTATTCATTACTTTATTGCAGACTAATGTGCATAATTTCAGTCTCAAGGCTGCATCTTATCTCCTTGTTCCTGAAAGGAACTACCACCTTCTGTTTTCTAAGTGACCTTGAAAAACAAGGCTGTTTTTTATTTCTAGCACAAATCTCACATTAACAAAGACTTCATTCTTGTCAGTATTTGCGTATGTTCTTGTCAATATTTACATATATACATGTCAAATCTATTTTGTCCCTTGAAACTTATTATCTCAGTTTGAAGATGATCTTGTTTTATGCTGGTTCTCACAATTACCTGAATGACATCCTAAATTGTCCTCAAGATTTGGTCTATGTCCCATCTATTAGATTCTCCCATTTTCTAGATGTGCCTTTACTTTTTTCATCGTAAGTTTTCAATCACTGGCTTTCTGCCTTAAGAATTGCTTTATAATATATAACTGCTTCTTTAATGCACTAATTTGATTTCAATCGGACCAATCAGTTTTATTGAAATGCGTGGAATATTACTGATAAACCAATACTGTTGAGATCTTATTAAATTTATTTTGTAACATCATTGAAAACATGAATAAATTGTTCCTTTGAGCAATCATTTCTGTCTCATCAATGTGTTATCTGTGCATTCATAATAAATGAAGGGCATATCTTTTGTGTGCAGTGTGAGAAACTGTGAGGAGGTTTGATATAGTTAAGTGAGATCACTCTGGGAATTAAATGAGATACAAAGGTAAGAAGCATCTGCCTTTTGACATATCAAACTTAGAGGGGTCAGTGGAGCTGACAAACGCTGAAGAAAAAAAAAATGTTTTGCAACTTATAAGAATTAAATACTATTTTCCCTCATTGTGCATTTGCACAAGTCATGTGAACAAGCTAAGCTAAGCTGCAGTTGAACTCAGGTTTATGAGGTTGCATACTGTAAACAATAAAGAGTGTAATTTAAAAGTTATTTTGTGAGGATGCAGGGATAGATCAATGTTACACATATCTGCAGGAAACACTTCTGTGGCTACTAACCTACAAATAAAACTGAGACAAAACTGAAAAAGTGGATTTTTAATGCATTTCCAATTTTCTATTAAAAATCTTTATAATGTAAATATCTAAATTTATGTTATATCATACTATTATTAAAGGATGATTTACATTCAGTGCAGGAGAGACACATAATGGAACAAGACCTTTCACTTAAATCAAATTGCATGTACAGACTGAAAATAACAGAATATACTTCACGGCAATTATCAAGAGTAGTGCTGCTTCTGACCATTAAAAAAATGGAAAAATCTAACTTCCCTTCACTAATTTGACTGTGCTTTTTTTTTTTTTAATTATTTTTTACAGTTTATTCCCTGACAACATTAAAAGCACAAACTTTAATTGCATCTTAATAGCTTCAAAACTATCTGTTCACTTCGTTGCTATTTGAAAGGTAAGACTTATAAAGATATCAAAATCACAGAATTGTAGGAATTGGATGGAACCTCTGGAGATCAGAGTCCACCTCCACTGTTAAAACAAGTTTCCTACAGTAGGTTGCACAGGAAAGTGTACAGATGGGTTTTGAGTATCTCTAGAGAAGGAGACTCCTCATTCTCTCCAAGCAGTCTGTTCCAATGCTCTGTCACCCTCAAAGGAAAGAACTTTTTCCTCATGTTCAGATAGAATTTCCTGTGTTCTAATTTGGTCCTGTTTCTCCCTGTTCTGTCACTGGGCACCACTGAAAAAAGCCTGGCCCCATCCACTTGACTCCCATACTTTAGATATTTATAAACATCGATTAGATTCCCTCTCAGCCTTCTCTATGCTGAGCATTTCCTGCCTTTCTTGAACTGGTGAACCCAATACTGCACATAGTATTCCAAATGTGGCCTCACCAGGGCAGAGTAGAAGGGGAAGATCACCTCTATCGACCTTCTGGACACGTTCACTTAATGCACCCCAGGATACCATTGGCCTTCTTGGCCACAAGAACACACTGCTGCTTCATGGTCAATCTGTTGTCCACAAGGATACCCAAGTCCTTCTCTGCAGAATTCCTTTCCAGCAGGTCAGTGCCTAACCTGTACTGATGCATGCAGTGATTTCTCCTCAGATGTAAGATTCTACACTTGCCATTGTTGAGCCTCATGAGTTTCCTCTCCCCACAACTCTGCAGCCTGTTCAGGTCTCACTGAATGTCAGTACAGCCTTCTTGCATCTCAGTCCCTCCTTCCAGCTAGTACACTGAATGCTCTGGCTCAGTAAGAAAACTAAATGTCTTTGACAATTAACTCCTTAAGCTTAAGTCTTAGGCATAGCTCAACAAAGGGTAGTCAGTTCCATGTAAGCAATTCAATTTATCTTACAAAGACATTCCTCTTTGAATGTTTCTGAAGTAAAAAATACTTATCTAAATTTTCTGCTTTAACACAGTCAGAATCTCACTCCAAAGGCCTTCTACCATAATCCTCTCTTTCCAGGTAAGACCTTATAGGCCCTTGCCTACTTATTGCTGTGATTATAAAAATCAGATTCAAATTAGGTGGGTAGACTTGAGTGACCTTGCTCTCACATCATAATACTTAATACATTCTAGAGTCCAGATTTATCTATCTGGCTTCAAGAACACACACTCAAAATCAAAATGACTATGTCCCATGGTTTTATCCCTCATCTTCGTCTGCTTATTTCAATGTTTACCTTTGGTCCTATCTTTTGCCTGAAGAGCATTATTTTTGCTGCTGTTAGGCCTGTTTCCATTACTTTATGATTGCAGCTCCATTTTTTTACTCAGTTTTTAACATCTTCTTTCTATCATTTTCACAGGGGGGGGGGGGGGGGGGGGAAAGTTTAATCCTTACTGAGCCAATTCTCCCCTTTCTCTCATGATTGATAGGTTGTATGCTAGGATAGCACAATGCAAGCTAACAAAGTTTCAACAAAGCAGGAAAACAGAGATATTTATAGATCCTTAAAATAATTCTATTTATTGCTTCTGGGAAATACCCCAGTATAAAAGCCCTAGTGTATGTATGTACTAATTATATACCTTGGAAAACAACAGGAATTATATAAATATTAATTTTGGTTTCACAAGCAGAAAAAATATGCCACAGAATCCGTAATGAGAATGCTGCTTAGAAAAGTGCAGTATAAATCACATGCTTTTAAAAAGCAACTCATTTGCTTTAATGCTTAGACTCTACAAAAAACATGCTATAGAAATATGGAAGAGAGATGAAAAGGTGGAACTTGAATAAAACACGGAAACAGTGGTGGCAGGATGTCTGTTGTCATTTTATGTATTCGATACAATGTCTTTTATACAATCATCAAATGTCTTCTGTAAAACGCAACAAACAAACAAAGAAAGCAACAATCCAACGACAATTTCAGAAAACAACAACAAAAACCCCACAAAAAACATGATTAATTTAAATCATTTTCCAGCTACATGTTCTTTCAAAATGATAGGTGTTATCACCACATAGACCATATTTGTTTTTGTGGGGAGACCTAGAATTTTCCAAACAATGCTCTTGGCCCCTTTCTTTTCTAATTTTTCAAACTTCAATTGCATTTGTTTTCACTGTTCATATTAACATTTTCTTCCATGTTGATTCCCCCTCCAACTCCTCTCTCTGTCTTTGAGCCAAATCCATCAACTTTGACTTGATTTTGCTTTTTTATGCTGATAACCTTCTCTGTCTGCCACAATTAAAACTACAGAAACTTTTACAGTGGAGTTGAAAATCCCTAGACACATTCTCATTTTAAAAGCCCTCAGGGACTCCATAGTAAATATAGCTTACTTGTATCAAGCAGAAATGGCTGGAAGATTTTTTATTTTTTTATTTTTTTATTTTTATTTTATTTTTTTTCCCTGAAGAAATCTGTAGAGATATATATAGGTAGAGTGCATGTGCACATACATATGTATGCTTGTATGTTGGTTATAAAGTACTGTAGGTAATATTTAGCCTAACCATTACAACAGCTTTCTTTATGCCCCTAGTTTTAAAACTTATCTTTAAATGTATGACTTTAAGCAGCTGTGAAACAAACTCTAAATGATTTAAATATCTAATATCACATTTTAGAGGCATTCAGGTGTGCATCAAATGGCAGCATATGTCTCTGTCAGTGGTCTGATTAGAGATCTAAAATAAACTTGACCTTTCAAATAGAATGGATAGCGGCTTGGCAACATCATCTATTAGCTCCTTCAGAACCCATGGATGGATCTCATTGGATCCCATGGAATTATGCACCTTCAGGTTCTCTAGATGGTCTTGAATCTAATCTTCACTTACATCAAGATCTTCCTTCTCCCAGTTCTTATATATATACACTATAATATACTATATACATACTACTATATAATTATTTTGTTGATTTGAAAAGTGATATGTATGTATACTACACCCCCACTGAAGTCAAAGGAAAGCCAAATACAACATCTTCACATATATCTATGTGATATATATCTACAGCTTCAGATTATGTGTAAGTTAGTCACTGTTGGCTTTTGCTGTAGTTGATGTAAAACAAAAGCCATCTCAGGAAGAGATAATTTTTTTTTCTTTCTTTGTGAATCAGCCTCTAGAAATTACTTCTACTCTTTCAGATATCCTAGAATAGCCTGCATGGCTGCCAGCTTCTATGTTAGAAGGGTGCAGGTCTGTAACAACTCTGATGCCCTACCTGCCAGTTCTGGCAGATATATCAGATACACTAGAGCATCTCAGACAAATATGTTCAGACATCTATGTTTGCATAACTGAATAGCTCCCAGTGATATCTGGAAAGCTACTTACTTGACCAAATGCTTATGTCTATTTTAGGATGAGCTGAACAGTTCTCGCTGGGTTTAGTTGCTCAGTTGCCCTAGAGTATCTTGAGATATCTACGTGAACCCAGCAGATCTGAAATAAAATAATACAATTTTAGCTCCTCTGGAGGGTCAGCTAGTGGTCAAATTGTGTACTTCAAAGCATTTCATACAGCACTAGAAGTCTACATTTATACAAATAAATCAATCTGTTTGTTTGTAGAATCATATAATCCTCAAAGTTTATAGGGACATTTAAAGGTCATCTAGTCAAACTCCCTGGCAATGAACAGGAACATCCACAGCTAGACCAGGTTGCCCAGCCTGACCTTAAATGTTTCCAGGAATAGGGCATATACCCCACCCCTGAGCAACCTGATCCTGTGCCTCACCACTCTCACTGTAACATACTTTTTTCTTATATTGAACCTAAATCTTCCCTCTTTACACATGAAACCATTTCCCCTTGTCCTATCACAACAGACCCAGCTAAAGAATCTGTCCCCTTCTTTCCCATAGCTCCCCTTTAGATACTGAAAGGCCACTATCAGGTCACCTTGCAGCCTTCTCTTATCCAGGCTGAACATTCCCAGCTCTTTCAACCTGTCCTCATAGGAGAGATGTTCCATCCCATCATTTCTGTAACCCTCCTCTAAACATGTTCCAATATGTCCATGTCCCTCCTGTATTGAGGACTCCACATATGGGTGCAAATGGTCAGGTCTCACCAGCACAGAGTAGTGGGACAGGATCACCTCCCTCGACCTGCTGACGGTTTTTCTTTTCATGCAACTCAGGATACATTTTGCTTTCTAGGCTGTAAGTATGCATGGTGGGCTCATGTCAAGCTTGTCATCCACCAGTATTCCCAGGTCCTTTTCAGTAGGGCTGTACTCTATCCTTTCATCACCCAGCTTGTGTTGCTAGTAGATATTGCATTGACCCAGGTGCAAGACCTTGCGCTTGGATTTATTGAACCTCATGAGGTTCTCCTGGGCCCACTGTTCAAGCCTGTCTAGGTTCCACTGGATGGCATCCTGCATTTTGGACATATAGACCAGGTCACACCCCAAAGCTTGGTGTCATCAGCACACTTGGTGAGGGTGCACTCAGCCCCACTGTTGATGTAATTGATGAAGATATTAAAGAATATTCATCCCAGAACTAATCCCTGTGGGACACCACTTGTCATTGATCTCCATCCAGATGGAGTCATCGAAGTTGTATGGTTTCCACTACATAACAAAATTATCACTGTATTTGACTCTACTGGATCATTGTTTTCCTAAGCAATGCTCTTGAATTTCTCAATCTGGCAAAGGGCTAGGGAGAATGAAGAAATATATTATGTGAAAAGATTTTTCTTTCCAAAAATAGTCTAGATGAGGAAAGATGCTGTACGGTAATTTGTGCTGTAATTTACACAGATCTTTGAAAAAAAAAAAAAAAAAAAGACACAAAGTGCACTAACAAATGAAAAACTCATTAAGTAAGGATCACTAATAAAAATAAACACTCAATGGAAAAGACTAATTTCTAATGTAGCAAATTCTCCAGCACTTGATGCCTATAAAGAAAGACCATTCTTCCTCCCGGAAAAACAGATTTTTATCTATTCAGATTGTGCTGAAATAAAAGATGAAAGTAGTGTAAAAAAATTCAATGACCTTTGCATTGACAAAACCAGGTTAGTCAATCATAAGTGATTCCTACTGCCCATAAAATATCTCCACCAGAAAGATTTATATTGTAAATGCCTGTATCTTTGCAACCATTGTAAAACTGAGCTATTCTCCTGGGGATTTTTTTTTTAATTATGTCTATGGTTTACAGGCTGGTTTGGCCCAGTTCTGTGACTAGTCGGGTGGAGGGACTTTGTGAAGTTCATGCCTCTGGAAAAGGGAAACAGAGGACCCCAAAATAATTAAAGAATCACAGAATCACAGAATCATAGGGGTTGGAAGGGACCTCCAGAGATCATCGAGTCCCATCGGTTCCCTACACCAGGTCGCACAGGTAGGCGTCCAGGCGGGTCTTGAATATCTTCAGAGAAGGAGACTCCACAACCCCCCTGGGCAGCCTGTTCCAGTGCTCTGTCACCCTAAAAAAACAGAAAAGAACAGCAGCAACGATCTGAGGAGGAACAAACTAGTTTACTAAATATAATGAGAGAGAGTATCTGGAAAAAAAAAGCTGCAGGCCTTACAGTAATGCTGAAGCAGCGTGCGCAGTTGGACAGCAGTGAGGAGAAGCAAAGCAGAAGAGCGATGAAGGCAAGTGAAAGGAAAGTCAGATGACCCGGCAGCGTCTTATATGCGTTCCCCCTGTGCAAGAATGATATCAGCACAGCGAACAGTCTTCTGGGGAACGCAGTGTCTTCTCTTTAATATGTTGAACACTTTAATTCCCAGTGCACTACATGATGTTATGATGTGGAATACTGATAACCATAAAACCACAACAAATTATGTTGTTGTTGTTATTATTATTATTATTATTAGTAGTAGTAGTAGTATTACTATTATTTTAATAGGGGAGTGGGAGGGCACAGGAAGAAGGGAATCTTGCAATGAGAACTGCTGAATTTCCCTACTCATTGAAGATGCTCAGATGCTTTATTTATTTATTTATTTATTTTGCTTAAGACTGAGATCCATCTAGATCAAACTGTGACATCTCCACTTGAATTTTAAAGGTGAAAAAATGTCAATTTCAAATTTTATAAACTTTGTGTAGGTTATACATTAATCAGCTATATAAGGTGGTAGAACTCAATTACATATGCTAGTCTACAACAAAAAAAAATCCTGCTTCCTTTCCTTTTAAAATCTTTAATGACTGGAATTTTTAAAGTTTGTAATTTGTTTTTAAAAAAGACAAATTACTACAGTTAAACTGAAGAACCCAAGAAAACTGCAGATATTTCTCACATGTTGTGAAACTTAGCAAAAAGATTTGATAGAAGGCCTATGATACTAGTTCTGCTCTGGAAGTATTGACTTCTATGTAATTACAGAGGCCCACATCATCAGAGACAGGTGTTGGTGGTATGGAAGTGGAAGTTGAATGTTCCCAACTACATTTTGTCCAATTTTGTTGCCATACAACAGATGGTAGCAGAGAGGCAGTCTTGCAAAATGACATCTGATGTGTATGTGTGTCAGAAGCAAAGGTATGAAATTGAATTCCTCCATGTGGAAAAAAAGGAACCCACTGACATTCACTGATGCTTGCTGAATGCTTATGGAGACCAAACAGTGGATACAAGCACAGTGAGGTGGTGGATGGTATGTTTCAGCGGTGACAACAGCAACGTAAAAGACAAGTCACATTCTGGATGGACATTAAGATTTTTGTGAGCACTGCATTCAGCCTCTTTTTCATCACTGGTGAAAATGTATATTGAATGGTGGTGGTTATGTTAAAAAACACTGTTTTGTATCTGAGAATTTGCTTTATCAAATAGTGTTACTGTGCTCTTTGTGTTTGTTATAGTTTCCCAGGAAATATATGAGGCATTACTTTTGGAGCAACTTACATAATATCTAGTCTGATTTCTCCATTGTGAATTTTAAGTGCATATACACACATATATATGTATATTCAGTTTAATTATAACTTGTGCAAGGAAAAATTGAGAGAGAAAAAGAAAGTAGGTACCACCTCCAGCCCAATCAGAAGTGCTGTCAGCCTGTTCATAGACATTTTCAGTCTTGTTAGAGGTGCTGAAGTGTCTGTGAGACTGAAGGAAGCAGCACTCCTGAAAGTGGAATACCTACCTGACCAATCTTCATGTAGCATTTGGTGTAAGTGCTTTTTCTAAGTTTAATATAGACTTGTAAACATGACATACAAATTTCAACATACAGTGCCACAGGAAGATCTGTCTTTCATTTACTAATAGGCCAAAATCAAAGTAATTTACAATATTTTCCAGGCACCTCAAGTAAGTGAGTTGTTTTAAGTCAGCAGCTGAGTAGGTGAACAGTAGAGTTTATTGCGCAGATGAATTTCTTGAGCAGAGATCATCAGGCTTGGGCCAAGTATTTTCATTATCACCCAGCATTACATTGCAGTCATAAAGTGTGTTGTGGTGCTCGATCATTGTACATTGAAACGCACTATGTAGTCAAGTCTAGCTGTGAATTTAGAATAATGTCACATGGCAAAGCTAAGTTTAAGGTCTATTGAGCAGTTGTGCTCACAGCATTCCTGCACTTTTTAGAACATAGATCACCTTCTGTTACCATTTGAGCAGATTTGATCATTTCTGTATACTGTTTATTTGTTTTTTCTGCTTGGAGAATTCAATATCACAATGTGATTCAGCTCCTAAAATTCAGAAAATTTTTCAAATGTTCACCATTCTCTGCTCTATTAGCTCAGATTCATCAGTGCGTTTTTGTATTGTATAACTACATACACATGGGTGTAGTACTCTGGATTCAAGATATTTCTTCTGAGTAAAGGAGAGTAATCATTGACCTTGGTCTGCAGGATATGTATGCAGGATATGTATGTATACTGATGCAACCCAGTAAGCTGTTAGTGTTCATTGCTGCCAGGGCACAAGGATCCCCAAAAGGACCTCCAAGCCTTTTCCAGCAGAGCTACTAACCAAAGAAGAAATCCTAAGCCCACACATACAAGCCCCAGCAGGGGTTTGTACATGCAGGTGCAGGAGTTTGCCACAATTAAACACAAACATGTATGAGATGGTTTCTGACAAACACATTTTTTATCTTATTTTTATTTTTAATATCCTGTATCAGGGAAAATAAGCAGAATGTAGATTTTATTTATTTATTTATTTTTAATAAGGAAGCAGTATTAAATAAAGGAGCTATCATGAACTAGTTCATATTTTTCATGTACTAGTGTTTGCTGCCAAAATTACTAAATTTATGGCACACTGACTGCCAAAGTACTGAACACATGCATAACTACTTCCACACTATGTACACTGACAGCTGAAGTACCAGATTGTTGCAAGTTTTACCGAGCATCTTTATATTAACTGATTTCTTAAGGTATCTTGTCTTATGTATGAGACAAAATTGTACCTTTCCAAAATAAGTTACTGTATCATCTGTGATAAGTTTTACAATAAATAAATAAATAAATAAATAAATAAATAGCAAGTAGGAGTCAAACGCAGGAACTGATGATCAGTTTGACATTGGATATGTAAAGAATGCAATAATGACCTTGCTGGTGACAAATTCTGAGCATAAACTTTTTGACGGAATTAAGAATGATAACATGTTAAAAAAAAAAAACAACAACAACAAAAAAAAACAGAAGATTTTCATGATAAAGTAATTTGTCAGTAAATTATAGATGAATTTCTACACAGGTGAAGTGGAAATAATACACAATTATGAGTCATTATCACTCAGGAATTAGAATTATATAATAGGAATATAAGTTTATAACAAAGGGACTAAAAGGAAAATGTAATGCTATTTATTGCCAGTAACAAAATACAGAAGTAAACTGGTATGTAACCAGCTTAATTTATAGGAAGTCAAAAGAGAAGCATAGAATCATAGAATCATAGAACCACCAAGGTTGAAAAAGACCTACAAGATCATCCAGTCCAACCGTTCACGTATCACCAATAGCTCCCACTAAACCATGTCCCTCAACACAACATCCAATCGTTCCTTGAGCACCCCCAGTGTCGGTGACTCCACCACCTCCCTGGGCAGCCCATTCCAGTGCCTGACCACCCTTTCTGAGAAGTAATATTTCCTAATGTCCAGCCTGAATCTCCCCTGCTGCAGCTTGAAATCATTGCCTCTAGTCCTATCAGTAATGACACGAGAGAAGAGGCCGACCCCCAGCTGAGCACAACCTCCCTTCAGGAAGTTATAGAGAGCGATAAGGTCTCCCCTGAGCCTCCTCTTCTCCAGGCTGAACATTCCCAGCTCCTTCAGCCTCTCCTCATATGGCCTGTGCTCCAGACCCCTCACCAGCTTTGTTGCCCTTCTTTGAACACGTTCCAGGGCCTCAATGTCTTTCTTGCAGTGAGGGGCCCAAAACTGGACACAGTACTCGAGGTGCGGCCTCACCAGTGCTGAGTACAGGGGGACAATCACCTCTCTGCTCCTGCTGGTAACACTGTTTCTGATGCAAGCCAGGATGCCGTTGGCCTTCTTGGCCACCTGGGCACACTGTCAGCTCATGTTCAGCTGAGCATCAATCAATACCCGCAGGTCCACCTCCTCTACACAGTCTTCCAGCCACTCCGCCCCAAGCCTGTAGCGCTGCCTGGGGTTGTTGTAGCCGAAGTGCAGGACCTGGCATTTGGTATTGCTGAGCCTCATCCCATTGGCTTCAGCCCAGCTCTCCAGCCTGTCCAGATCCCTTTGTAGGGCCTCACTACCCCCAGGCAGATCCACACTCCCAGCCAATTTGGTGTCATCTGCAAACTTACTGAGGGTGCACTCAGTGCCCTCATCCAGATCATCAATAAAGATAATGAAGAGGACAGGCCCCAGTATAAATATAAAGCCATAATATATAATATATAATATAAAGCCAAAATACAAACCCAGTATAAGTATAAAGCCATATGTTATTGGGGGCAAACTATTAACCATGGTTAATTAACCATTCACAAAACAAACAAAAAAATCACTTATGTCTTGGGATGACTTTGATTTGATGATCACTAGAAGGAAAATCAAGGATGTGTATAACTTTGTTTCTTATACTTTTTCCACAGACAGCTGCTGACTATTGAAGAAGGGATAATGATTGAGCAAAGTGGATTTCTGGTACAACTAATCTGTTGGTATATTTTCTTGATAATACATCATACTTTTACATTATTTCTGCTTGCTCTTTTGCTTTATTGAATTTCAGGGATTAATTTACTTTCAGTCACAAATTTCTGTTTATTATTTTATTTTATTTTTATTTTTATTTCTATATTTACACTAGATACGTTACCTAGTCAGAGAACATAATAAGCTGCAAGTATGCTAGTTCCTAGTTTCACATCTGTAGCAATTCATAATATTTTCTGGTGGCTTTTCCACTTTCCTGTAACATAAAACTTTTTCATAATTTCATTACTTTCTTGAGTATACATTAAGCATAATTTCATAAAAATCAGAACTGCTCAAAAGTGAAAATAACAATTTATTAAAGGGTTGAAGATGACCTGTGATTAAAACTAGTGTCAGACACTTATATTCTTATTGCTATTATTACTTTCCCCCTAAGGGGGAAAAAAAAAAAAAAGAAAGAGTCTAGAATCCTGTAAGTTTTTTAGTCTGTTTATCATTTCTGGATGTATGTAATCTATCAAAGTCTCTGGAGCTATGATTATGAAAATTCGCCTTTGTTCTTAAAATCTGTCAACTAATGACACTGAGTATTAACCTTTAGTGAGGCAAGCACAGCGTGTAATGAATAATTAAATTATTTCTATTAAGATATTATATTGTAATGAGTGCCTGCTGCTAGCTGCAGCCTGCCTCATCCTGTTCTGCTCTTGAAGACCAGAACCTCATGTTCCAATGGAAAACATGTTTTTTCTCTGCAGATATTTGCCCTAGTCAAGGGCAAAGGGGTAAGCTATGTTATGCGTCCTTGTGCTCTTGATCACATTGATGAGCTCTTTTTAAAATTTATTTATTGCATGAATTTAATTAATCAGGATGTGGTAAATAAATATATGATGATATATAGAAATATGTGATAATACAAAGTGTTGCAAACAGAAGAGTCATAAAACAATCTAGTAACCCACAGTTTTCTATTACTTGTCTGTTACTGTACACCAAATCAAGGCTACTACCTAGAGCTGTTATAACACTGCATATTTCAGTACACTTTGGATATAGCTGTATATGCAAACAGGTTATATCAGTTATATTATGCTGAGACAGATATATTGATCCTTTCCTTATGGGTAAAGAATCAGTTAAAAGTTTATGAAGAAGGCTGTTCTAATTCTTCATATATGTCATGAAGGTGGGATGCAAATACTGGCAGGTGAGGGAGAAGGGTCAATAGTGGAATAAGAGGAACATAAATTTCAACTTTTTTCAGTAACATTGACTGTGTGATATGCATTCTGTGTCACATGACAGGCAATCTACTATGCTTCAACAGTGTTCACACTTCCCTGCTAATCAGTATTGCATCAGATGTTCAGTGAACAAGCCTCAAGTAAAAATCAGTTTAATTTGAAGTTATAAAAAACAATTCTAGCTGCATTAAAAATTCCAAATTTTTGTTGTTGTTGTTCTATGTAGTGAAAACATACATATTTAAGATGGAAATTTACTATAATAATGAATTAAAAATATCACATTGTTTTTAGATAATATTTTTTCTATACATGTGCATATACATTTTAGAACATTGTTAAACTTGTATTTATCATTCTGTAAATGTTATAAGGAACTTTATTGAAATGAAAGACTTTAGGATAATCAAAACGAAATCATTATATTCAAATTAGAATAATATGTAGGTTGCTCCAAAAGTAATGCCTCCCATTTGTTTTCATGGAAGATACAACAGATATGAAGAGCACTATAGAACTATTTGATAGAGGAAATTCTCAGTGACAAAACAGTTTGTCAGTATAGTCACCACCAGTAACAGTGCATTATAAGCAGCAGTGAACTAGACACTGCATGCTTTGCTTACAAAAATCTGCACCAGTGGATGTGACCCACTGTCACTATTGCTTCTGCTGATACGCACCCACCCACTTCCCCACTGCACTCACATCCATTGTTTGGTCTCCATAAACTTCTTTGTTACTGGTATGGTAGTCATTGCTGCCAGAGCTGTCTGAAGGACAGTTTCAGAAGTAAATCTTGTGGTCAAGTCATCACAAGACTTTCAGGATGAAGATACAACTTTCCTGGGGTCAGGGAAGTTTAGCAAAGGATCTCAGAACTGATTTTCAGAAATACAATAAGCCATCATAAAATAGAGTCTCCTGTAGCTTATATTAATAGTATTTCTTACATAAACATTATATTTGAAATTTAATACATGATTTATGACAGTGATACAAAAGAATCTAATCATATTGTGTTAAACCTCACATATCAGCAATTAAAAATTGCTTTATTCTCTCATGCATTCTGTAATCTTAAGGAAAAAAGTCTTTTTCTTTACTTCTTTACTTCTGTGATCAAGATCATTGACTTCAATCATCATGATCTTGAGAGTATGTTCGTAGTTATCAAGAATACATATTGTCTTAAATGAAAATATTATAGAATTCTTAAATAACAAAGGAGAGCAAGAAAGCAACCCGATTGACATAACAGAGGATGAAGATTTTGCATCCTTCTCAATGACCTCAGAAAACTTACTCTCATCCTGTAAAATAGAAAACCTTCTAGTCATCTTATTGATACAATGATAGTGGGAACAGTACTCAAAGTACAACTCCATTAGGGAGAAATAGCGAAGTCCTTGTTGGAAAGAGGTGCAATGTACCACAAAGACAGAATGATCACCTAAGGCTTGACAAGTGACTACTCCATTTTCTGGTATTGCCCAGTACAGGTCTTTTAATATCAAATCATAAATTTTGACTGTGATGTTTTGTTTGTTTGTTTTTTTACTTCTTTTATTTATTATTTGGGATTGTCATAATAATTTTAACTTCCCAAGACTTTGTTTGTCAGTAATCAATTAGGAGAACTTACAGAATTCTATAGGTATCTGAGGCTCAAGTAGTGAAGAGCTTTATATCTTTGCATTTTCTGGATTAATCATCCTTAGTATTGTTAATGGCAATCATTTCTCAGAAATAAATTTTGCTCTTCTTCTCCCATAGGAAATAAGCAGAGATTGGCAAATATTTTGAGTCTGCTGCACTTAATTCAATAGAATCTGCAGAGCCTTTGGTTAAAAGAATCCTAGTCACAGAGACCAGCTTTCTCTTTCATGACTTTTCCTTTTTCATTATATTTGGAGATTCTGAAATGACCTTTGCTTTTGTTTGGATTTAATTTTACATGGATGAAGGCCAAAAGTGACTGCAGTGGAATTCAAAACACGTAGAAGTGTGCTGATGAAGAATGTTTGTCAAGTTATTTTTCCTATTTTTTTCAAGATGCTCTGAAAATGAAACACTGAAATAAAAGTGGTTATTTTCTGAGTGCTTCACTAACTTAATGCAGAGAGCACTGCGCATGCAAATATGTTTACAGTTACATTTTAGGAATTGTTAAAGCTTTCAATTCTGATGGAAAGATGTAGGTTTAACTTGGATATACTGTCATTCTTTTTGAATTTTAAAGAAAGACAAAGATAAAACTGACACAGCTCATGGAGATAAGTTAGAATGTTTTTTTTGTTGTTGTTGTTGTTGTTTTTCATTCTCTTCTCTATCTCTGTATTTATCTTAATTTTAAATTTTTTACAATAATTTTTTAAACCATAAAGTAGAGATTTACCTGTAGTTTCTACTCAGGAATAAATTAAAAAATACCAACAAAAACACTTTCCGTTATGCTCTCTCTCTTACATGTAGTATATGCCAAAAATAGTAATTAAAAAACAAGTCTTGACTTACGTGATATTTTACTTAAAACTCTGAGCAACAAAGTTATTTTAGAAAAGCACATTTCTAAGACAAACTTATTAAGACTCAGAATAAAAACAATAATATATATGTACTTATATATGTATTATATGTATACCTGTATAAATAGGAGATTAGCCCTGCCAAGAAGGACTTAGATGTTGTGGTAGAGGGAAGGCTTAACATAAGCCAACACTGTGGACTTGCAGCATGGAAGGCCAATTATATCCTGGGCTGATTGGTGGTCAGAAGGTTAAGGGAGGTGATTGTCTTCTTGTACTCTGCTCTCATGGAGTATTTGTCTAGATCTGGGGCCTCCAACTCAGGAAAGATGTGGAGCTGTTGGAGAGGGTCCAGATGAAGGCAACAAAGATGATCAGAGAGCTGGAGTACCACTCTGATGAATACATGCTGAGGGAGCTTAGCTTGTTTTGTGTGGAGAAGAGAAGGCTCCAGGGAGAGCTAATTGCAGCTTTCCAGTATTTAAAGGGTCTTTATAAACAGGAGGGAAATCAATTTTTTACATGGGTAGATTGTGATAGGACAAGGGGAAGTGATTTTAAGCTGAAGGAGAGGAGTTTTAGATTAGATGTTGGAGAAGTTTTTCACTGAGGTGCTGGAACAGGTTGCCCAGAGAAGTTGTGGATCACTCATTCCCTGGAAGTGTTCAAGGCCAGGTTGGATGAGAGCCTGGGCAACATGATCTAGTGAGTGGCAGCCCTGCTGCAGCTGGGCGTTGGGACTGGATGATCTTTAAGGTCCCTTCCAACCCAAGCCATCCTATGATTATATATGTATGCACATATAATTTATGTTCATACCAGTATAACTTATCTAATGACTCCAGAGGTTTTCCTGTGACTTATGAAAATTAACTTTCAGCAGTTCAATAACTTCTGCATATATAAATACTATTTCACGACAGAATTAAAAGTATGTTGCAGAAAGGGATAGCAGTTTGTGACATCTAAAATGTGGAGTTTTCAAATATAATTAAGGATAGCTAAAAGATTTCTATTACATTCAAAATTAATTAAATTAGGAAATACATTGAGAAAGCTAAGTGAGATTCTGGCTCAGCATTGCATTATTGGAAGAAAGAAAATAAAAACTGAAATTTTAATTCAAATTAAATTTTAAAAGTGTGATTGTGATGCAATTTAAATTTTCCCTGACATAATGGATTCTTTTTTTTTTTTCCCCTCTAAATGCGTATTTTACTATAACCAAGGAAAATGATACATTTCTAATAACTTTTTTCCTATATTGACTACATAGACTTTTAAATTTCTTCTAATTGATGCATTTTTTCTTCTATGTAGATGTCATTCATTATGCAATCATTTATTTCACTTAAGTGGACTACTACACTTCTGCTTCCTAAACACCGTCTGTTCTTCTCTTGTAGTTATTGCTGTGAGTCCAAAGCAAGAAAACTCAAAAAAAGTTCAACTGACAAAACTCTGCTGTGCTGAAGCAGTAGTCCACCACATGCATTTGTCTCCTGAACTCATTTTTAACTACTATACTATATAACTGAACAATTCTATCCTATACTTGGGAAGCTTATTCTCTTTTCCTTCATCATTTCCAAACAGCTCTTTTTTTTTTTTTTTTTTCTCCTTGCTATTATCTCCACAAGACTGAAATTCTACAGATCTGCAGGTGACTTTTAACAGAAGTAAGGAATGGGTACAATAGATAATTTAAAGCAAGATAGATCTCGGCAGAAAGGAAAAGTTGCCTGCAGAGTGAATGTATCCAAATTCTAATGATGCCTTCTCTATTGGAGTTTTTGTCCTGCTCTGTTTTGAAAGATCCAGTTTTCTCCTGTACTTAATTTAATTTACTGTTTCTGAACTGGCAGCCAGATTTCCAGATGACCAAGATTATCATCTTAACATCTGCCTTTTTCTTCCTTTATATCATTTCAGATAGGATTAAAGTTTTTATCTGGTACAGATCTTTGTTTTTTCTCTGCCTCTAACAGCTTGGTAAGCAGCTTCACACCATCCTGTTTCACATTTGCATTTGATTCCAAGTCCTTTCTACTGATTATCTCAGCTGGAATGCCAGAGGGCTGGGAGGAAGGGAAGGGTTTAGCAGTTATGTCCTGCAAAGGAAATAATCTGTTATTCAGAAACAGTATGTAGTATTCAGTTCTCAGAATTGCATACAGAACTGTATTTTTTCTCTTACCTTCTAAAATTGAAAGTGCCAAAGTAAATGAAAAGCTGAGAAGTTAGTAAATGAAAGGCTGATACTCAGGAATAGAGATTTGAATGTAACTGTGATTTGAACATGGACTTATTTTGGATCTAGGGTTTTTATTTTAAAATATAAACTTTCTTCAGCCTATCATATTTGGCTCAGGTCTGAAGCCTACAAAAATGCAAATACTGACATTCTACAAAATGTCAAAAACTTTTATGTGGTGGACTCTAATGACCATAAACCTTCATTTAGTGCTAATTGCCAACTCCTGAAAATAGATAAATTACAAATCCTTATATCTAATATAAGCTGAGGGTTTAAGGAAGGTTCTGTGTCTTTCATTAGTTTTCAGGCATGGCTATAGCGAGTTGTTCTAAGTAGGTTTTCACATAAAGACAGTTTACCCTTCAATACTCATGTGAGAGTGGAGGACAGTAATCATAGATAGACCAGGAAACAGGTCTGTAACAATTTTGATACTTGATTAATCAATTGTATTCTGTTAAAAAAACAGTTATCCAGACAAGTTTTATCCAAGATTATTACATATGCGATTAGCTTCTATCTTCTACGTGCTTCTAAACATGATAGAAAGCTATGAAATAAAGAAGCGATTGAGATTCTCACATCTTTTTTTCTAGTACTGCACAGATGGAACAAGTCTTAGAGGTGCCATTTGTGTTAGGACTGGTTTTGAAATCAACCCCAAGTCAGGAAATTTAAAGCAATGAAGAGAGTGATTTCAAATAAGATGAAGATCTTTATTAAAAATTAAAACAATTCTCAGATCTCTGAAAGAAAAATGTGCCACAGCACCACTTGAAATCCTTCTCTCATGATATTCCAGTCTGATGATTTTGATTCAGTGCACTAAGGTTTCTTCCCTGCCCATATGCAAGCAGGAAAAAGGAGAAACATTGGGAAGCAGCAAGCAGCACCACTTGGGTCCTGGTATGCATTGGACATGGATGGCTAGGGAAGAACCTAACTATGGGATTCACAGTATTTCTTAGTGTACGCATTTACTTGAATTGCTCTGGAGGCACGAATGCTGATTTCAGAACTGATTAATTTTAAAAAGACAGCATAGTGAAACAGTGATGGTAGCATTTTGAAGATTTATGCACTAGAGAAGATGTATGATTGAAATCAATATGTATTTCAATATTTAAAGATTTAAATGCACAATAACCACATTTGATAAAGAAACATTTCACTGAGAGCTCTGTGGATTTGTACATGCATCCACATTCTTTTAGTTACTGAACCACTTGTTTTACATGAGGCTAACAGGATGACAGAAATAGATGGGTAATCAACCAGCTACATAGATATGTTAAGGCACTGAAGCATTATCTATGAACTGACTTTTGTATTATTATCATTTCTAAATACTTGCATACATATATAAGAAAAAATCAACATTGCACATTAATTCAGAACTCAGAATGTACTACAAATTGTAATTAAGAAGAAAAGTTTTCCTCACTAAAATGTTAAGCTAGTATTTTCAAGTGGGTGAGGGCATTTTGACTTTCAAAGAGGAATTCAGTTGCCTGAACGAACACATCTAGTTCCATTTACTACATCTCAGAGTCTGAGTCATTCACCTTTTACAGAAACAACAGTTTCTTTCGGTGGCACTTGGAGAGCATTCAGGAAATTTGTGGGTGTTTAGTATATCTCTGGATGTCAATGTTCAGGCATCTGCATACTACCCTCAGTTCCAGTGAGAGCCAAGGGACAGTTAGATTAAAAGTCAAACACTAAAATCTATTTGAGAAGTCTATAATGAGATGCCAACTTCTCAGTAGTGTTCAAAAAGATATGAAATAGATAGTAGCATATAAAAAGACTGGATTTTTTTATTTTTTTTTTTGTCTCCTCATGGCTATATAGGCTGTACAAATACATTTTACAGGCCGCACATTCGTACCTGTTGTCCAACAACAAGGGAAAAAACAAAACAAAACAAAACAAAACAAACAAACAAAAGAAGAGGTGTTAGTGTTGAATTCTCATGTTGCATCTATAAATCAGGCTATACAATTTCAGCATCAACTGAGAGAATGTTATGTTGCATTGTTCTTTTTTAAAAAAATATATAAATATCCAGTACTATTTAAAACTGTTTTGGTAGTTAGCTATAGGCATTTTCTTGCAATTTCCATGGGGCTTGTCCACTTAATGTGATTAACCTCCTCATTTAATTCATGCTCCTACATTTTGCATTGCATAGTCTTCTGAGACAGAGGACTTAAAGGTTTTTGGAAAAAAAATACATGAGGATCAAAGCTGTGGAAAATCAGATTAAACCACTTGAGACTAAATTTCTGCTTTCATGCTATAAGGAACTTATGGAAAATTTTAAGCATAAATACAAAAAATGTATTGAATGCCAATGATTGACTCCTGAATGTGGCATTGAAATATTGCTATTTTGACTATCAGATTGTGGTATTAATGTCCACAGTTTCTTTACTCTCTTAATCGCCAGTAAATCATTCTTAGGAGAAAGGGTACTATCATTACTTTTGAAAAGAGCTTAATGCGATTAAAGCTACTCTCTTCTCACATATTTTAAAATAGTGTTGGATTTGCATCAGTGGGCAAATATATATGTACACATAAGCTTTATAACAAACTGGAAATGCAATGCAATGCATTGAAATAAAATAAAATATAATAAAATACCAATTAACTTCTTAAGGTAAAGGTATACTTCAGGAAGTGATTAATAATGCTATACGAAAGGGAATAGAAAATAACATACCTTAAAACATGTTTCTCTGAGGTATATATGAACTTTTCCATGTTGCAGGGAGATATTTGTTTCTGATTTTTTTCTGGAGAAAAATCAGAAAGGATGGTAGTATGATTACCTTTTCATTTGATGTTTTTGTGATGATAGCTATGATGAAGCACACAGTCTCACTTTATTCCTGAATTCAGAGATATAAGACTACATTTCCAATACGATTATCTAATTATCAGTCTGAAGATCATTCAAGAGAAAAGGATCCTCTCAATCCTTTCTGCCAAAAATGTTATTATCAGAAAGATGTACTTTCCCGTCCTAGTGCCTCAGATCATATTTGATTATGAAGAATTTAAAAAAAAAAAAAAAAAGAGAGAGAAAATGAGACATAATTTTCTGCAATACAGAAAAAAAAAAAAAAAAAGTTATTCAAGTGATCAAAACTGAGATCATTACTTCACTATAAAAAAAAAAATGCTAAAACAGTGTAACTTTGAAGAAAAGATGGAATTTTAGAAAAGCTTCATAGTAAATTCTTACGCAATAGTGTAGCCAAAAAGTGACAGCAAAAGGAAACACTGAATCCTGTTTATGCTATTACCATTCTAAAAAATAACTCCCACTAAAACCATTCATTTGTTCCGAAAATGTTTGAATATCTACTTCTAACAACGTTATTACTGAAATTATGTTGATAGGCATGAATTACATCAGAACGTAGTGTTTAAAACACAGCAAATAGTATGAAAAGTATGCACTTAAATTAATTTGAAAGTAAACAAAATCTTACATAATGATTTTATTCCATTATTCTCCACAAGAATTTGAACAAACTAATCTGTAACTACAGTTTATACTAAACAAAAAAATCAATTCATAGTTACCTGCAGAAATGTGTTGTCTCATAGATTTTCATAACAACAACAACAACAAGGCCCACCAGTGATTCTGAAAACTCTGAGTTGGTTTAGGACTCAGCAAACAAATTACAAATGTAACAACATCACTTCAGAATGCTGAACATTTATGCCCTGCATTGATAAAACAAAGTTGGATTAATTATTTCCGCATCTGACACTTATTAAACTTGCTTTCTAGGTGTCATGGTTCACAATAATTTCAGGTTCAGGTGTATAAAGTTGTCTTGAGGTCTTCTAGTGACAAAATCACAAAATACCATTAAAAAAAGTATAGTAATGTACATTTGAAGTTAGGTTTTCACTTCAATTGTATATTTTTATTCCCATCTCCAGTATAGCAACACACATTCAGTTGTATTTCTAACTAGTTTTTTGTTCTTTTATTCCACGAATTATTAAAAAAAAAAAAAAAAAAGTTTTATAACACAGAAAAATTTTAAGATTTTCTTTATATATAAAGAATTCAATGTCAATAAACATAAACTTATATAAAGAAGTATAATACATGGTATACTGTCAATACTGTGTCAAAAAGACTCCAGAAAAGAGTGTTTGTTAAAAAAACAAACCTTTTTATTGGGGTGTTTTACATAGGGTAATGCTCGTATTGGGAATCAAACACCTTGAGCAGGACAATAATTTGTTATCTGGATAGTTACCGGGGTCTCTGTTGCATGATGGAGATGATAGATGTTGAACTTTTGCCAAATCCTTCTAATCCAGATGGCTTATGGTCCTACATGGTTGCACTCCGATATGGTGATCAATTTCTATTATCTTAAACTGTGTACTAAACACCTCCTGTCTATCTGTGAATGCAGAGCTGTCCTGCATAATGACTCCTGTATGTGCAGAAACAATTTCTACTGACTACTAAAAATTATCTGCATACAGTTTGATTAATTCTGTCTTGAAAATTGACTTGGGGAGGACTTGGGATGACTGGGTTCTCCATTCAAGATGATAGTTAACACAGAGAAGGATGGAAATGCTGCCATCACTTTATCTAAGCATAGAAAATGCCTGGAAGTTTGCAGGGCTGTCTGAAATTCCCACCTGGAGAGCTCCTGGAGCATTAGCCAAATGCCATAAAGGTGGTAGAAATCATGTTGTCTGAAGCTGGTCCATTGTCTGAAGTCCATCCGTCATTTCATGTATGCAGAAACATTCTGCATGAATGTGTCTGCCTTTGATCCACCTTGATTTGCGAACAGAAGCTCAGGTACAGTTCTAATGTTATGACGAACATGAATTACATCTTTATAACACAGTTATTACTTAAGTTTCATAGAACTTGGCACAATGTATTCTATTGAATAGTAGACCCATGATAATTTAATGAGGTTCAGAAAGACAAATTGTAAGTGTTGTGCTTGGGTTGAGGTAATCCGTGTATGTATACAGACTGGGAGAAGAACTCCCAGAGTTGAGAACAGCACAGTGGAGCCAAGAAAGCCAATGTTATCCTGGGGTTCATAAAAAAGAGGGTGCCCCAAAGTGTGAGGAAGGTGGTCCTCCCCCTCTACTCTGCCCTGGAAAGGCCACATCTGTGGAACACTGTGTCCAGTTCTGGGCTCTTCAGTTCAAAAAAAGACATGGGTATCCTAGAGAGAGTCCTGAGATGGCCATGAATGTGATTAGGGTCCTGGAGCATCTCACATATTAAGAAAGAATGAGAGAGACCTGAGACTTTTCAGTCTAGAAAAGAGAAGAATGCAAGATGATCTCATCACTGTTTATAAATAAAGTGTGAGAGTAGAGTGGATGGGGCCAGGCCTTCAATGGTGTGAAGAGACTGAACAAAGGGAAATGGGTAAAACTGCAATACAAGAAATTCAATACAAACATGAGGAAGAACTTCTTTACTGTGAGGATGATGGAAAACTGGAACAGTCTGCCCAGAGAGGTTGAGGAATATCCTTCTCCATAGAGACTCAAGACCTTTCTGAACATTCTCATCTGCAAATTACCGCAGGGAACCTGCTTTAGAAGTGGAATTAGTCTTGATCTCCAGAGGTCCCTTCCTAGCCCTACAATTCTGCAATTCTGTGATCCTGGGCTCCATAAAGAGAGTAGTTGCCAGCAAGTTGCCAGAGTTGATAATTTCCCTCTACTCTGTCCTTGTTAGGTGTATTTGGAAGACTACAGTCAAACTTGTGGTCTCCAACATAAGAAGGAAGTACAGCTGTTGGAGTGAGTCCAAAGGAAGACCAAAGAAATGCTGAGGGAGTTGGGTTTGTTCATCTTGCAGAAGAGAAAACTTCAGAGATACTTCATTGCATTCTTCCAGTACTTGAACTGAGCTTATAAACAGTAGAGAGACTGACTTTTTACAGTTAGGTAGTTATAAGACAAGGAGGAATGGTTTTAAACTAAAAGTAGTGACATTTACGTTAGGTGTTAGGTGGAAATTCTTTACTCAAAAGGGTAGTGAGGCACTAGAACAGCTTTCCCAGAAAAGTTGTAGATGCTCCTGCTCTGGATTTGTTCAAAGTCAGCCTGGTTGTGGCCCAGAACAACCTAATCTAGTGGCTGGCAGTGATGCCCATGTCATAGTGGTTGGAAATAGGTGAACTATAATATCCCTTCCAATCCAAACCATTTAATGATTCTACGATTCTATGTTCTTATGATTTTATGATTCTATGATTCTATGTGATTTAAGATGTATGAAGAAGTGTTTTCAGTATAAGTTTTGTTACAATTAACAGAAATTTTGCACTATCATAATTAGCCAAGTAATACTCGAGAGTTAATACAGTTGAAATAATTATAAAATGAATAAAAACTTTCTAAGATTTAATCTATGACATTCCTATATTCCTAATTTTAATATGCACAGAATTTAAGAGATATATCTTCACTTCTCTAATATAGCTGTAATTTGAACCTTTGTGAAAAAGTCATTTTTTAAGATAGATTAGTATTTTAATAATAATAAGTTTTGTTTAAGGTAGATACGTAATGTGATGATAGTAAAAAATGCGATTATACCTTCAGAGTCTGGAGAAAACGTGTACATGCATCCATAAAGATGTTACACATTGAAGCATCTCAAAGGAACCTTATTTTTCAGTGAGAGGCTTTTTCCATGGGCTTAATGGACAGTTGAACACAGGCTTAATTGAGATGTTGGAACATAATTCACATATCAGTAGAATGCAATCTATATGGACTACTTTGCAGTAAATGTTTAAGATTCTCTGACAAGCCAAGTCAATTACATTATCATATTAATAGGTAGGTGATGAGGTAGGAAACAGAAAAGAGGTTTTCTTCAACTCTCTGTAACTTAAAATAAATAAATAAATTCTCAAATCACTTAGAGATATGGTATTGTATTTTATATGCGAATGTAGCGTTTTCAATGATTGCAAGTTTGCATAATGCATATCTTATTGTCTGCAAACTAGGTATTGCAGACTCTTTTGCACCTTTAAGTTGATTTATAGCAAAAATATTTAAGAAAAAAAAATGAAGATATTTGTAGGACAAAATGCAATAGTAGTACTATTAAAAAAAAAAAAAAAGTTGAGAAAGTAATTTTTGTTATCAAGTCATTTCTCTGCAACTACAAGCATAATTTGGCATGCATAATTTGGCCTACATAATTTTCTTTTTCTTGTCTTTGCCAAAGAACGTTCTAAGAATCTTGCAACTCTACAGTTCCTTATTTCAAATTTGAATTTCTGTGCACCTATTTTATACTAGTCCCTCACTGTGCCACCATTTTTTCTCAAGCATAAGTAGCTTTTTCCACAAAAGGTTTTACTTTACAGCTATTTATAAACATTTATAATCATATTCATCTTGGTATTCATTCTGTTCAACAAAGTGACAAAATGACAGTTTTATAATCTTCTCTTATAAAACAGGCTTATTTACTAGTCCTCTTTATTTCCTGTTTCAGTTTAATTTTATTTCATACAGGAAAACAGAGTGAAACATTCTCCAGTATAGTCTCACCAGTCTATTCTGAAATAGCCTAAGAACTCTGTATTTCTAATGGAAGTACTTAAATAATTTGTCTTAGGTTTTTCCTTTTTTAATGGATGCATGATATATAGGGTATGTATGTCATGCTTTAATTCTTAGTTAACTATCATTCTGTACTTTCCAGCCATTTCCAGCTGATAATTTTCTGCCTTACAACAGAAGTTCCTGGAATCTTGCATTTTGTACTACTTCATCCCATTTCTGTTATCCATGTCGTTAAGATCATAAATTCTTTTCTATAGGAGACTGAAGATTTTGCCTTACAAATTTTAACATCCCTTCAAGTGCAATGTACTTTATTACATGAAATGTAGGTGTGATGAAGAAATATCACTAACATTAGAATCCAAGAATTTACTGATAAACTTAATATCTTAGTGATCTTATCAAAGAGTCATTAGTCCAGTTACAATGATGCTAATCCTTCTTCTCCAAATTATCCAGTTATTATAACTAATTTGCAATAGTGCTATATACAAACTTTATAGTGTTTACTGCTTTCTCTCTGATATTAGGCCAACCTCTGCTTTGTACCTGTGGGCACTCATTGCTTAAACAGAAAATCAGAAAGGTTGCATCATCAACATCCTAAATTATTTTCTGAGAATAGTATGCGGTTAATATTGATGATTTATTCCTCCTCATACAAAGTGTGCTTGAGACCATTTCTGTTTGCTAATATTTTTTGCTTTCTTCCTCTTTCTACATGGCTTTGTAATTCCCTGTTATGTCCAATCTTACAATGTTCTGTATATGTTGAAATATTATTCTGTATATTTATTATTACTAAAAACGGTTTTACCCAGCTCCAAAGATTCATTGTCCATTATTGGACCATTTGTGATTAATTCTTAAATTCCATGTACTTTTGTTCTTTTCTTACTCTTTTACTTACTAGAGATGTTTGTTTCACGGGTCTCCTTTACATCTTTACAATGGTCATCGCATACAACTTCTCTTTGTTTTATCAGCAAAAACTTAATACATGTCAGGTACATTTGGTTTAGCAAAACACATTTTTTTAATTCACAAAGTAAACTTTTGGCTGGGTAGTGTTAGAGTGAGACAACAACTCAGAAAAGAAAGACGAACCAAAAAAAAAAGTAACTACTTGTCATTCACAAAGTCTCCTACAGTTTTTAATTAAGTAGGAATAAAAAGAGAATAATGTATTTTCCTATCAAGAACAATAGATACTTATTCAGTGAATCTGTCAGTATTTTGAGTTTAATCTCAGCTAATTAATTTTTTTTTTTCTTCAATTGCATCCTCTCTACCTCAAAGCATTTGTTACCAGAGACTATCAACTTTATTTTCTTTTTACACTGACTCTCACAGATGATTAAAGAATAATCAATGGAAATCAATATTTTGCTGAAGCAAAAACTGTTTCCTATGTATTTTCTTACATGTTGTAGGAACTTTTATAACTTTAAAAATCTCTTCCATCTAATAGATTGCCTCAGTGATCATATTAATCACAAGTACTACAGTAAAGAAACTGTATTTTGTGAAACTTGGATAAAACACATTGCCTTGGTGGTTCCTTCCATGTTAACAATCTTGACTAATGTTCTGCAACCATTTCCATCCATTATTACAAGATCTAAAACACATACTTGGGAGATATTACAGAATGGCATACATGAAACACAGTCTTCTATTGTCTTGCGTAGTTTTTTATTCCTGAGTATGTAAGTGTAAACTTAACCAGATCAAGATAATACATTCTTTCTTTCACTTTACAATCATTTTGTGTAGATTTAAATAGTCACATTATATTAGACACTAAAAAATTAGGAATATTAAGTTACAAGATTAATGTATGAAAAGGAGGATTAAAAATATTTGATGTGTTGTTTCACAAACTGGGTTTTACTTTGCCAGTTACTTCAACTGAAGCTACATATTGAATAAATTTCTGAAAGTAAGTTTATTGATTCACAATAGAAATTTAGTAAGTAAGTGTTTTTCTCTTCGTATTGTGTACAGTAAAAATATCATATAGTGGGAAAAGCATCTCAAAAATGAGTCATTTATTACTGATAAAATATTGCTAGTTCATAACACACATATTAAAGTGTTCAAGAACAGTCTATCAGTAAAAGCCTTATTGCATTGTGTCTATATGGTGTACTGATGGACAGTTGGCTGAATATGAGCCAGTCGTGTGCCCTGGCAGCCAAGAAGGCCAATGGCATCCTGGCTTGTATCAGGAATGGTGTGGTGAGCAGGACTAGGGAAGTCATCCTGCCCCCGTACTCAGCATTGGTGAGGCCTCACCTCGAGCACTGTGTTCAGTTTTGGGCACTTCAGTACAAAAAGGATATGGAGGTACTGGAGCAGGTCCAGAGAAGGGCAACGAGGCTAGTGAAGGGCTTGGAAAATCAGCCCTATGAGGAGAGGCTTAGGGAGCTACAGATGTTTAGTCTGGGGAAGAGGCGGCTGAGAGGAGACCTTATTACTCTCTTCCAGTACCTGAAAGGTGCTTACAGAGAGAGCAGGGCTGGTCTCTTCTCAGTGGTGACATGTGACAAGATGAGGGGAAATGGCCTCAAGTTGTGCCAAGGTAGGTTTAGGTTGGACACTAGGAAACACTTCTTTACAGAAAGGGTGGTTAAACATTGGAATAGGCTCCCCAGGGAGGTGGTTGAATCACCATCCCTGGATGTGTTTAAGAGTTGTTCAGATGTTGTGCTCAGAGATATGACTTAGCAGAGGGTTGTTAGAGTTAGGGTACTATGATTAGGCTGCGGTTGGACTTGATGATCTTTGAGGTCCCTTCCAACCTGAGTGATTCTATGATTCTATGATTCTATTGTATAGTTATATTAGTAGCAAATTCATGGTAGAGAGGGAAAAGCACTCACAGAATCATACCATAGAATCGTATCATAGTATCATACAATCGCAGAAGGATTTGGTTTGGAAGGGGCCTTGAAGATCACATAGTTCCACCTACCTGCTGAAGGCAGAGTTGCCAGGAACTATATCATGCTGCACAGGGTCCCATCTAACCTGGTCTTGAATACATCCAGGGTTGGGGAATCCACAAATTCTCTGGGCAGCCTGTTCCAGTACTTCACTCTCTGAGATAAAAATTTCCCTGACATCTAAGCTAAATCTACCCTCATTTAGTTGAAAATGATTCCCCTTTGTCTTATCACTCTACCCATGTAAAAACTCTGTCTTCCTCTTACTTATAAGCTCTTTTCACATACTGGAAAGCTGCAATAAAGTCTCCCTGGTGCCTTCTGCTTTCCAAGCTGAAGAAGCTCAGGTCCTACAACCTTTCTTTGTAGGAGAGGTGCTCTAGCCTTCTGAGCATTTACATGGCCCTCCTCTGGACACGGTACTCCAGATGGAGCCTTATGAGGGCAGACTAGAAGCATACAGTCAATTCCTTCTCCTCTCTTTTCATCCCTCTTTTGGTGCGTGATACAGTTGCCCTTCAAGGCTGCAGGCTCTCACTGGTGTCTCATGGCAAGTTCTTCATAGAATCATAGAATCATAGAATTACTCAGGTTGGAAAAGACCTTAAAGATCAGCAAGTCCAACTGCAGCCTACCCATAGTACCCTAACTCTAACAACCCTCTGCTAAATCATATCTCCGAGCACCACATCAAAAAGGCTCTTAAACATACCCAGGGACAGTGACTCAACCACCTCCCTGGGGATCCCATTCCAGTGTTCAGCTACCCTTTCTGTAAAGAAGTGTTTCCTAATGTCCAACCTAAACTTACCTTGGTGCAACTTGAGGCCGTTTCCCCTTGTCTTGTCATCCATATGAACCTCCGAGTACTTCCCCGTAGAGCATACAAGCAAGAAATATCTGTGACAATTTCAGTTGCCACATTAAGATGTGTCAAATGTTCAACTCAATCTGCACCCACTCAAAATATGATTCAAGTAAATAAACAGGAATTTGAGATCTCCATACTACTTAAAATGTAAGAGTAATTCAGAAACCAGGTTAATAAAGCCATTGTAAAGAAAAAAATGATTGTGTTATACCTAAAATCATGCCCCCTGAGATGTATATGAACTTTTCTAAGCTGCAGTGTGATACGTGTTTCTGTTTTTCTGTTTTCCTGCATTTCCATTGAGATTAACTATTTGTCTGAAGGTTACTCAGGAGAAAGGAATCCTCTCAATCCCTTCTGCCAAATCTGTTCCACTGTGCATCAACAAATTAAAAATTAACTTGGCTTGTGAGCATATGTAAGCCTGACTTTATAACTTGGTGGTTAAAGCACTTCTCTAAAATGGAAGAGACATATGACCTCTTTTATCTCTAATGAGCTTTTTATTATTGGATATAAATATTTAGCATAGACAAATAAATAAAGTTAGGAGTAGGATTAATCCCTTCTAATTTTATGGCACATAAAGTGCTCATCTGTTTCAGGAACAGCCTACAGTGTTGATTGTCAAAAATTTGTCTCTGAGATTCTCTAACACATCTGGCACCTTGATGTAGCATCTTGTTTTACACCAGTGTCTGAAATGGCATTAGCCATCCTAAGTTAAGGCAAGTGAACCAAACCTCTAATCAATACAAGCAATCAAACTTTGTTATTTCTCTCACCATAAAATATACTTGGTCAGTTGAACAGTTTGCACTGATCATATTGCCTATGGCTTTGTTTGATTGCCTCACCAAAAATTTAAAGTGCTAAGTAAATGACCTAGGATATCTGAGAGATCTCCTTTACACAGGCAGATAGTGCACAGGCTCTATAGAAACTAGTTCTCTTCTTCACTGGCAGATTGCGGAGGCATGCACTGTTTCCAAACATTTGCAATGACTCATGCTGTAGTATCAAAGTCAAGAAAGAGATGCTGGTTTCATATAGTATTAATGTTAATTTATACATACTGTTTTCTTTTCCAGAAAGTAATTACAATTACCAAAGCCAGTTCTAACATAATTCCTACTTGCATGATTTGGAGAAAGAATGCCAATTAAGGAAATCAATGAACAATTTGTGATAAATTGATCCCTATAGTATTTCTGCAAATTGAATAACTCTAAGTATATGTTCCAATTGATTAGACCTTAAGATGCAGGCACTTGTCAGTGGCAGAAAACTGCATACATCAGCAAGAGAGTTTGAAGAATTAACACTGACATTCATGCATACGCATACATAAATATATGTATGAGTTACACATCTGCTTATGTACCCCTTCTCTTAGACATAATCTTCTCTACAAGTCAGTAGCTAAAACAAATAGCAAAGATGTATTAATGGATGCCATAGATGTGCTGGATCTATCTGTTTAAAATATTGTGGGTGTGGCTGTAGGCTGAATGTTCATTGTGATTATGGCAAAGGATTTCAAAGTTGTTGATATAGTGTACTATATATATATAGTGTACTGCCCTAATGTAATTGACTGAAAAAAAAAAGCATATGTGTTCTGCAGAAAATATTTAATTCTCTTTTCACAGGTTGAAACAATCATACAAGTCATAATTTCTTATATTTCAGGATCTCCAAATAAAAGACAATGCCTTAAGAAAGTTTTAGAGATATACAGCTTCAGATGGGACAACCATTTGATAAAAATAAATAAAAAATAATACAGAAGTTCTCCTAAAATGGTTGCATAAATTGATTTTCTTTTCAAATTATAAAGATTTTTTTTCTTTCAAAAACATAAAGCAGATAAACAAACAACCAAAACGAACACCAAAAAGACTGAACTTTAAAATTCAAAGGAATTTAAAACTAATGAAGAAATGCATTCTACATATAAAATAGTAGATTTTTCAGTAAAGACTCTTTTTTTTTTTTTTAATATTGATAGAAATCATCTATCCCATCTCAATATTTTCATGTCATAAAGAATCTTTTTAAGCATTTCTATTAATCTTGACAGATTAGGAGAAGTAGGAGAAGATAGCAAGGCTGCCTACAGTATCAGCTGTCTATCCAGACTAAAGACATCATAGTCTGAAACCTGCTGTATTTTGTGCATTATTTATGGTACCATAAAACCCAGCACTATAAACATGTATTGTTTTGTTTTGTTTTGTTTTCCTGGCAAGATAAAAATGTTCAGTGCAACTAATATGATGGTAATCTAGAAGCAAAAGTACATAATCCATTGTAGAATGTACCGCAATAATTGTATTTGATTTGAAAATATTGTTATTTGTAGAATCACAGAATGGCCTGGGTTGAAAAGGACCACAACGATCATCTAGTTTAAACTCCCCTGCTATTGCAGGGTCGCAAACACCAGGCCAGGCTGCACAGAGCCACATCCAGCCTGGCCTTCAATGCCTCCAGTGATGGGGCATCCGCCCTGTCTCAGTTTGAAACCATTCCCCCTTGTCCTCTCATTGTCCATCCTCATAAACAGCCATTCCCCCTGTTTATAAGCTCCCTTCAAGTATTGGAAGGCCATGGTGAGGTCTCCCTGGAGCCTTCTCCAAGCTAAACAATCCCAGTTTCCTCAACCTTTCCTCACAGGAAAAGTGCTGCAGCCCTATGATCATCTTAGTGGCCCTCCTCTGGTCCAGCTCCACATCCCTCCTATACTGGCAGCCCCAGGCCTGGACGCAGTACTGCAAATGGGACCTCACAAGAGCTGAGTAGAGTGGGACAAAATTATGGCTAAACTAATCCTTGGAATCTTTCTGGGGTATTTTCATGCAGCAAATTATTTGCCTGTTTCAAAATGGAAATGAAATAGAATTGAATAAAAAATCATTTTGAAAAGCACAAAATGTAGTAGAAGGAAAACTGATGTATTTATAAAATTGCTATTGAACACAAATATGCTAAATATTTCTTTTTATGTGTGTTTAGAACATTAGGCTATCCTTCTTAGTCACATTATATGATGTTTTCTGTCTTGATTTTTCTCTACTTGCCTTCTCAAATTTTTGGTTCTAGATTATTTTTTCGTGATTGTTAAAACTTGGTTGTTAGTATTAATAACATATATATATATATATGTATACATATATATACATACATATATATATATATGTTATTATATATAGCATATATATATATATATACGTTATTATATATAGCATATATATATATATACATATATATGTGTATACATATATATATGTATATATATATATATGTTATTAATACTAACAACCAAGTTTTAACAATCACGGAAAATGTTATATATATATATATAAGAACATTATTTAGTCTTTAAAATGAGTATATTAGTTTTGAAGCACTTCCTGCCATTACATCTTGAGGGCATTGTAATATTGGAAATTTCAGCATTCTACTAACGAGTGAATTTTCCTCATCATTTTTGGTGGTCATAACTCCAATATTTCAAAGTATATTTAATAGTGGAAAACTAGAGTATAAATCAGTCCTCTGCCTTACATGGAGAAAGTAAAAGTTTATCTTTAAAAGCCAGAAATCTCATTGTTTTCTATTTAAACTTTGGGAGGTATTACATAGAGGTTATCACTGTTTAGCACAAAAGCATCCTCTCTTTTCTTGTGAAGTCTGTTTAGTTATGATGAATAAAATCAGGGTTTGAAGCTTAATATGAAATGTTTCTACTTACAGACTTCCACTTCCTCTTTGCTTTAACCATTTTAGGACTCATTACATTTGTGCACCTGCAACTGACGCCTGCTCAAACTGCAACAGTATGAACATATTCAGAGATTAAAAAAAAAGATTATGTGCATTTATTTTCAATTATGCAAAAATGAATTTATAGAAAGAAGATTTTAGAAAGGAAGTTTTCCATTGTCCAGATGGGACGTACACAATTTAATTCTGTCCCAGGAAGTTTCTGTGTTGAAAGTGTGATATTTCTATGGCTAGACAAGCTATGTAAGGTTAATTTTAATTCCTTCTATGTCTCCCTTTGAGTCTTGAATGGCTTGACTGAAGATAACTCTAGAAGCTTGGATTTTCATGTAGAAGAATACAAAATTAGTCCCAGTATTGTTCTCTAATTGTCTAATGTAATAACAATGATTTGATATTTGAATTGTACTAATGTGTAGAGTCACCAGTCAGAGATTGCATTAGACATACTGAACACATATGAAGAAAAAATGGGCAAAAATATTTTACTCTTGTTTATGATAACCAACATAAATAATTTTAAATTTGGCACTGCTTTAATACTCATATCACTCGTATAGACTATTTTGTGGTATCTAACCAAGAAACACAGCTAGCAGATGAAGATGGTAAGTTGTGTTTTCTTACTTTTCATGTACTTTGTGGTTTGTATTCCTTGCTGCGGTGAATTTTATCACACTGTGGACACCAAAGTAGAGAATCAGACTTAAGACATTTCATGCCACTCCAGAAGTAACGTTTCTCATTTATTTCCATGGAAACCACAACAGATACAAATAATACAATGACGTTATTTGATGGAGTAAATTCTCAACTACAAAACACTATTTTTCAGCATAGTAATCTTCATTAATTATTTGTTTTTGCCAGCAGTGAACAAGAGCCTGCAGTCTACATTCTTAAAAATCTGCTGCACTGGGGGGACCTACATTTTCACAGCTGCTCTGACAGCATTATTGTTAGGAAAACGTTGTCAACACAGTCCGTTTTTCAGTGGCCCAAACATGGAAGTCAGAACACACCAAATCCAGACTTGCAGTGGGCATGTTAGGACAGTTTAATCAAGACTGGCAAAGTACCCCACAGTCTTCAAACTGGTCTGGGGCCTGGTGTTATCCTGGTGTTGCAAGAGAAAGATTGTCTTCTTCTCTGGCCTGACACTGGAAATTTGACCCTTCAGCTTTTCCAGCGTTGTAATGTAGAGGTCAGAGTTGATGTTCTGTCTGGGTTCCAGGAAATATAGAATGATCACTCCTTCCTTATTCCAAAAGACACTGCATACTGCTTTACCCGTTGAGGACTGTGTCTTCACCTTCTTCTTCAGTGAGGAATTTACATGTCAGCAAACCATGGACTGCCATCTTGACTTCATCTGTTACTGTCAGCCTCAAATTGGTTCAGTATGTTCTGAAAAACTTGCATATTGGATTTTTTTTGGCCCCATGTGAGCATTTATAGCACCCTTCTGGTGCAAACTTTGTGATATTCCAACACTGTCACCATTGTCTAAAACACATTTGTATTTAGATCTGTATACAGTTCCCTGGCCATAATCCACTGATTTATGTAGATGTGTTGATTTTAGATGCTTGTCATTTCATGGTAGGACGGTTGTGCATAGACATCTGGAATATGGCTTGTCTTTCACTTTGCTGTCATCACTGCTGAAGCACACCACCCACCTCCTTGTTGTGCCAACATTCACTATTTGGTCTCTGTAAATGTTCAGAAAATATCAGTGAATATCAGTGAATGCCATTTTTAACTCATGGAGGAATTAATTCACACACTTTTTCTTCATAAGCACTTCTATGACATTTTGTTAGACTTCTCCTCTGCTGTCATCTGCTGCACAGAAACTAAATTTAGTGGAATATTGGTGGGAAGGTTCAATCTTTATTGCCATATCACCAGTATTAACCTCTGATGTTACTGGCCAATATAATAAAACATGAGGCATTACTTCTGGAGCAGCTCTCATACTTTTCCTTCTGGCTGACAGACACCTATCCAGCTGCCCTCTTGCTTCTCCTCCTCAACAGAAATAAAATAAAAATAAAAAATAATACAAAAACACTTGTAGGTTGAGATGTGGTCAAGGAGAACATTTACAAATTCTTGTCATAGGTATTATACAGTTGACTCAGAGGACAGACAAAAACTAAGCCAAATTCCTTCAGCCTTCTCCCTTTATTCTCAGATTCACTTTGTCATTCCTTCATCTTCTACCTCCTTCCACCCACCCAAAGTAGCACCAGATAGATAGATGAGGAATGGGTGATGGTGTATGCAGCCAGATGATTATGGCTTCTCTTTACCACTCATTTCTATTATCACTTTTCCCTTGGTCCATTATGGATTCTTTACATGCACTGCAGACCTTCAGGATCAAACTGATCCACAATTGCTTCTCCTAAAGCTGTGGTTTCTTTTGGGAATGTTCACCTATCTGGAGTGGAATCCTCCACAGTGTGCAGAGTGAAAATCTTCTATGTGCTCTAAGGGCTTGGGAGAATATCCATCTGCTCCACCGAGGTTTCCCCCACTGGCCATAGGGTAATATCTGCTCTGACACATACAGCATCTCTTCACTTCCTTCTTCTGTGACGTTTGCGTCTGAAGGGTTGTTTCTCCATTTTTTATTTACCCCACATCTCACACTGTGGTTTTGCCTTTTCTTGAGCATTCTCAAGGATTGAATTTTGCTTGTTGTACTGGGTGTAATGGCAGGCTGGTGGTGCCTCTGAGAATGCACATTCAAGAATAGGAAAACTGCTGCACAGTAGCGTAAGGAGAAAAAAAGAGAAAAAAAGAGAAGGAAAGAGAAGGAAAGAGAAGGAAAGAGAAGGAAAGAGAAGGAAAGAGAAGAAAAGAGAAGAAAAGAGAAGAAAAGAGAAGAAAAGAGAAGAAAAGAGAAGAAAAGAAAAGAAAAGAAAAGAAAAGAAAAGAAAAGAAAAGAAAAGAAAAGAAAAGAAAAGAAAAGAAAGGAAAAGAAAGGAAAAGAAAAGAAAAGAAAAGAAAAGAAAAGAAAAGAAAAGAAAGGAAAAGAAAAGAAAAGAAAGGAAAAGAAAAGAAAAGAAAGGAAAAGAAAAGAAAAGAAAGGAAAAGAAAAGAAAAGAAAAGAAAAGAAAAGAAAGGAAAAGAAAGGAAAAGAAAGGAAAAGAAAAGAAAAGAAAAGAAAAGAAAAGAAAAGAAAAGAAAAGAAAAGAAAAGAGAAGAAAAGAGAAAGAAACAGTCCTGTGAAAAACAAAATCAGTGAGATTTTGTTGGGAGTGGGGGGAGGTGCTGCAGGTGACAGAACCAAAATTCCCCAGTAGCCTGGTGATGATACAACTGTGAAGTCCAACACTTCTTGAAAATATGTACAGTCATTCTAATCTGTGTAGAACAAATGCACATTGATATATTACAGAGAAATCATCATATGAGTTTTAAGGTACAAATGGAGTTCTGATAAAGTATCTAATGGTCTTCCCTATAGATTGTGCTGCAGCAGCTTCATAGTCAGCGAGTAATACAAAGATAAAGCCAGTGCGAAAGTTCCAGCTGATACTAATCGTTTTGGATTCTTCTAATTAGAAGTGTACTCAGATTTTGCTGTTAGACTTTGTTCTTGAACCAGAGTAATACAAACATCACCTGTCTTATTTACAATGTAGAGATTGAATATTACAACAGTATGCTTACTGTTGTGAATAACTACTAATTATATCAGTCATTTTCATTATGTTTTTACCTCTTCTTTATTTCTCACTTATTTGGTTTAAGATTTGATAATTTCTTTTTTGTATGCCTTAATTGATTTTTTCTTTAATATATTAAGTTTCTCTCTAATTTTTCTCCCTTGTCCTCTCATTCTCAACGGCGGGAGATTTAAACAGGCACAAGGTTTAAATCTCCACCAGAGGCGGATAGGAGGGGTTAGAGTCCATGCACCTTGTGACTTCCCGTTTCCATGCTGGTAAGTATTCTGCTTAGCCATGGTCATGCCCCGGCAGAAGGCTGCTGCTAGAAATACTGAAGAGGCTCAGACAAGGGTCCCATGCTCTCAGAAAAGGGAAGCAGCAACCAAGAAGACTGCGGAGACCCAGACTGAGGTCCTGCACATGCCCGATAGGAAGGCTGCTACCAAAAAGTCTGAGGATACTCAGACTGAGCCCCCAACCCGAGATGCTGGTGTGCAGGTCCCTGGCTGTACTGAGTGCCAGAGCCTGGCCCTTGAAGTGCTGGGTGAGGGAGGCAGTGATTGTGTACACTGTGACTAGGTTAACTACTTGCTCAGCCTCGTAGTTGACCTGAAGGAGGAGGTGGAGAGGCTGAGAAGCATTAGGGATTCTGAGAGGGAGATTGACTGCTGGCACCAAGCCCTGTCAGCTCCTAGATCCTGGCAGCCGGATGAGGCTCTGCATGGAGAATGCCACCCCCTGCTGCCTTGCAAACAGGTAATGGAGGGGAACCTACATGCAGATGGCGTTCCTGCTACAGTGAACCCACTGTCCTCCCAGCCTCCTGGGAACAAAGGCAAGGAATTGGAGGATGTAGGTCAGTGGCATAAGGCCCCTTCTCGATGATGCAGGCGTGCCCCCCCCGTGAGTCCCCAGCCCCCCCAGCTGCCCCTGCAAAACAGGTACAGTGCTCTGCAGGGACAACTGGATAATGGTGGTGATGATGGATCTCATCGGTTGGTGCTTTCCAAGTCTAACCAGCCTTCTAAAATTAATACATCATCAGATAGGAAAACACGACGGGTCATTGTCATTGGTGACTCTCTGCTGAAGGGAGCAGAAGGGCCAATATGTAGGCCAGACCCTGTGCATAGGGAGGTCTGCTGCCTCCCGGGTGCCCGAGTAAAGGATATAAAGAAGAAACTTCCTTCCCTTGTCCGGCCCACTGATTACTATCCTCTGTTGTTGTTTCAGGTTGGTAGTGATAATTTACACAGAACTTCCCTAAGGACTCTGAAAAAGGATTTCAGAGCCCTGGGGAGACAGGTGAAGGGTTCGGGAGCACAAGTTGTGTTCTCCTCTATCCCTCCAGCTATAGGGAATAATGAGGGACTTAATATAAGGGGCCAGCGGATTAATACCTGGCTCCAAGCTTGGTGTGCTTGGCAGGGATTTGGCTTCTTTGACTTGGCCTCTGTCTGCAGGAGACTGGACAGGCTAGAAACTGATAGGAGTGGCTTCTCCCAGTGTTCAGAAAGGATCTTAGGTCGAGAGTTAGGCAGATTCATTCAGAGGGCTTTAAACTAGGTATGAAGGGGGATGGGTGTGTAACTGGGGTCACTAACACAAAGTCAGTGCGTAGCGACCCACTGCTTGCAAGAGAGGGATGTGCTTGTACGAACCCATGGTCCTGTGCCTTTGTGACGGAGGAAGATGACTCTATGAAGGGGGAAGGGTGTAAAGGCAGGTTTTCTGGGGATAAGCCTGATGAAGTGGTATTGGGATTAGGAGCGAGGTGAGGGGCTCGGCTGAGGTGTGCCTATATCAATGCATGCAGCATGGGCAACAAACAAGAAGAGTTGGAAGCCATTGTGAGGCAGGCAAACTATGACCTAGTTGCCATAACGGAAACATGGTGGGATTGCTCCCATGACTGGAGTGCTGCAATGGATGGCTACAGACTTTTCAGGAAGGATAGGCCAGAAAGGAGGGGTGGTGGCATGGCTCTCTATGTCAGGGAATGCTTTCACAGAATCACAGAATCACAGAATTATCAAGGTTGGAAAAGACCTAGAAGATCATCCAGTCCAACCATTACCAATATTTCCCAGCTAAATCATACCCCTCAATGCAACATCCAAACGTTTCTTGAACACTCCCATGGTCGGTGACTCCACCACCTCCCTGGGCAGTGCATTCCAATGCCTGACTACCCTTTCCGAGTAGTAATACTTCCTAATGTCCAGCCTGAACCTCCCCTGGAGCAGCTTGAAACCATTCCCTCTAGTTCTATCACTGATTACACGAGAGAAGAGGCCGACCCCCAGCTCACTACAACCTCCCTTCAGGAAGTTATAGAGAGCTATAAGGTCTCCCCTGAGCCTCCTCTTCTCCAGGCTGAACATTCCCAGCTCCCTCAACCGCTCCTCATAAGGCCTGTGCTCCAGACCCCTCACCAGCTTCGTAGCCCTCCTCTGAACACGTTCCAGAGCCTCAATGTCTTTCTTGCAGTGAGGGGCCCAAAACTGGACACAGTACTCGAGGTGCGGCCACACCAATGCTGAGTACAGGGGGACAATTACCTCCCTGTTCCTGCTAGTAACACTGTTTTTGATGCAAGCCAGGATGCCATTGGCCTTCTTAGCCACCACAATTGTTTTTCCCACAATGCCACTAGCATGTCTCACCTTCTCAATTCTTCATACTTATCCTCTGTTTCTTTTATTACAAATATATTGGCTGCCTTTTTCTACTTCTTTGTTTCCTACTTCTGAACTTCCTTTTGCAGTTGTATCACACCCCTTTTCTCTTGTCCTGTGTTATGGTTCTGTCTTCTCATTCACTTCCTTCTTTAAATCATTCATTTGGTGTGCCAAGAACTGATGACATAAAAGGATTAAATCTGACATGCACTGGATTTTAGCAGGCTTTTTTGAATCCATCTGCTTTTCTGGGTCTGGAGCACAACTCTTATGAGGAGCGGCTGAGGGAACTGGGATTGTTTAGTCTGGAGAAGAGGAGGCTCGGGGAAGATCTTGCAGGTCTCTACAACTACAGAAACGGAGCTTGTGGTGAGGTGGTTATCTGCCTCTTCTCCTATGTAACTAGTGATAGTAGTAGTGTTAGAGGGAATGGCCTCAAGTGGCACCAGGGGAAATTCAGATTGGACATTAGAAAAAAAATATTCTCTGAAAGAGCTCTCAGGCTCTAGAATGGGCTGCGCAGCACAGTGGTTGAGTCACTGACCTGGAGGTGTTCAAGAAATGTTTAGATTTTGTACTGAGGAACATGGTTTAGTGTGAAATATTGGTGGTAGGTGGATGGATGGACTGGATGATCTTGGAGGTCTTTTTCAACCTTGGTGATTCTATGATTCTACGATAACATGAAACTCTTTCCATCTTTTTTTTTTTTTTTTTTTTTTTTTTCAGTTCTATTTCATCACTGAATTTAGACTTTGTGAGGACTGCGTAAAAAGTAATTTGGACCTCTATCCTGCTTTTTCATAGCAAAAAGGAAGGGCAAGGAAATGCTATATCTCTCTGAGATTTTCATTCTCTATTTCAGTAGAAGGACACAGATTATTTACCCTGCAGAACATATGGATCCATAGTGAAAACATAATAATTCTCTCTTCCCTGTTTAATCCCCCTATCACCACCCTTTCTTACAGTGCTTTTCAAGGATTATACATTCAATAAAATACTAGATGAATTCCTCTGTTCTTATATTGTTTTGTTCTCATTCATCAGGTACTAGCTGCTTCCTTTTTTGTGAATTCAGAATAACAAAAAGTAATAAGCAGTGCTTCAGGAGAAGTTCAGGAGTGGGTAAAGGGAAAGAGCTTTCTTTACTGTGTGCATGAATACCTTTAAGATAGACAGAGAAAAACCCATAGAGGAGAGCAGGATGAAAGCCATGTTCAAATATAATATGGAAGTGGTTAATCAATAAGTGGGTTTCTACATATTCCCTACACTCACATATAAAATTTGATTATGCATTTCAAGACTCCTGTACCAACTAGGAGACTTTAAAATGGTTAATAATCTACTTTACATGTTGTGTTTCAGCAACCATATGAAATCATAGAAGTAACTATGAAAGATGCAGAAGAACTAGTTTTCTGAAATTAAAATAACACTTTTCATTCAAAATTGGAAGCTTTTTAAATTGACATATTTTTATTACTAAGAAATTATTTGTCTGTTTATTCCTGCTTTTGTTTCTTGATGATAACATCTGATTTCTTGTAAATATTATTAATAACTGTGAATCCAAACCAGGTGCCATGGGATGTCAAAACAGACTGAAGGGAATGAGCATGTCAGTCATGGTCTAAGAAAACATTTCAGAAGCCGGACATTCATCCATTCCTAAGAAACAGAGAGCATTTTCTCTGTTGCATTTATGCTTCTTTAACTTTCTACTTCCGATAAATGCAAAAGCTATGAGATATCTAACAAAGTCTTCTGGCTTTCTAGTTATCACTTTAATGGAAATGTATTTAAATTACATATAAAAAAGACTTTAAAGTCTCAGATGCATGCAATTAGATAAATAAAATTATTATAAATTTTACTGCATCGGCTCTAACTAAATGTCCAAAACTAACTAAAACTTATAAATGGCTTTTCTGACTTTTATCCTGAATACTTCAAGTAACAGTGATAAGTAGGAGCAAAAAAAATTTACTACATAATAATTAAAAAATCAGCATTCTAAATAGACTTTACATCTTCATTACCTAAACTGAAATGAATGGACGTAAAGATAGGAAAAAAAAACAACAAAAAAAACTTTACTACTGGATCCCTCTTCACATTTTTCATATCGAGTAAAACCACAAATTGCATTACCACTTAAAAGTGATCAAACTAGATGATGGTTAAGCAAATCTAGTAGATTCTCTGTGTTACTTAATCATAAACATCAAAGTAATAGCAATAATATTATAATATGACATTAAAAATCAAAAGAGCTTAGTTCCCACAAACTTTCCCGGTGTTCTGGTGAACTTGCCTCTAATGTTCTTGTTCTTTACCGTATAAATATTTGTCCTTGCAAGAATCCTCTGAATTTTATATTAAGTCCTTAGCTAGTAAACACTGGATTTGAAAACTATCCAAGTGAGCGTTGCTTGAAGCACACATGAGAAAATTATCAGCAATGGAAGAAAACTATTTTAGAAACTATAAGGAAAAAACAAAACCTAATGTTCTTATGCATTCCTTTACTACACCTTCTTATTTATTCAGTTCTGATACTGCCTAATGTTAAGCAAACACTGGGAATAACAATCATCTAGATTATAATCCAGTTTATCACAGGTAATCTTACTACATCTGGTTCATTATTCACTCAGACCTATCACACCTCCAGACATCTGAGCACAGGATAGCCAACAGTAGAATCTGTATATGCAGTGGTTCTGCCAGAGTTGTCTGATCTATGAAGATCCATATCTGGACGGAAGTTTATCAGTGAGTCTTGCAAATCTAGGAAACATCGATTTGTCTGCAAATTCCATGCCATTCCTGCATTCCTTTTTAGGCCCTAAATTGTAGTGCTATCACATTACATGAGGAAAGATGAGGTGGGATCAGATCTGTCCTCAAGTGGCTTATTCAGAAGCCCTTTACATTCCCACTGTGCATTGACTGACCTCAACTCTGAACACATATTAGAAAACGGAATTAGAGCATTCAAGACTTTCCCACTGCCGTGGGATTGAACACTGCAAGATTACCTGTCCAGTTCTTCCTGATGTTTCCAAACTACGCTATTGTCTCTGCCTTAGAACTGTCTGCACACTTGCAATAAATGTGTGAAGTAGATCTGCAAAATTTTCACGACAACCAACTGCACAGGTGGGTTTATTGTGAATTTTCTTTCCATACTACACTCAATTTTTCAGCCAGGAAATGTTTGTTTTCAGACACTCACAATTTGAAATTAACAAATGAGCATTTGTCTGGAGGCTGAAAAAGGAGGGGGGGGGGGGGGGGGGAAGGAAGAAAACTGTCTGGTACCTATAGCACAACGTATTCTTATACCCACTTCTTCCTTCTTAACAGGCAGCTAAAACCTCTTAAGGGATGAAACAGGAAAGAATGATTTGCCAGAGATTCAGACTCTTGTTTGTAATAAAGGTTCCTAAACTGGAGCATTCTAGGCAAATTCCCTCCAGGTATGTATCTCGGTGAGAAAGTACACCAGAGTGGTCCAACAGATAAAAAATAAATAGGAACAAAGACAAAATCTGTTTTGGGAATAAATACTTTTTCTTTCTTTCTTTCTTTCTTTCTTTTTTTTTTTTTTGTTAACATGTTTAGAAACATGCTTTTATCTTTTAGACTGCTCTGTTTACACTGGTTTAGTTTTAGGTTTTTTGCTTGTTTGTTTGTTTGTTTTTAAAATAATCATTTATATTCCAGGCCAGTCAAATAAAATAAAGTTTTACACAACAGCATCTAAAGTATTGATGTCTTCATTTCATTCACAGACTTTAATTGTGAGAATTTGTTTCTATTGGAAATTAATTCAAATGCTTAAATGATGCCTGCAGAATGCTGTTCTTAAATGTAAAACTAATATGTCCCCAATTTACCTAACTGCTTTTTATGTATTAGTGCCTATTCATAGGCATTTTAAAACTACGGCTTCATTTCCTGTCCTATTTTGAATATTATTATATGTAGTTTTCTGTATTGCTCCATAAATGCATTGTCATTGTGGAATATTTGCTGGAGATAACTTATTGAAATATCCACTACTTGTAAGAATGTAAACTTCCAGGGTGGAAAGCAGTGGATAATCTGTTCCATTCTAGTTCCCTAAGCAACGTGACCTGCAACCTTGAATGTTAGCAAACATCAGGGAAGCATGGTATGCTGACTTTAAAAAAGAGACGGAGTGTAGAGTGGGATGTAGATCCCTCTGTGATCATCCTGAGGGATAGGGACTTGATGATACTATTGGAATGAATAAACTATTTTGCTTTCCTGAGCCAGTTTTTCACTTTTCTGCCAAAAAGCATGTTTTCCAGTAACCTTTGCAAAAAAAAAATGTTTAACTAGAGCCACTTGAGCGCCAAGCGAATAGTATAAAAATGGCTTAAGAAAGAAGGAATTTTGGAGGGGAAAGATTACTGTCACAAACGAGAAGGAAAATACAATCACAGGCAAGTTAAGAGGACCCCACTGACTTACTGGACCAATCAATTGACTGAGCCTTTCTCCCTCCTATCCATAGGGACACCTGTTTGCACACGCATCCATACTGAGAGCTTCCTCTGGGAGACTTAGAAATCTCTATAGAGTTATCCCATGATAAAATGCATTCATAATTGGCTGTATTATTCATGATCTTGGTTAACATCACATGTTTTGTAGACAGTGTGTTTATCACTGGCAGTCTAAAAGAATCTGTAATCTGTTGCTTTAATAAATTGCAATATTCATTAACTTAGCCTTGAGAGCTCATTTGAATGTGACTAGATGGACTGGGAAGCATGTTATTCATGAATCTGTAATTGTGATAATTAGTATATTGAATAAGGACAGATTTATAGCACCAAATTGGGCATCACACAGAATCTAAGATCAGCCATCTCTAGCCCTTCTGATATCTGAGAACAAGCTGGATCACACAGAGATTTATTTTCTTCCAAACTTCTCTGCCCTTTTCATGTGACATTCACTTCTTGGTACCTGGATAAACATGGCTTTCTTCTCTGGCTTTTTTGCAGCTCATTAGTATGGTATGTTCCCAATTCTTGTAAAGAGAAAAATAAACAAATTTAATTACAGTCCTGCTGATTACAGGAAAAACTAAATATTAGTCTACCCACTACCACTTTCTTAAGAAGGCCAGATGATAGCTTCTTACTAAAAGATTATCTGTGCAGAAGACTATATGCAAAATCCTGTTACAGTCCAAGGAGAACAATAACCTTAAATGGAGCCACCATTTTTTTGTTATCATAGAAACATAGAATGGTTTGGAAGGGACCTTAGAGATCCTTTTGTTCCAACCCCCCTGCCATGGTCAAGAAAACCTCCCACTAGACCTGGTTGCTCAAAGCCCCTTCCAGCCTGGCCTTGAACACATCAAGGGAGGGAACACCCTCAACTTCTCTTAGCAACTTATTGCATTGTCTCACCAGCCTCACAGTAAAGAATTTTTCCTTGTTCTAATTTTCTATTTTTTCTAAATTTTCTATTTTTTTCCTTTTTCCAGTTTATAGTCATTATCCCTTGTCCTATTCTACATGCTCTTATAGTTGTCCAAGTTGTCTAGGTAGTATAGGAAGAGACTCATTGCTAACACGTCAAAAAAAAAAAAAAAAAAAAAAAAAAAAAAAAAGTTCATGGGGGTTACCTTGCTTCCAGTTATTCTCACCCATTCCTGCAATGAGAAATAGGGTGAATTGGCTTCCCAGCATCCATGTATCCATGTTAACCATGCCCTGGCTTCCAAGAGATTTTTCCCAGCTTCTGGGAATAGCAGGGATGTTCCAATTCTTTTTCACAATGTCTGTTCTCTGTGTGGGGCAGGCTAGAATAGGTGGTGGTTGTCGGAAATATGTCCTGAACACATACTCATTTTTTAAAGATGTTTTTTAGGTATTTCATATTCATGAGAAATATATGTAAATCAAAACTATAGACATCAGATTTTTCTTGGCATTCAGAGAAAAATTAAAAAGGACTGGAAGTCTGTCACGGTGAAAACAGTGCTGTGGTTTAACTTATCAAAGAGCTCAGAACCACACAGCCATTCACTCACCTTCCTCCCTCACAGTTAGATGGGGGAGAAAATCAGAAAACAAACCAAAACAAAACAAAACCTCATGATCATAAGGACAGTTTAATAGGACAGAAAAGGAAGGGAAAATAATGCTAGTAATAAAAGAATATACAAACCAAATGATGCACAGTGAGGTTACTCACCACCCTCTGACCAATGTGAAACCAGTCTCTGTGCAGTAGTAGCCCTTCTGGTCAGCTTTCCTTGATGTTTTTACTGAATATAACATCACACAGTATCGAATAGTTGGCCAATTTGTCCTTCTCACTTCTGTTCCCTTCAAGACTATTGTGCCCCTTCAGCCTCTCTAGTAAGTCTGTATAAGAAAGCTGAAATGTCCTTCACTTAGTGTAAGCAATACTCCAAAACAACCAAAACATCAGTGTGTTATCAACATTATTCTCATTCTAGATAAATATAGAGGCAGTGGTACTCTAATTGTAGCCTTCCTGGCTTTGTTTGTGTATTGCCTTCAGACATGGTTCTGAGTTTGAGAAACAGATGTAAGAAATGGTGGCTGTTTATTGTGTGAGTGTTGATAGTTAGCTAAAGAAGTTTTAGCTTGTCAAATCTGCAGGTACTTTTCAGACTTTGGAAAAAAAAGATCTTGCTTGTCATTTTCTCCCACTACATGTCATGGCTGCTCCAACTTGGTTGTAAGGACTCATTTTACCAATAATTTATAACTTCATAAGTTAGTCATTACAATTTCTAACACATTGCTTGGCATCTGCTGCCTTCCCACATTACTGAAGCAGGTTATTGTATGTTACCATAGCTAAAATAAACATGCTACATTAAAAACAACAACAACAACAACAGCAACAAAAAAAAAAACAACAAAAAACACCCTAAAATTAGATTAAAATTGTAAAGCTAAATTTGCCATTGTGTTACAAAGTTTAGTCTCAAAGTGTTATTAGGAAAAAAGAATCTACACAGACATGTTACTCCAGGGATAAATGAACCTCTTTCCTTACATGATGATCATCATGTTAATGTAATAAAGGCGCTGTTGAGGGACTTAAGAGTTACATTTTTCCTTCAGCTCTACTGTGAGGAACTTAAAAACTGCATTATAAAATGGAGTTAAAATAAAATCAACCCTTTCATACACTCTTTGAGTTAAGGCAATGCATTAAGTAGAAACAGCTGTAACTTTATAATCACATCAGAAATAAACCCTTCCATTATGCTCTGCTATACACAGAGGCAGAATGCAATAACTAATAACCAAAAAGCAGGAGGTAAACAGTGGGTTATTTATTTCTTTTTGTTATTGCATGATAACCTAATTTCTTTAAAGTAACACCCTTTTTCTTTAATAATAATAATAATAATGAATAATATTGAATTGGATACAGATAAGTATTTATTAGCAAAATTCTAGTTGATTTTAAAACATATGAAAGTTAATGTCTTATTCTTGAATCAGATTTTAAAATTTATCTTACCTTCTAACACTTTATATATTAATTTAATAGTTTTCGATACACTAAATTTGTCAGCTACAATTCATAAGCTACAAAATCAGGTAGATATAAGTGATATAGATACAGTGTGTAACACATGCATAATATGTTCAATGGATTTCTTAACCCCCAGCCCATAAGAAAATAAGTATGTTCGTCATAAAGTTATTAAAATATATATATAATATTTAGAAATGCATATTCCACATAGAAAATTATTCATACAACTGAAAGTCTTACTGCATTATTACCTTACATAAACAATGATTGTAAATTAACACCCATAGCCATAAAAATGTAATTACTCTGTGTAATTGAAAAATCTTCCTTTCAAAGCTAATATATATGTATATCTCATAATGAAAGTTTATTTTGTGTGGATAGAAAAAAGAAAGAAAGAAAGAGTTAGAGTTTGCTAGAAGGAAGCTACACGTTTTATAATTAACCACGATACTTAGTATTACATTTGTTATGTAGTGCAGCTCTCTAAAACAATTTCCTTCTGTAAAAATATGTAACTGAAGTCTCAAAAAAAAATGAAGAAAGTAAAGCACAGGGACACGGACAGCAACATTCATCCCATCTAACTTTAGTTTGCTGTATCTGAGCTGGTTATCTCAGTTTCTTGATAGGTTCTCTTTATAATCTATCTTCAGTAGAGCACTAATTATAAAATTAGTTACTTTAGGTTTCATCTTACTCAAAAACTTCTGAAGGTGTTTCAGTTATCTCAAGTGAATTGAGTCCTTAAGCCATTATGTCTCTCCATTTATGGAAGCTGAACTCATAGAATCTAACTTGGGTGAATCCCACCTTCTGTAATTTTTAGCAGAAGACAAAAATAAGCCTCTGGCCAGGCTATGAAGTTTTTAATGATCCAGCACAAAAGTGTAAATAGTCCTGGAGAGTGAGGATGATAAGGGATTACATGAATGTATCAAATAGGCTTGGCTTTGAAATGCAAGGAAATATCAGCTCAGAGCTGTTACATGATTTAAGCTAGTTCTGTTACCTTAAGATGATAAGATGATGAACAGAACAATCTCATCAAATCCTTTCTACTTGAAAAAGTCCATTACAAATTTTAATGAATTTTACACCTGGGAGATTAATTTCAGACGTATGTATTAGCAATTAAATCTAGAATTTTTGTAAGTAGACAGAAATAGCAATGATCAGATACCACCAAAATAATTAATCTATCAGTTAAAAAATGTTAATGACTTTATTTTATTTTATTTTATTTTATTTTATTTTATTTTATTTTATTTTTTTTCCCCCGAGATTGACATACTTCTGCCAAACTGCAAAAATTTCTAATCAGTGGTGGATCTTGGAGATTCAAGTCAATGGAGATGAAATGTGATATGAAATGTATGTGAGAGCTCAAGGGTGATCAATGGGTGAACAGTTGTCTGGAAACACGTGCTTCAAGGAACGAAAACTGCTGATGTATTAAAAAAAGAAAAAAGCAGAGATACTGTAGTAGAGCAGAAAATGTGAACATACATGATTAGTTGAAATTTACTGAATTTGCCTTTAAATGTTGCAGTATGTGTGTCTGCTGCTAAGCAAGATTTCCTTCTTGTGTGTTGATAAGTAACAAATACTTTTAGGGAACATTTTACCTGACTTACCTTAGAATAAAAGGAATCATGTCCTGGAATATTATTAACTGTAAAGACAGCCTACAGCAAGTAATTTGAGTGCAGATGCCTTTGTTATACATGTTCATTTTTAGTAACATGAATGCAAGCCATCAGTTTCCTTGTTTGATGAAGTATGAGTAAAGAATTTCCATCATTATAACATGGCCAAGATGACATCTCTAAAGTAAATTTTACCATTATGATTTAACAAGACTTGTACATTGAAGGTCATGACAGCCTCAGAAGATGCCCTTCAAAAATCTTTGCAGAGAATATATGAAATACATATATCAGCATGACTGATGTCCAGACATTCTCCTACTGTTGTCAAAAACTTCAAGCATAGACTTCATTTCCTTTTGAACCTCATTTCTTCCTTTCAATAACTTTTGCCTATAATATATATAATATATGATATAATGCCTAAGTAGTTGTCCTTCTTCAAAATCCTTGGGTATTTGGCCTGCTTGAGGATTTGTATCTACTTGCTTTGCATTCATCTTTCAGTGTCCTTCTGAGTTTGTGCTTTTGGTTGAAATATATGCTTTAGTATTTAATGAAAAGTGAACTGTATCAATCAAAGTAAACATTTCCCTTGTGTCCTTACCTTAGGTCATTCATGCTCTTTAATTGTAAATTTTCCTTTCCTGTATGTCCTTGTCTGTAATATTCTCATTTGTTACAGAGAAGCAAGAGTTGGAAATGAAGTATGTTGGTGATAAACAGCGGAAAGTTTATAAGTTCATTTAACACATATTTCAGTAAAGATTGATCACATTTAATGATTTTGTTGCTGTTTTTAAAGAGCCACTTTATTAAATATATGGAAATAAGTAATCCATTAAGGATTCCAAGAATACAATTTGTTCTGTTGTTAATCTGTTGATAAGTTTGTTTGTTTGTTGTTGTTTTGTTTTGTTTGGGTCAAACTGTGTCACTTTTATTTCCTGCATTCTAGATACCCACAGTGTTTTCAACAAATTTTGCAGCTCAATAACAAGATTCCTCTGAGCAGTCTGAAGTCTTTTATATATATGTATATATATACACATATAAACTAAAAACTATATATATATATATATAGTTTTGATATGATATATCAAAATATGATATATATGATATGATATATAGTTTTTAGTTCTTCATTATAAATGAAATATAAAGTCTGTAAATGTGTTGTTTTTTCCTTGTATTTCTCTATGACATAACATTTGAACTGAAGACAGCTATCCATTTCTGTTTTCTTAGTTTTCATGAGAACACATAGTAATATTATATTTGCAGTAGCAGTTTATGCCTCAATCTGTCTTTGAACATATTGAGATGTGGTGCCTGGCTTTCCAGGGTGCTATGTCTTTTCTCTGCGTTCTTAGAAGTAGCACACGGGATCATGGCAAAGTGTTGATTCAATAGCAGGGATATATGAGTTCTAAGTGATGCCAAGGGTGGCAGGAGGCAGCAGCAAAGGAAAACAGGAGGGACATTATTTTTGTTGTTCCTCTCCAGTATAAGTGAAGCAACAAAAAGTCTTTGTATAAACAGCTGTAAAGTAAATTAGGGTAGACGTCTCAACTGGAGAAAGATGTAGGTGCTCTCTACTCTCTATAGGCAATCCAAATATACTTTTACTAGAAAGACTTCTGGCCTTTATACTCTCCAGTCGTCAGATATCTGTGCCTGGGACATAGTGGTAGAAACAACTGACTTCCAAATAACACTCCTCATTGTGTTCAAGTCAACATGTCTTTACTTACTCCAAGAGAAATATACAGATAAAATGAGACTTTCAGATGTTATCAGTTACAGAGATAACACTGTGAGATATGTAGAATGTATCTAACCTAGCAAGGACTGAAAAATCAAACAAACTTTGGTAGACATCACAAGTCCTCTGGGCATCATCTTCACTACTAATGAATCTGAGAGAGTTCAGGGTCAAAGACTATTAGTTTTCCAAAGAGTTTTCAGCTTCGCTACAAAAAACAAACAAACAAACAAACAAAAACAACAGCAAAACATGTTATAAAAAGCATGAAACAGTAGTTCAAATATGATGGGATCTTAAGTTTCTTGACCTGATACTACATGGACTTGACAACACTATTTTTACCCACAGTGTGTAAACAGCACTGAGGATCAGATGAGAGTTTGGTGTATATTGCTGTGGTTTAACACAGCAGGTGGCTAAGCACCACACAGTTGCACTGTGATAGGAGGAAGGAGGAAAAGGTAAAAGGTAGGAACATAGTCCTAAAAACATAACAGTGGCAATGAGTTAAGGGAAAAAACTAATTTACTGAATATGATAGCGGAATGTGTGTTAACACAACATAATGCAATATAATTGGAATTGAAGCTAATAAATCAAATAAAATGAGAGAGTATCCAAAACTGAAGGACTTACTCAAATGCTGAAGGTGAAACAGCTAGGGAGCACACATCGCAAAGACGAGAAGTAAAAGAAAGGGCAGTCTTCTGACTCACAAACAGTTTTGTTTTTCCCTCTGAATGAAAAATGGAAATGGATCAGTGAGAGGAATGGAACAGAAAGGTACCCTGCAACTATTGACAATTCACAGAACTGAAGCATTAAGTCTTCAGCTTCCAGTGCTCAACATGATCTTATGACGTGCAATACTTATAACAAAAATCATAAAACCATGACACTCAATTGTTCTAACTCTGTTCCCACCTAGCTCCTTGGACTCTTCACTGAGAATGGCTTTCTTTCCGTACAGCTCTGCTTAGCAGCAACTGTAAACATCAGTGTTTCATCAACATGATTTTTTCTCCTAAAATCAAGAACACTGTGGAATATCAGACACTCTGAAGAAAACAATTCCATTCCAGATAAAACTTAGACAACTGTCAAATATCCATGCTTTTTTTTTTCTGATAAAGTATGTATCAAGTTCAAAAAAGGATACATTTTTAGAGACCAATGTTGTTAGAGAATGAAGAATTAGTGAAATAGACGTTTCCAACACAGTTTACCGGATGGGATGGGAAGTAGTGACGGAAGAAGAGAAGCAGCTGTGTGGAGATTATTATTAATATTGTGTGAAGATTATTATTAGTAATGCCTTTCTCTTTACAAATTATAAAAGGAAATAGCACTTAGAAATAAGAACTAAGTTAACGTTCCTACAGTGTAGCAACATCACATCTCTAAATCATATACTGAAATAAGTATGCAAGTTAAAGTTTCTAACAAAATGATGCAAAGAACTCTCAGTTAACAAAAACAAAAACAAAAACAAAAACAAAACTACCAAAAAAACCTCTGTTAAGTATAGACAAAATTAGAATGAAAAGAAAAAAGATATTTATTGCCAAATTATACTCTTCTTTAGTGTGCATCAATGTAACTCCATTGATTTCAATGAATTTTAAATTTAAATTAGCTACCAATATTCATTTACTCAAAATTCTGAAAATATTTGTTGAATATTTATTTTTATTATTATTTTGTTTTGTTTTATACAGTTTAGAAGCACAGAATGTACCCGAATTTGCATTATAGTTGCTTATTTAGCTTGAAGAAATGCTGTCTATAAATGCAGTCCTGCTTTACTGCTATGAACAAAAGACTGAAAGAGAACACATTCTTTAGAAACCAATTCAATACATTTAATTTTAGCTAACAATTATAAAAATTATTGCTATTTAAGGTAGTCATTTAAAAAAAAAACTACAACAAAAAAAAAACCAACACAAATGTTACACACTTCAAAGTAGCCAAACAGCTTGTATTTCAATCATTTAATTAATATATATATAACAGTTTTTAAATATAATTAAAATACATAGAAACTCTTCAGACAGCATACATTTTATTACCTCTGTATCAGTCTAAAAACCTTGCCAAAGGTCTAGACTAATCCTATTACTATTATCCATAATTTACATCCCTGCTTTCTCTAATAGCATTATTTATAATCTTTTTAAATTCCTGATTCTCCTGACATTCTTAAGACAGTAAATAAGTAATCTCTCTGTAGCTTACTGAGTAAATGCTTCTCAATTTCAGCTTATGTTTTTCTTTCTATTGATATTTTCATTACCACAGAAGTTTATATATATAAATGTATATATATATATATATGTCCTTTCACTGGAGTGAAACAGCATCTTTTTTTTTGGGGGGGGGGAGTTGTTGTTGTTTAGTTTTGTTTTTCTTTTATCATTCTGGTAGTAGATATTGTTTCAGAGATTTTTGTAGTTTGTTGTGTTGTGTTATTTTGTTTGTTTGTTTGTTTGTTTGTTTGTTTGTTTTTTAATACCCAAGATCACAAGACATGCAATTCAACAAGTAATTGCTATCTTCCCTTTTAACCAAGTGTACCTAAAAGCCACCATTCAGGCTATGTTTAGGTTATGCTGAAATATTAGATAAAAAAAATGTATATATATTTTGTTTTCCTATGATTCTAGTGAGAAATAATTGTAGTAGAACTGAACTGCAGTAAGATCAGTTTTTCTTTTTTTGGAGAAAAATATTAACATAAAGTCACAATTTCACTGGAATTTAAGGCTACTAGTTTTCCTGTTATTGATACTGCTTAAGGATCTTACTTGTTATATTGTTTGACAGATATTGAAAAGAAAATTGAAATTAATTAAAGAAGCATGGAACCTTCTTGCTTAACACAAACTATAGTTTCATTGTACCAAATTTCATGGTTTCACTGGTTCAATTATATATGTTTAAGAGATCCTACTAGGTGAATATGGTTATTTGCATAAATATAAATATAAAATCTTGTCTTTTTCCATGGCCAGATTTGACTCTTCATAGATGGGCTCATATTAATCAAAGAAGTTGCCATTGAAGTTGAATAATAGTCACAGAAGTAGTCTCTGGAGATTCAGTTTGGGTATCCTTTCAGATCCTGTAGCCATTCTAACAGATCTTCTTCTGTAGGGAACTACTGCTTTATTTAGGCACAGCATCAGAATCCATTTCATTTCATTCATTGCAGTTTTATACAGATATCAATCCTTTAAATTCCATAAAGGAAAATCTAACTTTTATTTAGGAAGTTAAGATCCCAAAGTTTAGATGTTCTAGAGAAAGGTCAGGATTATTTCTTGTGTAAAATAGTCTTTACTTTACAGCTTTATTTACTAAAGCTGGAATTAAAGAAAATATTTATTAGGTACCAGCATGTGACAGGGATTAGAAAACTGCTAGGATGGATCTCTGATTGGTAGGTAGGTTGATTTTCTAATGTGATAGATTAATCAGTGTAAACCACATAGCTCAGTTGAAACTGCTGTTCCAAATTGCCAATTTCATCTTCATCCAGCAGAGAAAATGCCAACATTTTTCTCTGCAGTAAAATCTTCTTCTTACAACAACGAAGCAAGAGCAGAGTTACAGTTATTGTGAAACATCTGGTAACCACAAGATGTGATTCCTGTGAGATAATCACATCCATGGAAAATTAGAACTTACTGAACTTTGATATATTTCATGCTTTGTAATACCCCTGAGTGTGGTTGGCATATAATTCCGTAATCACTTTACTTCTGCACCAGAAATGAAACCACAGATGCTACACTTTGCAATAACAGCGATCACTTTACATAAATAAATGATCAAAATAACAGTATTGTGCATATATAAAATATATATGTCATAATAAATACTGTGGGATTTAAAGTTGCTGGGAACACACTAAAATAGGTGCTGAAGGCTTCATTATGGGCATCATTAAATATAGATCAGGAGTTAGAATATTAGGAAAACAAAGCAAAACAAAATCTCTTGATTTCCACAGTGCTACTTGTTGTCAAATCTGAATCTTTTGTCTCCTCTTACATTACTCCTAGTACTTACATTAAGAATATCCATGTTGTTAGATAAACAGTATGTATGGCAACATTACCTTTTACAATAGCATTTCTATACTGTATGGCATACTCAAAAGCTAGCATCTCTTCTGGTGGAGGTTTAATATCTTAGTGTATTTAATATCTTAGTGTACACAGAAGAAGTGTGAAAAATTCTCAAGTGTTTGTTGGCCTGGAAAACACATGGCCAATGACACTGTTTTCTTTTGTTTTGATATGTTTTATTATTTTTTTTTTAAATGATAATTATGTGATATAAACCTTTTCTGCACAAGTCTGCTCTAAATGCTTGCAGGAATTTCAGGTACATCCAGGCACCTCAGACTTATAGAAAACACTATATTTTCATTTTTATTCGTCAGCTATACTTTCTTTTATTTTGAGAGTAGATAGAGTACTGAACACAATCTACCCTTTTGTGTCACGTTTTCCTGTAAGAAAATGAGAATGCTTTCATTTTTTTCAATTTTAAAATCTGTGAAAAACATATATCTTGTAGTAACCAAGTGTTATAAATCACAAAACAGAGTAATTATCTTAAGACCCTCTTTTTTCACCTGTTACTACCTTTCTCAAAGCTAGGACAACAACTGCTTTTTTTTTTCTTATTGATTTTCCCTCTTTGCACTTGCTCTTCATTTTTCCTCCCTAGCATAGCATTATATAAACTTGTTTTTTCCTGGCTGTTATGATTTACAGTAGCTTTAAGAATAAAGGTAATTGAAAGAAAATAATGCCTCATTGTAGCTTAGTTTCATTTTTGCTCTTGGCCTTGTAATTAATACCAGACAAATCTGTAGTGTTAACTCTGGTAGGTATGATTCATACCACATTAGCTAATTTATCATGTTTCTAATTTTCCATCACTGTTCTTATTTTTCTTTTGATCACACAGTTATCAATCCATGGTAGCTTGATTTTTAGTAGAATAAAATGACCGTATAAATCAAACAGAAGTTTTTCTGCTTTCAGTTAACTTTACATGAGCCACTAGGTAGCTATTTAAATTCTGAGCTTTTCCTAGCTACATCTTTGTTTTTTATTCTACTTAATAATAATGTGCATTAAACCTAGAAGAATTATACCTAAGAATTTCTGTAATCTCTAACTTTGACAGAAATTCTCTGGGTGGTCCTGGGAAAATTAGTTAAAGTTCTTATTACAGCTACTGGCAAGATCACAGTGAAGACTCAGATGAGTATAATAAATACAAGCATGTAAATGCTAATAGTACCCAAAGGTCTTGTAGCTTTTGTATGTGAACAGGCCTTCATTTCATCTGTTGGATTCATGAAGGCATTAGCACACTGACTCACAAAACACTGACTTTCATAATATTCAGAACTTATTCCAAGTATGAAGTCCAGAAAGGCAGAATTTTACAGGCAAGTCCAGAAGTTTCTGCTTCTTGATTGATTTGATATTAGGTCTATACAGTCTGATGCTTATTTGCTGCACTTCTGAACTGTTGATTTGCTCGCACACAAAAAGTCAGAGAGAGTAACAGGCATGGTTTGTTTACTTTTGTTTCTCTTGAGCTAGATTTGTTGCTGATAAATAGCAACAATAATAAATGCAGTTGTTTATCATTCAGGATTTTCTAGTATTTTAATTCTAAAACGATCCAGATTTGATCTATCTAGAAGTTACTAGTAAAGTTAAACAAATAAAAATGCCAGTCTTTTGCACACCGGGAAAATCCTGGCATACAAATCCAGAAAATAAATGTTATTTATTTTCTCTGGAAATGCACCTAAGCAGGTTACAGTGGGATGGAAATATGAAGGCCCAAAAGATCAGTAAAATCTTATTCTGATGTGCTTAATGAAATCACCTAGTTTCACAGTGGTATTTTTCATTTACTTTTTATGAACACAGAAAGTATGTATTCCGCAAAGTGTAAATAAACAACTACATTTAAGGCATCTGTGAGTAAGATTTTATGAGATCTTTTGCTTAACTAAGCAATTTTCTATCAGAGTAACTGAATTTCATAAGATTTTATAAGTCTTAAGTTTATCTAATACTTATAAAAATAATCATATTACTGAATTTCATAACGTTAATGGAAAGCAGAACTAACATGATACAGAACTAATTTAATATTATAGAAAGGCTTACATTTTTGCTTTTTTTCCTCAGAAATATCAGTACCATCTGTTCTTTCTCTTAAAACTTTCTACAATGGGAATCATTTTACTGAGCAACCATAGAACTTCCAGTACTTTCAGTGGATAGCTGTGAAGATGAAACACAGTCAAGATGAAAGATTAGAAATGTTTGTAGCTATTTCAATTTCTTTTTTATTTATTTACTTATTTATTTATTTCAGTTAAGTGGATTGCTTAAGTATCTCTAAAATACTCAAGGTATAATTTACCAAAATATTTTTCAGACTTTATATTAATTAAAAACAAGTCAGCAATGTGCAAGTGAAAATCTAAGGCTGACAACAGCTTATACAGAGAATGAATAATAAATTTAAATTTACAGACTACTAAATTGAATATATTTTATCTGAACTTGACTCCTTTATAAAGCAGTTCAAACTTGATTTCCTGAGTCACAGTTTTCTTCACAATAGTATATTACTTGTTAAATCTGAGAGGGAAAAATAGCAGTAGTGTGCTTATGTATCTGTTTCCCTGAATCAGGAAATGAAATGTTCAGCTATATTCCTTTGTTACAAAGAAGGCATGATATCAAGAACATCCCTTGCTCCTGACTACTTCTCCAGAAGTGTGCGATTCTGCTGATCAATGACAGATTCTTTGAATGCTCATGTGAATCATAAATAGAGATTTGTGCTTTGCTGTCCAAATCACATATTTGTCCCCACATTTTTGATCTCTTTGCTAGCTAAAATAAGTAAATAGTATAAAAAATTATACAGTGTATTATCAATGAACCAGTAGACTCAGCCCTAGACAGCCCTCATACCTGATTTATTGGTCTTGGGGCTGTTGCTTTGTGCCGGGGGAAGTTTGAAATGTATCATGCAGTGAATCCACATGCCTCTAGTTGTCATATTTTAATGGCACAATTAAATTATTTCCTTATAAGGCCATCCTTAATTGTTCAAGGACCAGTGTGACACTGCTTCTACAGCCAATATTTCTCACTTGATTCCCTTTCTTGATATTTCTATCTTACTGCATTACAGTACTGCACATGCTATTACAGCATTTACAAACTTGTTTGAATGTAGGAGCTGTGGGGTTACAGAGAATGCACAATGCTCATTACTTTCCTTGTGTGAGCTACTGAAAGAAAGTGAAAAAAATACAGCAGAATGGGAAGAAGAACTTGGGAAGTTTCCATTTAATAAATAAATAAATAAATAAATAAATAAATAAATAAATAAAAAGCTAAAACCTCATTTTTTTTCCTCTCATTTTTCCCTTTGGCATGCTTGGAGTATCTTCTGCTTCTATTTTCTCAAAAGCGGTCAGGTCTGCTTTGGCTGTGTTCTGCACTGAAGCAAAGGGTCACCTTAGTGAGGAAAGAGGTAACCCCTACCCAAGAAACTACTGGGTGTCATTCCATTCTTTGTGACAGCAGCAGTGGCTCTGATATGGTGGGGATGGGGCAGGAGCAGGAGTGTAACACTCTGCAGTCACAGATGCAGCCCCTAAGGAGTGCAGCTCTCAGAAGCACTGCAAACGGAGAGGGCAAGCAGAGTGTGGAGCATCAGTAAGAGTGTGGTCCTGCAGCCTGCTCTGACAGAACAAGCAGGGAGGACAGAATATCCTTCCTCACTCAGGAGATTAGCTTAACTACTGGCTGCCTCTCAGACAATAAATCTAGCCATAGTCTCCACTAGAGGCAAAAGGCTCTTGCCAAAATGAATGTGGCAACTGAGACCAAGTGCCTGGCCAGAAATGCAGTTATTCATGCAGGAGTGCCTGAGCCTGTTGCTGCACACTGCAGGATGGTAGAGATACCACCTGTGTGAGTTGTGTGAAGATGGATGATCTGCTAAACCCACTGGCAGAGCTTGCAAAGAGGTAGGGAGATTAAGGGAGTTAGAACAGGAGATAGGCTGGTGGAGTAACTCCCTGCCATACCTATGAGAAGAAAGACAGTGGTGTGAAACAATCCAAATATTGGTGGATTCCCACCCTGTCATCATTGGGCAGAGAGAGGGGATCTAAGCAATGGGGAGAAATGTAAAGCTCAGCATCACAGGAAAATCCTCTCCCTATCTACCTCTATTCTCCAGGAGCCCCTACATAATAAGTTTGAGGCTTTGGAACACAAGGGACAGGTAAATGAGGATGTGGTGGATGGTGCTCCCAGGAAGTTGTCTAGGGTGTTGCAGTCAACTCCATGCCTCAAGACTGCCTCTGCCAAGAAGGTAACAAGGGTTATTGTTGTAGGTGACTCCTTTTTGTGAGAAAGAAGGGCCCCATATGCCAATAAGACCCTACCAGTAGGGAAGCATGCTGCATCCCTTGAGTCTGGGTCAGGGACATTACTAGAAAACTTCCTGGTCTGGTTCACTCCTCTGATTGTTAACCCTTACTGATAGTTCAGGCTAGCAGTGATGAGGCTAGCAGTGATGTGCTTTGATTTGACTTGTCCTGTTACTGGGCACCACTGAAAGGATGGCTTTGTCTTCTTTGCTCCCTCCCAGCAGCTGTTTTCAGACAATGATAAGATCCCCCCTGAGACTCATCTTTTCCAGGCTGAGCAGTCCCAAATCTCTCAGCTGCTTCTTTCAGGAGAGATGTTCCAGTCCCTACATCATCTTGGTGGCCTTCAGTGTCTGTCTTGTACAGAACTGGAGCAGTACCATGATTTTACCAATGATGAGTGGAGGGTAAGGATCACTTCTCTTGACCTGCTGACAATACTTAGCTTAAAGCAGCCAAAAGCACCTATGCTGTTCTTCACAGCGAGGATACATTTCTGACTCACGCTCAAGTTGATGTCTCCCAGGACTCCTAGGTCCTATCTGCAGAGCTTCTTTCCAGCTGAGTGGGCACCATGATGTACTGGTTTTTGTCTTCAGTCTGGGATAATTTTAAATGTTTACTAATATTTTTTACACATTTTTCTTTCTTCTTTAGTCTATATCTCCATGTTGCTTATAAATTTACTATATGTTGTCATGGTTTTCTAATTTTTTTGTTGGTATTCCACATCATAATATCATGTAAAGCATGGGGAATTAAAGAGTTAATACCCCAGTTCTGTGGATTGACAACCTTCCAGATACCTGGCTCTCAGAGGAGAAGAAGAACTACATATCCCAGAGGACTTCACGTTCAGAGAGGAAGAGAAGCCAGGGGAGGAAGTCATGGGATCTTGCTCTCTGGCTCTGTCTCTCACTTGCTGCCTGGCAGAGTGTGGGCACGCTCCTCAGCCATGCACCTCCAGTTCAAAGTAGGCCTTTCGGTTTCAGACACTCTCTCTCTTATTTTATTTGATTTATTAGCCACAGTTTCAATTATATTGTATTATACTGTGTTATCTTGCATTTTGATGTAATATTTAGAAAAATTAAGTTGTCCTCCTTAGACTGTTGCTGCTGTTCTGATTTTGGGCCCAGCTCCCATCTTCCTACCCTGCCCCTTTTCCCTTCCCATTTTTGCACCAGGGGGCCTACGGGCCTGCTGCCCTCTGTCATGGGCACAGGTTGATTCAGATAACTCCTTAACATTGTGATGCCTTTTGCGTACATTAGATACTTGGTTGGTTTTGTTTGTTTGTTTGTTTGTTTGTGGGTTTTTTTGTCCTAAGACTAGTTTTGCCAGTTCCAGTTTTGCTTGTCTGTTGCTGACCTTGGATAAATTGTTAATATCTGTGGGATCTCCGCTGCTTCATTTCTTATCATTGCACTGAGTGTATGAGAACACCCTCCTGTTCTCTTCTGTTTTTACTCCTGTGTTTGCACTGCTTGAGGCCTCTACACTGCATAATTAAGATAGAATCATAATGTTATTTTTCATAGAATAAATGCTTGTTATTACTATATGTAGCAAACTATGGTTTTACCGTACAAAGATTACAGTGATCACTGTTTAAACTTCATTTCTGTGGGTTTATGCTTTTCCTTTCCTTTCCTTTCCTTTCCTTTCCTTTCCTTTCCTTTCCTTTCCTTTCCTTTCCTTTCCTTTCCTTTCCTTTCCTTTCCTTTCCTTTCCTTTCCTTTCCTTTCCTTTCCTTTCCTTTCCTTCCCTCTCCCCCCCTCCCCTTCCCCTTCCCCTTCCACTTTCCCTTTCCCTTTCTTTTCCTTATACTGTAAAGAAAATGGCATTGAAAGGATATTCTCTGTTACTTCATCAGTCCTTCAATGCTCTTCACTCTGAGTATAGAAGACACTTTCAGTATTTATTTTCTGATAGTTCTGACTTCTGTATACTTTATTCCTTTTGCTACCTTAATGTGATTTCCTCTTTTTTTTTTCCTCCTTTTCTTTTCTTTTTTTTTCTTTTTTTTTTTTTTCCCTCTAAATAGACTAATTCAAGCTGATTGAATTGTCAACAAACTCATCCATCTATCATTCTGTACCTATATACTATTACATTTTGTCTTTGCTACTTCATCTTTGTGAATGTGATTCAATGGGTTGTAATTCAGTCTCATTAATCAATCAAGGAAAGCCATAGAAGAGCTTGGAATATTCAGGTGGGCATATTTACTTCTTCAATCTTAGGAACCATATTTACTTATTGTATCAAATCTCCTGGTTGTCTTTATTATCTGCAAAACTAGCTGTGGTTTTCACAAGAATGTTACCTTGGATATGTGCTTAGCTGTAGAAGCCTTTTTTTTCCCATAAAAAAAATCCCCAGTTGTTCTACTTCTTACAAACAGATCAATTTGTCTGCTTACTGTCTAAATAATTCAAGCTCCTGTGTCTGTGTATGGCACAGCTGAAGGTACTTTTATTTCTCATAAACAGGCAAAGCGCAACTTCAAACAAATCAGATTATTTTAGGTTATCATTTCATTGTCTTTCTTAAAATAGAATCATTTTACATATTAGGAAACTTCACCCACTAATTCAAGAACTAAAGAAAAACATGTTGTGTTTGGGTTTTTTTTTTTTTTTCATATATAATATATTCCAGACTATCATTTAGATGCTGGCAGTTTAGATACATGGATTTTATTCCTCAGAAATTCATGAGATCCAGCCAATTGTATTAATCTCTAGGTAATCATAGAATCATAGAATGGCTTACCTTGATATGGATCTTGAAGATCATCTAGTCCCAGCCACCTAACATCTAACCAAAATCTTCCCTGTTTTAGTTTAAAGCCATTCCCCTTAGTTGTATCACTACCAGATTGTATAAAAAGTTTTCCTCACTCCTGCTTACAAGCTCCCCTCAAGGACTGGAGGCTGCAATGAGGTCTCCTCAGAGCCTTTTCTTCTCCAAGATGAACAAACCCAACTTCCTTAGCCTGTCTTCATAGGAGAGGTATTCTGCTCTCCTGATCATCTTAGTGTCCCTCCTATAGGCTTGCTTCAACAGCTCCACACCTTTCTTGTGCTGAGGACCCCAGGCCTGGACAAAATACTCCAGATAAAGCCTTACAAGGATAAGGAAGATGAGAACAATCACCTCATACCCTGCTGGCCACTCCTCTATTGATGCAGTCCTGGATAATGTTCCAGGCTGAAAGCACAAACTCCTTGCTCATGTCCAGATTTTTGTCTATCAGAACATCCAAGTCATTTTTCACAGGCCTGTTCTCAATGAGTTCTTCCAGTCTGTACATGTTTGGGATTTCTGCAACCCAAGTGCAACATCTTGCACTTCATCATCATCACTTCAACATCACTTGGCCCACTTTCAAGCCTTTCCAGGTCCCTCTGGGTGACATCTCTTCCTTCTTTTCTGTCAACTGCACCACTCAGCTTGGTGTCATCAGCAAACTCTTTGAGAGTACACTTGATCTTACTGTCCATGTCCTTGTTAAAAGTGTTGAAGAGCAACAGTCTCAAAATGGTCCCCTGAAGGATATGAGTCATCACTGGCTTTCACCTGGGCATAGATCCACTGACCACAACCCTCTGGCTATGATCATCCAATCCAGCCTCCAAAAATGAGGGTCAGAAACATGATGTTTCACAGAATAAGGATAGCTGTAATATATATATATAATACACATATATATATAATTTACATACATGGATACATACATACAATGTCCAGAACATGTTAATTTTATAAATATATCAGAAATTTACCAGTGTATTCTTAAAATAGAGAACCAAGGAAATTGAAACTATGTGACACCTTCACATTTTTGCAAGTACATTCAAACAATAAATTATAATCGATTATATGATGGAATTTATCAATGGTAGTCTGATGTGGTAGTCTGATTTTCTGGCAAAAGTGATAAAGGATAATAAAAAAGGCTTTTTAAAGAATGTTAGCAGTAAAAGGAAGACTAGGGAGAATGTGGGTCCCCTACTAAGTGAGGGGGGTGTTCTGGTAATGGGGGATGCTGAGAAGGCAGAGATACTGAATGCCTTCTTTGCTTCTGTCTTCAGTGAAAAACCTCTCCCTCAGGAATCCCAGACCCTGGAGGTTAGTGAGAGCATCTGGGGAATGGAAGACTTCCCTTTAGTCAAGGTAGAGGTGGTCCATGAGTGCCTAGGCAACACCAATGTTCACAAATCCATGGGACCCAATGGGGTGCATCCAAGGGTGCTGAGGGAACTGGCAGAGGTGATTGCTGAACCGCTCTCTATCATCTTTGAGAGGTCTTGGAGAATGGGTGAGGTGCCTGAAGACTGGAGGATAGCCAACGTCACTCCAGTCTTCAAAAAGGGCAAAAAGGAAGATCCAGGTAATTACAGATCAGTCAGCCTCACCTTTGTCCCTGGAAAGGTGATGGAACAGCTTGTGCTGGATGCCATTTCCAGACAAGTGGGAGAAAAGGAGGTTATCAGGAGTAGTCAGCATGCGTACACCAAGGGGAGGTCATGCTTGACCAACCTGGTAGCCTTCAATGACATCGTCACTAGCTGGGTGGATAGAGGGAGAGCAGTGGATGTAGTCTACCTTGATTTCAGCAAGGCATTTGATACCGTCTCCCATGACATCCTTATAACAAAGCTGAGGAAGTGTGGGATACATGAGTGGACAGTGAGGTGGGTTGAGAACTGGCTGACTGGCAGAGCACAGAGGGTTGTCATTGGTGGTGCAGAGTCCGGTTGGAGACCTGTAACTAGAGGTGTTCCCCAGGGGTCAGTACTGGGTCCAGACTTGCTCGACATCTTAATCAATGAACTTGACGAGGGGATAGTGGCCACCCTCAGCAAGTTTGCTGATGATACAAAGTTGGGAGGATTGGCTGACACACCTGAAGGCTGTGCTGCCATTCAGCAAGACCTGGACAGGCTGGAGAGCTGGGCAGTAAGAAACCAGATGAGTAAAAGCAAGTGTAGAGTCTTGCACCTAGGGAGGAATAATTGCATGCACCAGTACAGGTTGGTCTGCTGAAGACGAGCTCTGCAGAGAGGGACCTGGGTGTCCTGCTGGATGACAGGTTGGCCATGAGCCAGCAGTGTGCCCTCGTGGCCAAAAAGGCCACAGTGGCATTCTGGGGTGCATTAAAAAGAACATGGCCAGCAGGTCGGGGGAGGTGATCCTCCCCCTCTACTCTGCCCTGGTAAGGCCTCACCTGGAGTACTGTGGAGTACTGTGTCCAGTTCTGGGCTCCCCACTACAAAAAAGACAGGAATCTCTTGGAAAGAGTCCAGCGGAGGGCCACAAAGATGGTGAAGGGCCTGGAGCATCTCCCCTATGAAGAAAGGCTAAGTGAACTGGGTCTGTTTAGCCTTGAGAAAAGAAGACTGAGAGGGGACCTGATCCAGGTCTATAGACATCTAAGGTGTGAGGGGCAAAGTGGCGAGGCCAGACTCTTTTCAGCAGTGTGTGGAGACAGGACAAGGGGAAACAGCCAGAAACTGGAGCATAGCAAGTTCCGCATGAATGTGCGCAAGAACTTCTTTACAGTGCGGTTGACAGAGCACTGGAACAAGCTGCCCAGGGGGGTTGTAGAGTCTCCTTCTCTGGAGATATTCAAGACCCGCCTGGATGCCTACCTGTGCAACCTGGTGTAGGGAACCTGCTTTGGCAGGGGGGTTGGACTTTATGATCTCTGGAGGTCCCTTCCAACTCCAACGATTCTGTGATTCTGTGATTCTGTGATTCTGTGATTCTGTGATGTATAGCCAATGGAGATGAAGTACCAAATTATAACTGATGCAGGTTTCAAGTGAGCAGAATTGCTCTTTGGTAGTCTTCCTCATGCTGTCTGTTGGCATCATATGTAATCTATTACAACTACTTTTCTGACTCAGTTATTTCAGTGAAACTAGCTCAGGACAAAGTTGGTAAGTAATGTTAAAACAAAAAAAACCCCTACCTTGTTACTTTTAGTGCTACTATGAAGTACTGTGGAACACATTCAGAAGGTTAAAACATGAAGCATCTTTGGTTTAAAGTTTGTGTGTGCGTTCATTCCTATTTTTTGATCAAGATAGACAGACAATTGTGTGTTCAATACACCGACTCTAGAAGTCTTCAGACAACAAGGTTGCTCTGAAAGTAATGCCTCCTATTTATTTCCATGGAAACAACTATAGAAATATGACTCCTTTGGCTATAAAGCTATCAGTGGCACGATTAAACTAAGAGGGCTGCTTCAAAAGAAGTAATGTTCCCTATTATGCTATATTGGCCTAAAAGAGGCGTACATTTGTGGTATAATTGAATCTTCCCACCAATATTCTGTTACGTTTTGTTTCTCTGTGATATCTGGCACCAGAGGGGCAGCCCTACAAAATATTCCCTGGTATGGAATTACATATGAGGCAAAGGTAAGTGAATTCTTCTGTGCAGAAAAAAAAATTACACCCATTGACAGTGCTTGCTGAATGTTTACAGAGACCAAACAGTCCATGTTAGCACAGTGAGGCGGTGGTTGGTGATTTTCATCAGTGGTGACATTAACAGTAACAGTGGATCATGTCTGCTGGTGCAGATTTTTACATGTGGCATGAAGACTCTTGTTCATCACTGGCAAAAACGAATAGCTAGTGATGGTGAATATGCTGGAAAATAGTGTTTTGTAGCTGAGAATATGCTCTATCAAACAGTGTTATTGTACTCTCTATATCTGTTGTAGTTTTCATGGAAATAAACCAGAGGCACTACTTTCAGAGCTACCACATAACTTCTGGAGTTCAACAAGTTTATTTATTTAGTAAAATTGTATATTTTCCACAAGTAGGAATACAGTAAACAGTATCAGTGTTAGGAACACACAAAATCATTCAGTTTGTTTTCTGACATAAGTACCTATGCTCACTTTGGCTACATATTCAGCAGTATTTGCAAGCAACTCACTACAAGTGTTAATATTGTGGGAAGACATCATACATAATATTCTTTATACATGAGGGTGAGTTGGAGTTGCTCTTATGAGATGATGCAAACTTGGACACTGTATTTAATACAAAGTCTTGTTTTCTTAACCCAATGCTTATACATCACAAGCCACGCTTTCTGTATCGTACTGTAATTGAACCCCTGTGAGCACAAGAAAGAGGACAAAATATAAAATCAGTGATTGAAAAAGTATGTTAGTGTTGCACTTCAGTGAAGCACTGAGAAAACTTGAATAAGCTCTGAGCTATCTGCCTCAAAATAGACTTAATTTTAAAGCAATAAAACAAGCAGTTTTACTATGCAATGTTTTTAGTAAGAAAAGACCCTGGAAGTAAAACTTGAATAAGTTCTTAGCTCTTTATCTCAAAATTGACTTAATTTAAAGAAATAAAGCTCTTTAGATAAATAAATAAATAATTTTTTTAATTTTTTTTACTTTTCAATAAATTTGCAATAAATTTAATTATTATCTTAATAAATGTATAAAAATGGACATGCTGGCTTTTTTTTAATTATTATTATTATATTATTTTTTCCCCACCAATAACTGCAAATGGGACTGCTCTTTATGTTTGTATTAAATAATTTCTAGATTTGCTCTAAAAATACTTCTGCAATATATATTTCATATGTTTTGATCTACAATTAATATAATGTAGACCAAATCTATCATCATTTCTGTTCTCCTTAGACATAAGTTTATGAACAATAGTGGAGCTGCAGCTGATGAGGAAATGCTTTCTGGATCAGTAGAATATTTCATGAAACTATCAATGAATGATCAGTAACACCACCTATATTTCAGATGGATAAAATATATAAAGAGAAATCTCAGTATCTTCCAACATAATTCATAAATAAAATGTTAATGGGGCTTCCATAGGTACAAAATTCAATTACTTCTGAACACGGCATATTTTCAAACTAGATGTTTGAGGCTCCATGTCAGAAGATCTTAAGCTAAAAGTTCATTTTTAATGCTGTAATTACAGGAAGGTGTAATGTGTTTGTGGTCATTTTTGTTTCTGGAAGAGAAGCTACCTTTTTGTTCTTGTAAATCAAAAGTTATCTTTCTGAAGGTTAATAATAAAAACCACAAAAACCCTGCTGTCTGAACCAACTGGAAACCTTAAAACAGTATTGATTAAGAAGGAGGGCATTAATAGAGAGCAAGTATCGTTATTTTTGAAGATGTATTTATTTTTATCACTGACATAGGATTTGTGTCCCAATTTAACTCATAGGAGAACTGTAAATACAATGATCATATTTGGGAGTTTTAATCTTCCCCCCTCCCCCCCCCCCCCCCCTTAGGATTCACTTGTTTTAATTTTAAAGTATGAGACAACTTGACTTCTACTGTGCTTCTTAAATAATTTATGTCTTTTGCTAAGAAATAGATCCAGTGTATCTGGTTGCAGTTGCATTCAGTTGCATTTGTAGTTGTTTTTTAGAAACCAAACATTTACAGATTCCTTAAAACTTCTCTTGTTGTTTCCATTGTTTTTGTGGATGCCTACATGAAATCACTTAGCAAACCTCTTTCTACTGGACCAACTGACTTCTGATCTGTTTCTCTCAACTATCTTATTTTTTAAACTACCTCTAACCTGATAAACAAGTCTGCGCCAAAGGGGACGCATTTGAGTGTATTGAGGAACAAGACAAATGCCTGAGCTCCTCTGCACTGATCAAGTAGGAGAACTTCTCCTTTGTATCCTTCCCAGAACCAGAGGTGAACTTTGATTCAGAAGCAACATGACGTACTGCACAGGAACAAATTAGAGTTTATGAATGTATCCACATTCATTTTTAGTTTGGATCACAAATCTGTCTTTGAAATTAATCTTGTATTTGTCCTTATTTATTGGGCTTCGATTGACACAGTTATACCTAAATTCATAGACAGACAGAATAGTTAAAGCTAGAAGGGACCTCTGGATGTCATTTAGTCCAATTTTCCTGCTCAAGTTGGGTCACCTGCAGCATTGTGCACAGGATTGTATTGAATATCTTCAGAGAAGACTCAAAACCGTTTTGGGTGTCCTGTTCTAATGCTCTATCTCCTTCAAAGTTAAGAAGATCTGCCCATCTTGTCATTCCTTCATAGAAGGCTACCGGATAAGCATAATTTCCTTTTGGTTGCATTTTGCCGTTTGAGTATGATTACCCTATTTTGAGTGATCTAAAGAGGATGTGAAGTATTGACAGAGCCCTCCATACTTCTCCCCTTTCCTGGAGGTTTGTCTGCCTGTATTCAGGGTCAATTTTGACAGTGAATTGAAATATTATGAGAAGTACCCCTTTCTTTTAGTTCAGAAGCTGCTGCAGAGTAAAACTTCTGTTCATATAATCAAGCTAACTCAGGATCAAGATATTTAACTAATTTAACTAATTAACATAACAAACCACCAATCAGTGAATTACATATTCAGAATCAGTATCAGCAATACTTTAATAAACTGTAATACTACGTATGTTGCTCTGAATGTAATGACCCCCGTTTATTTCCATGGAAACTATGGAAACTACAACAGAGCACAATAACACTATTTGAATTTGATAGATGAGATTTTCAGCTACAAAACACTGTTTTTCAACAGAGTCACCACCATTAGCTTTTTTTTTTTTTTTTTTTTTTTTTTTTTTTTAATTGATGAACAGGAAAGAGTTTGCATGCCACACTCACAAAAACCTGTGCCAGCAGAGATGACCCACTGTCACTGTTGCCTCTGCTGAAACACATCATCCACCACCTCACTGGGCTAGTATTCACTTCTAGGTCTCCAAAAAAGTTTAGTAAGTGTTGATGAACGTCAGTAGGTGCCATTTTTTGTGCATGTAGGAATTCAGTTATGTTCATATGTACTTCCATGTCAGATGCCATTTTGTCAGACTTCCCATATTTTTCCATCTGTCTCACAGCAACAAAATTTAATGGAATATTAGTGGGAAGGTTCAGCCTCTACTGCTATACCACCAACATCTGCCTCTGATGTTGTGGACCAACATAATAAAATAGGAGGCATTACTTTCAGAGCAAACATACTTGCAAAGAGTTTCATAATCATCTTTAACATTCTATTTACCTGTCCTTGACATACAGAAAAAGAGCATCTGGAATACTAAAGTTTTAAAAGCAAACTTCTTGAGTAATTTTTTCTTGCTTGTGGTGAGCAACTAATTTTTACATAATTGTTTGATCTTTCTTTTCTATATTATTAAACTGTCCTTATCTCCACTGAAAAATTCTCAAATTTTTACATTTTTAAATTATCTCTCCCATCCCATGGTGGGAGAATGATTGAGTGGCTATGTGGTACTTGGCAGCCTATTGGATTAAACCATACAACCTCCCTTTTTCTATGAAAGGCTAAATATTTTTCCTCTGAATGCCAAATATTAAATCAAGAAAACATTTGTTGCATGTAGGCGCTGAGTGCCTATGTGTAACACCCACACTGCCACACTGCACTCTTTTTTCCCCAGCAAAAGAAGATCAGGATGGACAGAGAAGGACACTTGAGATGTCAACAGAAGCCACCAAGCCTGTTACATAACATATTCCTTGACATACAGAAAAAGAGCATCTGGAATACTCAAGTTTTAAAAACTAACTTCTTGAGTAATTTTTTCTTGCAGTTATAGACAGCTTTAATAATGAGGATTATCTTTTTGATCACCAAGTACTTTTTCTGAGGGATCTTTTAAAGTGTGTAAAATTATTTCTGTCAGAATAGAGAGCTTAACCCTCAGCCATTATCACACAGCTTCAGGTACAGTGACTACAGGAATTAGAGATTATAGTTTCTATAGGCATCTGATATAACTGTTTATTCAATATTTGGTTTTTTTTGATCTGCTAATTGAACTTAGAAAAGTCAGAATAGTCAGAATTTGAATAACAAAATATTTTTGCAATTACAGGTTGGGGTGAGGATGAGGACATGCTGCATGAAGACATTATTTTCCTGTATTATTTCACCTAAAGTTTAAAACAAGATTTTCCTTAGTCTAACATGATTATATAATTACACAGCTATCCCTGTTTAATATATTTCAAAGACTGCACCTTAATAATAATGTGTATTCTGCAGTCATACTCACTACACATTAACAAGTTTAATCAAAACTGTTTCTTACTATTTTTAATTACAATGAATGTTCTGCCAGCAAAAGTCTGAAAAAGAACTTACTGTAACAATTTACTGTAATACATTAATCTGATTGTTGAGATGTAATATCAATACTCAGTTTACCCTGAAACATTAACCATTTTATAAAGAACATCAAGAAACCAAGCTAAAATACACGTCTCTATGTGTGTATTGTGTGCAAACTTGCTTTTCCCTACCACCTGATTTTCTCAAGAGATCTTCTTATACAAGAGGTAACATAGTCACTGTAGACCATAAATTAGATCAATTTTACCTAGATCTTCTTTACTTCATACGTCAGTTGTATCATATTCATATTTGTTGATAATCTGGTCTTAAGAGTATTCTACCTTTCTTTACTCACTCTATCATTCCTCTCTATGCAGTTTCTTATCTACTTAATTTCAATTTAAGATTCTCACTTAAAATTTAACCAAATTATTTCCTTAATTTTTAGACTACAGCACTTGGAGCAAGATCATCCAGACAATTCCTTATCCACCATATTTTCCATCTGTCAAATACACGTCCCTTCATTTTAGATACAAGGATGTTGTTCAGGAGAGTGTGAAGTGCTTTGTCCAGATAGATGATATAAGTGGTTCTTCCTTTATGCACCAAAGTTGTAAATATAAATTCAATATTATAGATGTATAATATATTATATAAACCTATATATTGCATATATATATATATACACCTGTATATATACCTATATATTATAGTGTATATTATATATATATACTGTAAATTCCAATTTGAAAGCCACTAAATTTTTTCAGGAACTATTTATCCTTAGTGAAGCCATGTCATCCCTCACCAATCAGCAATTAGCTTTCCATAGTTTCCGGGAGGATCTGCTCTGTGATCAACCCAAGGAACACAACTGAGGAAGGTCAGGGCAGGGTTGAGGAACTCTGTCTAATTGGGTCCAAATATTTTGATCTAGTGGAGAGGAATAACTGTTCCCACTCTGTGTTAATTAGAACCTACTCTATGTTAATTAGAACCTACTCTATGTTAATTAGAATGAAGAAGAATAATTTCTTTTTCTTTATGTAATGAAATATTTTCCTAACATTCTCTCCCCTCTTACAGTGACAGAGGATTCATGTTCAGATTTTACTATGCTCAGATTCTGTCCCTTCCTCCCCCCCCAAAAAAGAACTTTTTAGTCACAGTTTCTCATGTTATATTTGATCACATTATTACTGTTGTTGAAACATGGAATATGGGAATTTCCTCTAATAAGATTTTAGATTATTTTTAGCTTTTATTTTTCCCCCTAATTTATTGCACTTTTTAAAATTCTTATCTTTTTTTTTTTTTTTTTTTTTTTTTTTTTTGTGAGTTTACTGGCAGCATTTCTTGCATTTCAGCAGCAGCAAATTCAGCAAATACATTTTTTATTTTTTTTATGAAAATGTTTAAGAGAACTCAGAATTTTTTCAGAGCTCAAAACTAGGAATGAGAAAATGTGGGTGTGTTTGGTAAGTGTAAGTCTTTTATTGAATATTCTCTAAAAACACGTTTCAACTGTTTATAAATTATATCATCTGAATGACCAAAGAGAAACAAAACAGGAAATCTATTTATATATTTATTTATTTACTTATTTTATTTACTTACTTAGTGAATGATAGTGAAATGAAAATGAACTAGTGGGACCATAGAGAAGCTCCAGAATGCTCATCATTTTCACATTTAAATCTGATACACTTCTGTTACATCAGTTGCAGAGATTTCTGTAGTTGATATATAATATAATAGTAAATTTTTATCACTGAAAAAAAAGTAGCATTTTGTTTTGTTTTGTTTTATTTTGTTTTGTTTTCCTGTTGCAGAAAGATTTTCTGCCTCTCACTAACACAGGAACACAGGAATGAGAGATTAATTCTGGGTGCTAGGATTTATCACTACAATTCCAAAATGTTAACAGTAGCATACTAACTTTGATACCTATGAGAAAATAACCCAAACTCTGAAAAGATCTGATTATATACCTTGGTATGATTTGTTATATTTAGGCCCTGTCCACAGTAGGTTTTCATAGAGATGTCTCTAAGCTTCTGACAAAAGAGAGCAAAGGTTACTGCTTAACCTTCCTCCGCTCCACATGAATGAGAATAATTCCTTTTCTCCCATTCTAATGGTTTCCTTGCTTACTGTTCATTAGCTATGATCAAAGAAAAATGTTTAAATGCCATGTAGTGATATTGTTACAGGATATCTCTGCACTCAAAAATCAAAATCAGTGATAAAAGCTTGAAGTTGACTGTATGTGGTTTTACAGGAATTATTTTCCATTTTCCTTATACTTACTGCTTTTCTTAAAGAAATTCAATACCTTCCTGCAATTCCTTGCTAACAAACCTCATGAAAGGCAAGCTCCATGCACCTATTCACATACACAGTAGGTTATTAACTCCCACTAAGGGAGAAGAAAGATGCTAACTGCAGTTTAGTCTAAGTGGATAATAAGAAAACCAGCAGGAATCTGTATGTTGCTGTGAGAAGACAGGTACAGTAAAGGAGTTTTGATCCTGTATTAGACTCTGTGATTGCATCTATGTCTCCAAAGTGTTGAACTGAATGCTAGTGAACTGATTTGAACCTTTCTACCAGTACACTGACCAAAACTGCAGTACCATAAATAAATTAGAACATCAGTATGAAAGATTCAAAGTGATAGAAGTTCAGAATAATTGGTTTTCCCGGAGATCAACATTTTTATAGCAACATGTAGGGATGTATAACTTACACATGTGACACAATAAGTGGTTTCTTTGTTCTTTATTAAAAATTCTATTGAAAACTAGCATATAATTTGAAAGTCTGGTAAAATAAACACCTTAAAAATTGCCTTAGTCATTTTAATGCATTGGTGATTGTATTTCATGTAATCATTGTGTTTTATGTTCATTATCCAAACTTTGGTAGTCACTGTTTTGAGGGTGACTGGAAATGAAAGCAAAGAATGAGCCAAGGACATGCTCAGAAGGGGGAAAGTTAGCTTTTTTTTTTTTTTTTTTTTTTTTAATATTCTTTTGTAGTGGTGTGATGAGATTTTGTAAAAAATGGTGCGGAACACTACTGAAAGAAAGGAGATAACAGAAATCTTGCCAAACTTCAGGAAGCAAAGGAAGGATTTTGTTCATTAAAACTAACACAGAACTAAATTATATTTTATTTAACACATTCATTTTGGTGAACTTGAGAATGAATTTTACAGAATTATAGGACAGCTGAGGTTGAAAGGAACCTCTGAATATCATTTAGTCTAACACTTCTGTTCAAACATGGTCAGCTAGAGCATGTTACCACAACCATGTCTAGTTGGATTTTGAATATTGCCCCTACACAGAGGTTTCAAAACTTCTCCAGGCAATCTTTTCCACCGTGCAAACACCCTCACTAAAAAAATGGAGCTTTTTTTTTTTGCTGTGTGTCTATATGGAAATGCATATGTTTAAATTTGGGCCTACTGTCTCATATCTTCTCACTGGGTACCAGTGTCCGGTTCCGTCTCCTTTGCACCCACCTGTCATATATCAATACACATAGATACGATACTCCTTCATCTTCATCAGACTCTCTCATTCTCTAATATTTACAGAATCACAGCATCACACAATTATCAAGGTTGGAAAAGACCTAGAAGATCATCTAGTCCAACCATTACCAATACTTCCCAGCTAAATAATACCCCTCAATGCAACATCCAAACATTTCTTGAACACTCCCATGGTCGGTGACTCCACCACCTCCCTGGGCAGTGCATTCCAATGCCTGACTACCCTTTCCGAGAGGTAATACTTCCTAATGTCCAGCCTGAACCTCCCCTGGTTTTAATCCTTTAATTGACATCTCCTCCCTACTCTGGACTCTTCCCAGTAAATCCACACATTTTATTATAGTGGGGAGTCTAGAACTGGAGACAGCACTCCATTTATGACCTCATTGTTTCTGAGCAGATGGTAAGGATGTTAACAGTATCTTCTGGCAACATTCCTCATGCAACCCAGGAGAATGAAGTTCCCTCCATGAAGTTCCTGTCTCCCAATCTCCATTCTTCAGTTTGTTGAGATCTTTCTGAATGACAGCACATCACCTATTCCCAAGTTCTCTGTCTTCTATGAACTTGCTCAGAACGTATGCTGGTCCCAACATCATTAATACAGTTATTAAATAGCTTTTTACTCAATACTACAGCTTGGCCTACAGCTGGACTTTGTTTTCAGCTATTCTATTAGATGTCAGTTCATATCACTACGCATTTACATAGCCCTACTCATGTACAAAACCAAACACAATAAATTTGTTTATAAAACTTATCTAGACAATTACCATGAGATTCTTGATAAGATAATATGACGAATGAAGTGGCAAAAATTCAGTGATACATAACTGATAAGTATGTGTCAGTGAATTAGAAGCCAGCAAATACAAGGTGTATTAGGCTGAAAGTTTTATCATGTAGCCCTTGGTTATCAAGTGGTACTTAAAACTATGTTTTATATAGGCAAGCCCTTCTTCATTTGAAACCTTTTTTTTTTTTTTTTTTTTTTTTTGCCCCGAGGGTTCCAAGAAAAGAGAAACTGTGCATTTTAAATTATACCTGCACAGTAGATTTCTCTCTAGTTATTCTGTAAATGTAAGGAAAAATTCTTAACTGATTGCACAGAGTGTGTTTTCATGCATGTTTTTCCCCTCTAGGACATAAAAGCCCCTAAATTGAACTCAAAACAGACAAAATTTTAAGGTGGTTTGTGGATGAGTAGGATTCTATACCTGAGGGGAAAAAAAACAAGACAGGGAAAGAAAAAAAAAAAAAAAAAAAAAAAAAAAAAGATGAATAACAATGAATTTAAGGAGACAGACATCAATAACACAGAATACCAGAGAAAAGATGAAGTTGTGAAGGTGAGCATTTATGTAGCATTGCAACCATGTGATAGAATAGATGTAATGACTTCATTTTTGCTATCTACGAATTTATTGGTCAACTGTAGGAAAAGAGATGCTATAGTGTGATTATAGTGTGGCTAAAACAGTTCTAGATGGTAAAGATCATGTGTAGATGTAAATACACAAACTAGCAGTGAGCCGAATAACTCACTAGATCAGGTGTCCACAGAGTACACTGTCAGTGGAGGGTTTTTTTGTTGATGTTGGGTTTTTTGTTGTTGTTGTTGTTTATTTGTTTTGCCGCATATATTCTATACATATAAATACATTACATAAAAACGTGCCAGTTGATATCAAAGATTAGATTTTCTGTGGAAAAGCATCTAAAAGCTTTGTAATCACTGTGGCCACTTAACAGTTGAGGTATATAGTTCAGTAAAACAAATACTTAAAAGAAGAATTTTATTAGTCTTCTTCATAAGTATAGTCAACTGCTTAATTCTCGAGATCCAGTTTGTTTAAAGAAGATAAAGACGGTCTTTTTTTTTTTTTTAATTATTATTACTATTTTTATTATATTATATTTTCCTGTGTATAGTAGAAGTATGGATACAGTCTCAGACACAACAGTGCACTGAGCAGTTAAACGGTTTCTTAAGCAGTGCACCATCAGGCTGATGTGAACTGACAGTGCTTAAGCCCAGGTGTCACTGTCCAAGATGCACGTTGACAACAAATGTGGCTTGACGGATCCTATTGCTCAGTTTCACCTCACCATGCAGAATTCTCTTGCAAATCAGGAAATGTTGAGGGACTATTTTTGTAGTATGAAAAAAGTTCATATTCATCAGGATATTCTCTGTGCCAGTAGATTCTCATGATTGCTATAAATAGACTCATCCATTCTCCCTAGTTGCTTCCCTTCTATAACTTTCTCTACAAAGATATTATACATTGACTCTATACTGACTTTATGTTGATGTACCGACTTTAGTACAATTTTTGAATTATGAAATTAAGGGTTCATGAACATTTTACATTTCTGAAATAGCTGAGTATCCCATAATACCTGTTAAATTGAGAATTTACTATATGGCTACTAAAGAATTTGCAAGTATTTTGATTATCAAGAAATAAAAATCAGAAGCCTGCCTAAATTTTATTTCTATTAAGATACAGAAGTACTAATTAAGATTCTGATAGTTCACAGTTATATTTTTGATGTTGCTTAATTTCAAATTTACCAATTTAGGCTATACATGCTGTATCAATAGATTATCAATAGATTACCAATAGCGCTGGGTGAGATATCCTTGGTTTTGTACAAAACAACTGGGTCTTCTGCCTCTGATAATGGTTGCAATTTGACATAAGAGAAGTGCACAAGACCAAAATGTAAAAGGTGTGTGTATATATATAAGCACATATATATACATATAATATATAAAGCAGAGTTTAATAGAAGACCAGTTCACAGGGTAGAGCATGAGTTTAATATTTGAGTGACCACTCTTGAAAATTGTAATGTTTGTAATTCAAAAAAATCAACGAAGCTCTTCTGTAAAATATCCTAATCTCCAAGGGGTGTGTTTGTGTGTGTGTGTGTGTGGGGGGGGGGGGGGGGGGGAAGGAGAGGAGGGGGAGAAAAAGAAAAAAAAAGTGTTTTTTGACATGAAAGCAGCAAGAAAATCAACAGAAAAGAGCTGTACATATGGAGATAATGCGCAGCTAGTGAGGGAAGTGTGAGACAGTATTAACAGAAGAACCATACAAAGTAATCCAGTTTATATCTAAGGCTCTTTTATTGTATGAGCATGCAGGACGTAGTAAAAAGAAAAACATGCCATATGTGAAATTTAGGCATACAAGGATCATGAAATAGAGGTTGTGGTGAGTCAGTGAAGAAGAGCAGAAATAGATGACATTTGTGCAATTGATGGTTTGACAATAATGTGACAAGTAGAGAGGTAGAGAAACCTGAACTGTCAGTGACATTAACCACGCAGAGCTGAATTTCCTAAATACTATGTGACAAGTTAAGAGCAATACTACAAAATGTAGCAGACAGCTACACACCACCAACAACATAACAGGTGAGAAAGATATAGCATGAGTATTCAATGATGCACATTTTTGTGATATCCTACCAAAGCAAATGTCTGTTACATCAAGTACCACAGGTATCAGTAATAACTACATGGTATTGATTCTATGTTACTGTGTATTCACAGCTCATTTACAATGTAGATTTTATAAATTTTAAAGAAAAATCGTAGATATTGACAAGTGGACATAAAGAAGTTGGAGACAGGAGTAGCAATGGAACAAGAGGAAGGAGGTGCAAGCTGGAACATGAGAAAATCCAATTCAGTATAAGGGGAAAAGAAAATCACGAATGTGGACAAGAAATGGTATAGGTTGTCCAGGAACAGCCAGTGATGTGTCCATCCTTGGAAATATTCAAGACTTGACTGGACACAATCCTGGGAAACCTCATTTTATTAGACCTATTTTGAGCAGGATTTGGAGTATAAGTTCTCTGGATATTGCTCCCAACCTAAACTGTCCTAGTTTTAATATGAATAATTTTTAATTTCACTGTACTTCTGTGGCTGTGAGGTGAAAGGACTTAATAAAACAAGCTTTGTAGGAACAAAAACAGATAGGATTTGTTCTATACAAGTATTAGCATGTATACAAGTATTAGGGAATTCAAAATCCATTCTAAGTGTTTGTTTTTAATATATGCTTTGGATGATTCCTCAGTATTTTTCACTAGTTTGTCTAACTATTTACTGTTAAGATATTCATGTTGCATGCCTGTCGACTTTATTATCCAGCAATATCACTATGAACCATGTAATGGATTAATCAGGCTCCAGCATTTCAGAAGGCGGATGTCTATGATACAGATTTTATGTTTCTGTCCTCAGATCTTTCTCTTCATACTGGACAATCTTTATAGAGTTGAAGGTACTATATATGGTTTATAATTTACATACCTTAATACTAAGAACAATTTTGCTTTCCTGGTGTTGTGTCTTTCTGTCCTTGTATCTCCATATTAACTTACAAAACCATGAGTTGTATGGAAAGATAAAATGCAATATGTAAAAAGTTCTAAAGACAGATGCACTGATAGTTGCAAGAAATCATAGAGTAAAAAAACAAAACAAACAAAAAAATCTTTACAAGTAAAGTTCTAAGGTTTCTTTTCCTTTTAGAGTAGTGGGGATAGAACGAGAGAATGAAGAACAGAGTGACAACAATGATTATTAAAATAAAAGCAAATCACTGTAAGCACTTTATGTATGCACTTTACTTTGATTACTGTGAAGAAATAATCACTTTACTGCCTAAGTTTTTATGACCTTTGTGCTTACATTAGCTGTCATCTTGCCAGGTTTCTTTTTCAAATAAACAACATATATTTCTTCTGGTTTATGTTTACTTTCTCCTTCTCCTTTTCCGTCATTACTGTTTTCTGCAAATTCAGCTGTTTCAACTAGCTTGCAGACCCAAAGATTCTTTACCATCTACACATTGGCCATTTATAGTACAAAATACCATCTCTTTGTGATTTGGTTTTACATTTTCACTCTTGTGATATATTAAATCTTTCTAGTCTTGTATGTTAATCATATTTCATTCTTTCCTGTGTACTGATTAGACACTGATACTAATCACAGATATAGGAAAATTTCTGCATACTTAAAAAATAAGCATGTTTAATTAGGGGTCTGGATTCAAACTCTTTATCTATATTGATAAAATGTGCAGATAATGATCTGTACTTCTTGTTCACTCATACTGAACTGTTATCTTTTGATATAAACTTATATCTTCTGATATAAACTTTTGGTCTGACTATTCCTTACTACATAAGGCTGATATGTCTCCTGTCTTGTGTAGGCTATACCACAAAGGGATTTCTGTGATAGCCAACAGCTTATCTCTCTGCATTTTACTCACTCTTCTCTCTTAACTTGTTTTAGCCACAAATACAAAACAAAGCATCACATGCACTTTTATGAAGAAAGTTAGTCTATAGCTTCATCCCACTCAAACCCAGCAAAACTTCTGACATAGTACATCTTTGTATGAAGCAGAATATGTAGGTATTTCACAGAGTCAATTCCTTCACTGAGATAACCAAGAACAGAAAAAGATGACTTGCAGGCATCTGTAATCAGTGTTCTCATTGGTGGACAAACCAAAGTCAGAACTATTCAAACTGCAACTTTTAAACATTCTACAGGAAGTATTTCTGTGTTTGTTAATTTGTTTGCTTGCTTGCTTGCTTTTGGTGCAGCTATGCAGTTACCAAACTGTAGCAATTAGATCAAAGTTGTTGAACGTACAGGATAAGGTTTTTCCTTCTTAAAAGAAAATGATTTTTTTATTTTTTATTTTTTTTCTCCCCTACTGGCTGCAATTCAGCAGGTAACTGTATTCTTCATTCACAGAATATGAAATTTCCTTTTCAGATTTGCCATTGTTTTCTAATAGAAATATTGGATCTGAGAGTTACCATTGCTTTCCCTTACATTTCTTTTTCAAAGTATCAAGGAGAAGATGGCGAAGACTTTTTTGAACACAAGGAGCATTATCCTCTTAGAACACACTTGCTTCTCCATCTGTAAGTAATTTGTGCTCCAGTGGATTCCTTCAGATGAAATTAAGAACTGTATTACCTTCCAAAGTACCATGTTTTTTAGTATTTTTGCAGATCATCTATAACTCCATTCAGTCAGTTGTCTTTTTTGAGTTATTTAGAGGGATATATATTCTAACAGAATATCAGAGATCAATTATACAAGAAAATATAAGATTTTCTTTGCATTTGTACACATTCTGTTTGCTACATGAAATGGCTATTGTGTATTAATTTTCCTTCATTTTCCTGGAAACTGAACACTTTGCTAGATATCCCTTATATTGAGCTGCCATATATTGAAACAATGTGAAGGTGATCTGATAATAGAAATTTTCCTCTTAAGCCATCTAGCCTTATGTTTTTGTAAATAATTCCATACTCTATGAATATAGCCTTCCAGATTCACCTGAGGTATATGCAATATGAATTTATGTTGTATGCATCTGCAACATATGCATACAATATGCATAAAATATTGGCACGGTCATACTTCTGTGCATGTGTGCAACAACTCAACAACCATCACTGATACTTCATCCCACAGCAATACTGTTGGTAAATGGCATATATTAGTACACTGACACCTTATTTGGCACAAGGTAGCTGTTCTAGTGGGCAACGATTCATAGATGTCTAAATATTCTGTGTAGTGGTTGCACTGAAATAATAAGGATATAATCCTGTCTCTGGATATCTCCGTCTATAACTACACAGGCTCATAGAATTATATGGGTTGGAAGGGACCTCCGGAGACCATTGAATCCAGCCCATTTGTGAGAGCAGGTTCCCTGCAGTAGGTTACACAGGAAAGTGTGCAGGTGGGTCTTAAATATCTCCAAAGAAGGAATCTCCACAACCTCCCTGGACAGACTGTTCCAGAGCTCTGTTACTCTCACAGTAAAGAAGTTATTCCTTGTGTTTGTATGGAATTTCCCTTGTTCTGGTTTCTGCTCATTGTCCCTTGTTCTGCTACACACCACCAAAGAATCCACTTCCATCCACGTGAGTCCCACTCTTCAAGTATTTACAAATAGTGATGAGATCCCCTCAGTCTTCCGTTCTGCATATTGAAGAGTCCCAAGTCTCAGCCCTTCCTCACACGGGAGATGCTCCCGGCCCCTTTTCATCTTTGTGGCCCTCTGCTGGACTCTCTGTGGAAGTTCTGTCTTTTTTGAACTGAGGAATCCAGAGCTGGACACAGTAGTCTAATTGAGGTTTCACCACAGCAGAGGGGGAGGATCACCTCCCTTCAGCTGCTGGCCATGTTCTTTTTAATGTATCCCAGGATACTATTGACCTTCTTGTCCATAAGTGCACACTGCTGGTTCACAGACAACTTGTCCACCATGACACCTGTGTCCTTCTCTGCAGAGCTCTTTTTTAGCAGGTCAGTGCCTAATCTGCACGGATGTGTGGTTATTCCCTTCCAGGTGTAGGACCCTACACTTGGCCTTGTTGAACCTTAAAATATCACTCTCTGTCCAGCTCTCCAGGCTGTCCAGGTCTTGCTGAATTGCAGCATAGTCTTCTGGTATGTCAGCCACTCTTCCTAGCTTTGTACCATCATTCACTGCATTACAGAAAAGGTATAGCAAAATTATATCCAAGAAACTTCACTGAACAGCACTAAGGATTACATTATTCATTTGTCCCTCCCCACCGTTAAAATATATTTTAAAAGTTCCCTGCCTTGGAAACTATTAAATATTAAGCAGAGTGGAACCTTGGATTGGTTGTTTGATACTGCTCAGTTTTAATCTTTAAAGAAATAATTTCAGAGCTTTTACTAGAAAAAGAAACATGGCTTGAATAAATTCCTCAGTAAAGTATATCCATATGGTCTGCGATTACTAAAATTTCTCTGTAACAAACGCATCCAACCAATACATTTTGTTTAGAATATACGTTAGACAGTATCTGTGTTAGATGGAATACTTTGAGGTTTACTGTTTTATTTGGATGAGTAACCAAAAAGAACAAATGAAAGAGAGGGGGAAAAAAAAAAAAAAAAAAAAAAAAAAGAGAAAGAGTTAGAAAAAACTGAGAAGAATATGACAAAAATCCCTTGTCTTTAGTTCTCACCACCATATGGAAATGTACTGTTTTCTTGTTTTTTTGTATGTTTGTTTTGTGTATGTGTATGTGTGTGTGTGTTTAAGCAAAAGAGGTTCACTTTTGAATATTTTTGTAACAATCAGACATCAAATTAAATATTAAATTATTCTTATTCATTAGCTCTTTTAATTTGTCAATTATAACCTATAAAATTAATTAGAAATTATTTTCATGTTTTCTTTTGGTTACAGAAAATAAGTAAAATAATAAACTTCAAGTAGTTTAAAAAGAATTAGCCTATGATTATATCATGTAAAGGAGCCTATCATATCATTTGGGAAAATGGTTTTGCTTACCAAACCAAATAAAAGATAGCACCAGTTGTTGTGACTTCCGGTTAAAACTATGTCTAGAATAGATTTCTTTAGATCCTTAATGCCCTGTCCTCCTCTCTAAGTCTCCTACACCACCTTTGTGGTTTAACCTGTCGTCATTTAACACAATCATCTACTCTCTCGCTTCCTTCACAGTGGGATGGGAGAGAGAATTAGAAATGGAGAAGTGTGAGCTTAATAGGTAAAGTAAAATCATGAGCATAGGCAAAGTTAAACAAGTAATCCATTCACTATGGCAAATTCCCAGTGGCAGGCAGGTGTTCGGACACTTCCAGGAAAGCAGGGTTCCATCGTGCGCAGCATTTTTTTTTTGGAAAGACGAACACCACAACTCAAAATGACCTCCTTTCCTTCCTCCAGATTTTATTGCTGAGAAATAATATTTTATAGAGTAACCCCTTGGTCACTTTGGGTTATCTGTCAGCTGTCCTCTCTCAGCTTACCAATGTTTCTTTGTTAAGAAATAATGCAGACCCACATCTTTGTTTTCCAGTAAAGAGCATGTGTTTTCTTCTCTCTACTATTTCCCTCTCTGTAAATTATTTTACTTTCTGGTTTCTTACATAACAGTTTCATTCTGTATTACATCCCACATCACCTTCCCTTGTCTGCTCATTGTTTTTAGACTGAATACATTTCCAAGACACATTAAAAAGTGTCCTTTCTGTCTCTTGACTCCTTCACCATGTATGGGCATCAACTAGCAATTTTTAACTGTTGCTGCCTTATGAAAATGCATAGTTAAAATTCACATTCTTGCAGATGGTTAACAAGTTTGGTGTAATGAGTATTTGTATGCCTCACACTGAATGATGCATTCACTAAAATATTTAGTGACATATTAGACATAATTGAAACAGATGGGCTCCTTCTGCATGTATATACACTTCACATATGGTCTGAATTCAGATTATGAAGATATTGATTCACACTGAAAAAATATCCTTAAAATAAGGAGTTTTGCATTTTGTTTTTTTCTTTTTCCCCTCTGAATATGTGCATATAAATAGTTTCACTGATTCATAAAATGAAATGTGGATGAATAATCCAGATTTTTTAATTTTTTTTTTTTTTCTAATCTCTGATTAAAATTCTCCTTCCAATAGCATCATATTTGAATACAACCATGGAATCATATAGTTGTTTGACTTGGAAGGGACACTTAAAGATCATCTAGTCAAACTCCCCTGCAATGAACAGGGACACCTACGGCTAGATTGTGTTGCTCAGAGCCTGGTCCAGCCTCACCTTGAATGTCTCCAGGCATGGGACATCCACCACCTGTCCGGGTAACCTGTGTCAGTGCCTCATCACCCTTACTGTAAAAAACTTCTTCATTATATCCAATCTAAATCTCCTCTCTTTTAGTTTGAAACAATTTTCCCATGTCCAACCACAACAGACCCTGCTAAAGTCTGTCTCTGGCTTAATCAAATCATGTCTTAATTTCTTCAATGTATGCAATAGAGAATAATTTCCTTATTACATTTTTTTTTAAAAAGTAAAATTATGTTGAGATTTCTAAATCAACTTCTCAAATTAGAAAACACATTTTGTTACAATCTTCAATTATTTGATTGTGTATCAGCTAATTATTTATTAGATAAGTGTTTATATTAAAGGGAATTTATGACCAAATTAAAAAAAAAAAAAAAAATTACATGTCCAAATAACTGAGAAACTAGACTTGTTTAATTAAACATATATGTTTTTACCAAAATGAAAAATAAAATCTGAATTATTTGTGAAAGAATATCGAGAAAAAAAAATAATAATAAAAATCACATTTTGTTGAAACTTTCCACTAAAAGGTCAAATCAGTTATGAACTTAAAAATACTTCTAATTGAAAGACAGTGTTATCTACAGGCAATATATGGAAGTAATTATACATACTAATGATTGCAATGGTTATAATTCTGTAAAACACATATACAAGCCTATTTGAAGATATCTCTTTTTTAAATCGTTATTTACCCTTAAATGTAAATACATTCAGCCTTTATGGAAGAGTCTTTGAATTATTTTTGAGAATAGCTCCGGAAAAGTTAGATACTATACTCCTGATTTTAAAGACCTTATAGCAGTTTAATCTATTGTATATTGGAATTACAATTTTTATTATACAAAAATTAAAAACTTGTATTTATAACAGTCAAACCCAAAGAAAACACTATGTGTTTTCTGTGTTTGTAACTCTTATCTAACTATCCACATTTATATCAATATTAATACAGGATTTTATTTTAGGGATAACAAATTATTACTGTGCAATGTCTTTAAATAATGCAAATAGAATAAATATGTGATGATATAATTACTGTGAAATAGTTGGAGCCATGTAGGATGAAACTCTGGAATATAAATGGAAAAAAAAAAAAAAGTCAGTTACTGATTCTGACACTTAGTGAGATACACGTTTAAATATTCATAGCAAAAGATTATTCTTGGTCATTTTGTACTATCTTTTAAATAGTCTATTATTTCCAGTTGACAGATTTTACAACACAGGTACATTTTTTACACTGTAACTAGGAGCTCAATATCAAAAATGTGTTCTGACTTTGAAGCAGGATGAAGTGAAGTGAGAAAAGAATGCTCAGAATAATAAGGCAAACTGTAGAGGCTTTTAATGTTAGTGAGATATACCTTTCCCCTTTTTAAAGGTTTTTTGTTTTTTTTCAGAATCATAAATGTACACTGAGGAATTAGGAATAGTATACCAGGATGCAAATATTATGCATTTGAAAAAGACCCCTGATTTCTGCATTTTCTTTGTTGAGTTGTGTCACATAATTGTTTACTTTTGATTTGTATTAATACACTTTGCATACGTAACAAGTTTGAAAGTGTAACCAGTATGTCAGATGCATTAAGAAAATCTATTTGCATTTGGCGTATGTAATCACACTGAGAAAATCACTGCTTATATCTTTGATAAATATCCAAAATGTGTCATAGGAATCATTTAAATTTAAGTCTTTGAAAAACAACAGGAAGATGCTTCACAGTAGCACATGTGTGTAGGTGTGTATTCTAATATTATAAGCTACTTCAAAAAGAAAATGCTTTACCTTGCTTTTTCAAAGTTACTAAATACTACTAGACAGTCAAACAGACTCTGTTTTGTTTACAAAGTAAGGTAAAACCACATCTCATTTTGGGATTCAACTCCAGTTGACCTATTGCTAACACACCTTTGTCTGTAGTCCACAGATAATCTGCCTGGAATATGAGCCTTGAAAATGGTAAGTTCACTTTTGGACAAAAGTAACTTTTTTGGGTAAGCCTGTTTTCGTTTTTTTTGTTTGTTTGTTTGTTTGTTTGTTTTTGTTTTGTTTTGTTTTTGTTTTGTTTTGTTTTTTAATTATAAAGCACGGGGATCTCAGAAGCGGTGGTTTCAGATAAGCTGCTGATATTGTCATCCAGGAAGTGTAACTCAAAAAATACTTCTTAAAATACTATTTAACCCTTTTTTTTTTTTTTTTTTTTTTTTTTTTTTCATTTTGAAGATGGAATACTGGAGAACTAGTATCTATAAAGATGTTAAAGGACTTTGGTCCTTACTCCAGAGCCTATTTAGAACAGCTTTGTACTATGTTCTAGGAAAAAGTCCTTCACTCTTTGTAGAGTGTTCAGTTTATAACCTATCATCACTGAAGTGATCTACTTGCTCTCCAAATGTGTCAGTAAAGACAGAGGTCAAGACTGTTCTCTGAAAGCCAAGAAAGAAGTAGACTCCTCTACTTCATGGAGCATACCTAAACTCACCTTAGTGAAGTGTACACTTAGTGCTAAGTGTATAAAATCACAAAATCAATAAACAGTTAAGTTTGAAATGGACCTACTGAGATTACCTAGTTAAAGCTTCTGCTCAAATGCTGTAATCTAGTGAGGTTATTTACGGTTGTATTCAGCTGGATTTTCAGCTTTTTCCCTGATTTCAGACTCAACAACTTAGCAGGGCAAACTGTTGCAGTGCGCAACCACCCTAACTCTAAAGAAGTGCTTTATTGTGTTCAGACGAAATTTCCTGTTTTTCAGCCTTTGCACATGGACTCTTGCCCTGTCAATGGTCACTACTGAAAAGAACCTGGCTCCACCCTTCTCGTACCCTCCTTTCAGGGCTTGTATATACATATAACATATATGTATTTATACACACTGATGAGTCTCTTCTCCAGGCTGAACAGTCCCACTCTCCCAGTCTTTATTTCCGGAGAATAGGAAAGGTTCTCCAGCCCCTTAACCATTTTCTTGGTCCTATGCTGGAATTGCTCCAGTCTGTCCATGTTTCTCTTGTACTGAGGAGCCCACAGTTAAACATTGTACTCCAGGTGTGGCCTCACCAGAGCTGAGTAGAGAGAAAGCATCACTCCCCTTCCGGTAATTTTATTGATGGAGTCTATTTTGACGGAGTATTTGGAAACATGCTTCTGTTCACATGAAAAAAAAAATCCTGTGACTTGAGTCTTCTTAAGTAAACTGTTAAGCCGCACATTCTCAATACCTTTGCTGTGCTTTTGGTTTCACTTTCTTTCCCTCATTCTTTTTCTTCTCCAGAGAAATAGACTGAAGCTTGAAAATATCACCCCACTAAAATCCAGCAAACTTATAAACAGCTGCCTGCTGTATGTACTGAATGCATATGTTTGCAGAAAAGACAAAGCCCCATCCTGTAAGATTTTGAAAGTCTTTACATGTAAACATTAAATTTCATACTAAAATTAACAACCATCATAGGATCAGATGCTATTGTAGATTGGTATTCATCTGTACAGTTTAAAGTAAATCTTAACAGTTTTTACATTAATCCAAATAATATACTAAATACTTCAATAAATGTCTTGTATGCAGATGCTTACTTTTATGCTATTCCATAATTTTTTGTTGCACCCGGAAAAATACCACCAGACAGCAATTTCTGCCCAACAGACTATGACTACCTTATCTTCCAAAAATATACAGTGTAATGGTTTTAACACAGGAAAACAAAGGCTTCATTTTCTTTACTTTTTGTGCCAACTGGGAAAATCTGCTTTCATTCAAAATGAGTACTTTCTACCTGCCAATACCAAAAAAGAGAAACATCTTTAGTATGTTTTCTTTTGTCACTCTCAAGCAATCTGATAAAGAAAGACACACACACACACACACACACAAAAATTTACAAATCGTCTTTCTATTATCACAAATCTTCTCTGGCTTTTCTGTTTGCAGAACATGGTGAACTGAAATACAAATGCTTGTCTCACTTTCAAGAAAGTCAGAATTGTAATTTCAGGTACATAGAAAAAAACATGTACGCCCCTTTGGATTTGGCTTTGCTCTTTTTTTTAATTATTATTATTTATTATTATTATTATTATTATTGAGTTAAATAACACTGCAGTAAAAATAAAATCTTTGAAGATGTTTGAAGCAGTAAGAAAAGTTTCAAAATATGAACTGGGAAACAGGTTTATTTGGGCTCATTTATGGGATTTCTCACTTACAGGTGTATACAGAGAGTACTATATGTTGCTGAATATAATATTTTAAGGTGAAGAAAGGATACAAGCAGCATGTCAGGGTTTATGATTTTTGTTATTGGTATTCCACATTGTAATGTCATGGAGTGCACTGGGATTTAAAGAGTTAATGCTCCAGTTCCATGGATTGTTGATATTTCTGGGTATCTGGTTCTCACAAAAGAAGATGACTACAAATATTATTGACTTCATTGTTCCATTTCCATTTTCCATTCAGAGGGAAAGATGAAACTGCTCACAAGTCAGGATACAGTTCCCTACTTCTACCACTAATCTCTGTAGCATGTGTTCCTTAGCTATCTCACCTTCAGCACTACAGTAAGGCCTTCAGTTTTAGACAATCTCTCTCTCATTTCAATTTATAAGCTTCAAGTCCAATTATATTTTGTTAATACGATTCATCAGGATACTTCTTGTTGGGGGAAAAAAAAACAAAAACACACACACACCAAACAAACAAACAAACAACAAAAAAAAAAAACCCACAAAGTTTGACTTAACCTCTTGAACCATCAGAACCAGTTTTAGTGACAAAGTCTTGATTCTGTAAGTTCACAAAGTTAATTCAGTTTTATTTACATACATCTTCTCCTGCCTTTGAAGCCTAAATTTTAATATCAGTTAAGAATAGACATAGTGAATGAACCTTAATTTAAACTTAATCCATATTCACTAGGATCTCAGCCATAAACTGATTATTTATGAAGGGTTACTCATGCTCCATTTATTTCTAATTGATGTATTACTGTGTCCCCAGAGAAAAGTATATAGAGAAAGGTTACAAAAGTAGTAGTATTGTCTGTTATGATTATGCTAATTTATTAAAAAATAAATAAATAATAGTGTGAACTACAGAAAAGCAAGCCACAAGACTGTATAAATTTGTTGGATAAAAAAAAGCATTAAATGTGAAAATCCTAAACTATCAGGCTTGCCATTCTGTATATAAATGGGATATTAAGTAGAGCAATATTAACAGCCCCCTTGTAATATATATATATCTAATCACAATAAATTTAGAAAAGTCTGAATGTGTATCACTCATAATTTTGCTTAAGATTGTGTGGGAATTATAAAATGGCTAGGCTTCCTTAAAGCTTCAGATGTGGCAGATAAAGCTACTTTTTCTTTTTCTTTTTCTTTTTTTTTTTTTCTGTGACATCTATAAACAAGCTTTGAATTTTGTCTTTCTTGTTCTTGTAGGAAGTGTATGAAGTTTAACTAGCAAGAACAAGCTGAAAATAAAAACTGAATAGAATGAATTCCAAACTGAATAAAATCTATGCAGCAATCTCAGCTGAGATTTTTATCTTAGTTCCCAAACAAAATTTAAAAAGCACTCTTAATATCATTGGTTCTACAGACAGTACTGAATGATCTGAAATTAATTGAGCACATAATATAATTCCTTCTTCTCCCATTGAGAACTGTGTGGCTACTTTCATTCTAAATGTATATTATCAGGCTTTATCCAATATTAGATTATTACTTTATGATGTGGTAGTGTAGTAAAGAGTGTGGAGTCATGTTGTCCCTGTCCATAGTAGCATGGGAAGAAGAGAACTTTGATAATCAGAGTCCACTTCTGACTTCTCTTTGTTCTCAGGCTCAATGGACCCTCCCAGCTTTCCACATAATCATAGCAGTTTACAGTTGAATAGGAGTTGGTGGCTTCAAAGGCAGTGACAAGGTCCTCTCTCTGAATACGTTAATGAGCAATCTGATGATCTCCTTTTCCTTTATATTTGCAGTTCTATTATATAATTTATGGTTCTGAGTTAAGTGAAAAGATTCAAGAGCAGTAACAGGATAATAAAAGGGAAACTAATCTTCAGCTTTATGTATAAAATATTCAGGGGTAAATTAGGAGCAGATTTTAACTTAACCTTTATCAGAGTGTACATGTAAAAAGTGCTGAGCTGAAAGAGCTGAATGAACATCATAATCTGCTATTGTTACATTCATTATGAACAGAACACTTAGGGATGTTAAAATTCAGTCTATAAAAGTATGAAAGAAAAATGAACAATATTGCCATAGAGAAGACAAAGTAGAGAAGATGTATGAAATACTCTTAGTCATGTTTAGTTCCTGAAAGTATTCCCGAGTAGAAATACACAGGAAAAGTAGAAACCATTTTTGTAAAAATGAATAATAAAATTATAGGAAATAAGTGATGTTAAAAACAACCAACCAATCAACCAACCAACCAACCAACGAAACAGATTTGATAAGGAAAATAACAAGTAGTGGAAAAGTTCACTTCCAATAGTCATTCAAAGTGAATTCAAAAATGTATGAGAAAAAAAAAAAATAAAAAATCATGAAGTACGCAGTAAAGGCTACAGTCTCTTGAATAAACTGTAAGAGACAAACTTGTAATAAAAGAACTGGGCCACATTTTCACAAGGATACAAGTATGTAACCTGCTCTTATATGAATATAATTTATGAGTGAATGTGTATTATAAATCATGAGTTTAAGTCTGTCTCCATAAAAGGAGCTATTGATATTCTTATCTTTTCATCTCAATGGAGCTCAGGTTTGTAGCATAGCTGTTTCCCACAAATCTACATGGATAGATGGGATCCATCCGAGAATGCCAAAGAAGCTGACAAATGTTTGCCAAGCTACTTTCAATAATTTACCAGTATTCCTGGCTAGCTGAGGAGGTCCCAATTGCTGGAGGATGATGAATGTGATGCTCACATACAAGAAGGGCAGAAAGTAGGATTCGGAGAATTACAGACTAGTCAATCTGACCTTGATGTCTCCGAGTGTATCAACTTGAGTGTCATCACACAGCACCTACAGGACCATCAGGTGATAAAACCCAGTCAGCATGAGTTTCTGAAAGGCAAGTCATTCTTGACTAACTCGCTCTCCTTCTATAATAAGATGACCCATTTAGTAAATGAGGGAAAGGCTGTGTATTTCATTTGCTTGGACGTTAGCAAGGTATTTGCTCTTGTTTCACAGAGCATTCTTCTGGATAAACTTTCTGGTCATGACAGAAATACTGTTCAGTGAGTAAAAAACTGGCATGCTAAACCCAAAGGGTAGTCATGAATGGAGTTAAATCCACTTGATGAGCAGCTTGATATCCTGGTACTGCTTAAAGGAGCAGAGGGTGACATATCACAGAGCAATTCAAACAACATTGACATCTATGTCTAGGCAACTGGATCAACCCCATACAGTCAATTTGTTTCCAACTGTAGATCTACACAGATTGTAGATTTTGTCTACACCATTAAATGTAAAAACTGCCATGAGAGTTTTGTATCAAAACACCCATTATAATAAATGGAAATCTAGTATATAGTTTAGTAGACTGCACATAGGTATCTACCACCATTTGAAATGCCCCAGGGTATTTCTCTTGCCCTTCATACTTCAAATGCATGAGTATCTTTTGAGGTCTTAAATATTCTAGCCCTACAAAGATGTCTAAGAAACCATAGGTCACACCTTGTATAGCAGTAGGTACCTGTCTGTGGCAGATAGATGGATCTCTGAGGAATGTGGAGAAATAGTTAGCTGATCAAAGGCTAATCTCTTTCTTGGAGTGATCTATCCTGGCTTGCATCAAAAACAGTGTTACTAGCAGGAACAGGGAGGTAATTGTCCCCCTGTACTCGGCATTGGTGCGGCCGCACCTCGAGTACTGTGTTCAGTTTTGGGCCCCTCACTGTAAGAAAGACATTGAGGCCCTGGAACGTGTTCAGAGGAGGGCTACGAAGCTGGTGAGGGGTCTGGAGCACAGGCCTTATGAGGAGCGGTTGAGGGAGCTGGGATTGTTCAGCCTGGAGAAGAGGAGGCTCAGGGGAGACCTTATAGCTCTCTACAAATACCTGAAGGGAGGTTGTGGTGAGCTGGGGGTCGGCCTCTTCTCTGTGTAATCGGTGATAGAACTAGAGGGAATGGTTTCAAGCTGTGCCAGGGGAGGTTCAGGCTGGACATTAGGAAGTATTACTACTCGAAAAGGGTAGTCAGGCATTGGAATGCACTGCCCAGGGAGGTGGTGGAATCACCGACCATGGGAGTGTTCAAGAAACGTTTGGATGTTGCGTTGAGGGGTATGATTTAGCTGGGAGGTACTGGTAATGGTTGGACTGGATGATCTAGGTCTTTTCCAACCTCGATAATTCTGTGATTCTGTAACAAGATCATTTAATTCCACTCCCCAGATTTCTGGATGAAAGCCCTGTCTGTTTTTGGTTTTGACAGGAAAGAAACAACATGGGCTGTTTAGCAATCAGTCAATGGGCCCTAGATGTGGATTGCATATATTCCAATTAATAAATACCATGGAGAAGTTACTTCTTTTAGAAGAGGCTGTCCTTCATTCTGCATGCTGAGTTTAAAACCTCAAGGGATTAAGTGCTAGGGATGGTATAAAATAAATTTAAATTGATGCACAGTTGCAATAATAGTAAAACCAACTTAATCCAATTTGTATGATCATTTAAAAAAGAATAAGACTATGAGTTAATTAATAGGAAAACTAAGAGGGAATGAAAAATAGGGAGACATGAATATAATAAAAAAGGAAAAAGGAAAAAAAAATGTAATGAAAAAATACACATGAAATGGAACATGTAATAAAGAACAAACATTCAGAAGACATTATACTTAACATTTTGTGAATAACCAGTCAAGGAAATTATAGCGAGTACCTAGATTTATTTGCTTTATCCTTAGGATGTCAAGGGAAAATTATATATATATTGAAATAAAATCATGTGGTATCCTAATGAAAATTTAGACATTAACAGTATTGAAATATTATTCACTTGGGGGGGTGGGGGGGGGGGGGAGGTGCTTGTTTTCCAAACATTAAATATTTAACATGTCAAGGACTGACCTTACATATTAACAGAAATCTATTCCTTCTATTTCCTCTAAAATTGTCTTCCCAGTATTTAAGGAACGTATTTAGTGTAGCAAATATTTATAAAACATAAGAAATTAGAAGTTGGAAGCTTGTGCCTGGTATAAATCCTGTCCATTGTCAACACTTAATAATCATCATTACTACCTCCATGGGAGGTGCTGTGAGATTTTTAATGACTGGCTGATTACATCCTGAAATAATAAATCCTGAGAAGAGCAGTCTTTGAATTAATTGGTTATCCTTTTGAGTTAAAGAAAAAAAATAAATAAATAAAGGCAGAGAAAAACATATGCATATTTTATTTAACAAAATTTAGCCCAACTCTGAAGAAAACATTTTGGAAGAATGAAGATCTACTTTATGGGACTCTTATATGCTTTTCTACAATATGCAGTATATAGTATTCCACATACACTGTAATTGACTCTCTTTACACACTAACAACATACTAAGTTGTATACCACATCTAATGACTTGCTTGTAATATTAAGATATCACAGGAAAATAAAAGAAAGTCATGCTATTCACACAGTAAAGTTACCTTGGATATCTTTTTGATTTTTCTGTTTTCCAGATAAAGCTGCATGACACAGATACATACTGCAGGGTAAATAACATACAACACCAAACGTTCTTTTTGTAGGTGAAAAAGAAACCAAAAATATTTCTGAATGAAGAGGACACACCGTTAATTATATTACTGACCATGAATTCACAACACGGTTTCTTCAATTTTGTTTCTCTCTAACTATAAGGAAAGTGCTAGGAATATTTTAAAAGTATTTAAAATGAAATACCGTGGCAGTCTGGGGTAGGGAGAAGAAAGAAGAGAAGCTGAGATAGGCTGGGTGAGGTTTTTGAAGATCAGATTTCACCTCTGGCTATGGGGGTTAGAACTAAATGTTCTTTAATGTTCCTTCCAACATAAATCATTCTATGATTAGCCTAAAACGGTCCCAGAGCAGATAAATCATTCCAATCTTGGAAAACAAATAAAACAACCCTCATACTTGATCTGCTTGGTTTTTGTTTTGTTTTGTTTTGTTTTTGTTACAGAGATTTTGCATCTACTTGAGGTTTCTAGGAGATATTTTTTTGGAATAAGAGCAGTCTACCCCCCACCCCCCCCCACCCCCCCGCCCCGTGGTCATTGCTAAGTTGTCTGTGTCCTAAATCTGAGCAATATTTAAGCCAGTATTATTCTGAAGCCTAAGTAGACGACGGAGTCTGGTTAGCAAGGTATGTTCAGGCTATGCCTACTAAATCAAGCTGGACGGAATGTGATTATAAACATTGCCCTCATATAGACTGCCTAAAAGAACACAATTTCCAACGCAATACTCTTGTTCCATAGAAAAGAATCCAAATAAAACCTTGAAAAATACCGTGACACTGGAAAATATCTTTCAAGCACACAGTTCTTTCTGCTGGGTAATACTGACTGTTTTGATTATAGAGTACTTGATAACGTTGGCTACCTCAATACTGGCTTGATGGGTTATATGCCTCTACTGGGTGCACAGATTTCCTTTTAGATGTCAGTTTTCCTAACTGAAAAATAAAGTAACTATTTGGACCCATAATTCTCAGAATAACTGATAAATACTCCACTCTTGATTTAAATGTTAAGATACATTTTCTCCACACAAACTAAACTATTCTTGTTTTTGTCTTCAACAGTATTCTTTGCTGTTCTTGGTTGTTGTTCAGCCACTTCCCATCAGTTGTAGAACTATCTTTCATGGCAAACCTTAATTTTTTAAAAATTAGCTGGATTCCTCTTATTACAGAATTCCATTGTTTGAAGATTGGGAAATAAACGTTTTGAAACGCAGATATTCAACAAATCTCAGGGACAGCTGCACGTGCTCCATGTTTGAATCTTGTAATTAAAAGAAAATCATATGGCAGCTAGGATGTTCTTTTCCTATTATAGTTAAACATTTGTTCTCCTGTATGACATATGGCTAACATGTTGGTAACTGACCTAAGGATTAAATAGTCATTTATATGTACCCTACCAGTATTTACACCTTTATAACAAAACATGCTTCAGGTGCAAGATACATACATACATGGCACTACAAAAGGCTTGCCATCTGTTAATAAACATCTTGGAATGCACAGCTATGCTGAGCTGTTGATTTAAATAAAATGTATTTTATTAATGACAAAAAGATATATATTTTTTTCAATTTTCATGTTTTCCTCCAATTTTATCAAAAATAACCATCTTGCTTCTTTTCAAAATAATAGATATATTTAACATTTCCAGAATATGCAAAGTCTGTTAAAATTCTTTTTGATCTAGAGGTAGTCAATTTAAACAGAAAGTATTTTTTTAGAAAAATAAAACAAATTTAGATTCTCAAATAGAGATTGCTGGTTGCTCCTTGCATAGAATCGCTCAGGTTGGAAAAGACCTTAAAGATCATCGAGTCCAAGCACAACCTAACCATACTATCCTAACTCTAACAACCCTCTGCTAAATCATGTCCCTGAGCACCACATCCAAACAGCTTTTAAGCATATCCAGGGATGGTAACTCAACCACCTCTCTGGGGATCCTATTCCAGAGCTTAACAACTCTTTCTGTAAATCAGTTTTCCCTGATATCCAACCTAAATTTCCCCTGGCACAACCTAAGGCCGTTTCCCCTCATCCTGTCACCTGTAATCAGTGATAAGAGACCTGCCCCGCTCTCGCTGCAAGCACCTTTCAGATACTGGAAGAGAACAATAAGGTCTCCCCTCAGCCTCCTTTTCCCAAGGCTAAACAGCCCCAGTTCCTTCAGTCTCTCCTTGTAGGGCATATTCTCTGATCAATGAGACATCACTACTGTTTTAGTTTGAGATGCAAACAGAAGCAACAATAATGTCATACTAAGTTTATCTATAAATGTTTATGTAGCAAAATTCACAGCATCAGAAAGTCTGCTACTTTAATCCACAATGACTACTTTTGCTTTGATTGTTGAAAATGTGTACAGAAATGGCTTCTGTGGAATAAATTGAGTGACTGTGTAAAGATTCAAAACAAACAAACAAACAAACAAACAAACAAACAAATAAATAATCCTGACTTTCTAATATGTGGTTGTTATGCCTCAAATCCAGCCACCCCTTCTCTTCCCTTACAGACAGGATGAGACAGACTGATGACTACTCTGCATAAAAATGGTAAACACGCAGAAGGAGTAGGAAATACAAATAATTATCTTTAACATACTGAGCTATTTCTAAATATTAATTGCATATTCAGTGTCAGGAGCATCACCCTTATAAGGAGTGGCTGAATCCATTCAGCTTGGGGAAAAGAACACTGAGGGAGGATCGGATTACTGCTCTTAAATATCTAAAGGGTGATGGAAGGCAATTGGATGAGTCCAGGCGCTTCTCAGTGGTTTGTAGCGATAGGACAAGGAGAATGGTCTAAAATTTGAATGTAGGAAGTTCCATACAAATATGTGAAATAACTTCTTTACAGTAAGGGTGATAGCATTGGAGCAGGTTGCCTAGAGAGATTGTGGAGTTTCCTATTCTGGAGATATTCAAGGTGCATGGAGCAGTGCCTAGTGATAAGTGATGAAGCAGTTGAGAGATTGTGGTTCAAGATTAGTGAGTAGACTAAGGTGGGTGATGTGGTAGGTGTCTGCTACAGATTGTATGATTAGGAATAAGTACATTAGGCCTTCTTCGGACCATTGGAAAAAACGTCACATTTGCAGGTTCTCATCCTCACAGGTGAACTCGGCCACGCCAATAAGTGTTGGAGGGAAAACACAGAAGGGTACAATCTGTTCAGGAGGTTTCTGAAGCACTTAAGCAAAAATTCCCAACACATGTGACTGAGGAACTGATAAGAACAAGAAAAAACTTGTAAGGGATTTGAAGATTGAGTCTATAGTATAGATACTAGTAAAGAATATGCACATACAAACTGTAACTATAAAGTAAGTGCCTCACTAGGTCTCCATTTAATACTTTTGAATTAAAAGTAAACAAAACAAACAACATGTAAAGCTACAGTAATAGAAGAAACCCAGTGGCAAATCAACAGTTTAATATTTTACCATGGTGGACACCAAGACACAGAATTTAGAAGAATGCTTCGTGCTATGACTAGATATCAGTTAAACGTACTTCATCCAGTCAAATCTCTTGAAAAAAAAAAAAACATCAGTTTCTATCTTTCTAAAATTAATATTAATTTTACCATTTTGGTTCCTCCAAAACAAATGAACAGAATTAGAGGATATTTGAGTATGAAAAGCATGCTGAGATATAAAATCACAAAATCACAGAATAGTTGAGGTTGGAAGATACCTCTGTAGGCTATCATGTTCATCTCCTATGCTAATGGCAGACAACTAGAGAGGGCTGCTAAAGACTGTGTCCAGACAGACAAGAGCGTGTACTCCATAACACTCCATATAATCTGCTGCAGTGTTTCACCATCATTCCAATAATAAAAAGTTTTTTTTTTTCTTTTCTTATGTTTAAATAAAATTTCCTGCTTTCCAATTCTGCCACTGAATAACTAGATACCTCAGAAAAGTCTAAATCCATCTTCACTTTGCCCTACTCCCTCAGATACTTAAACACACTGATTTGAACCTTTGGATTTGGATAAAAGTAACTAAAGTGTTGAATGAGATCTGTTGCAAACAGAGCATTCAAGCCTATAATATTCTTTGCTAAAAGGAAAAAAAATATATATATATATAGGAATATATTTCAATGTTTGCCTATAGGACTGAGCTAGCAGCAAGATGATAAAAACCAGATAACTTGTAAGAGAAGAATCCAGCATCAATCAAAATTGTCAGCTAGCCCTCTTCAACTTGGCAAGAATTAAAACATGAATGAAAAGTGATCCCGATGAACATATAGTAAAATTATATTTGATAGAACTATATAACTTAGAGATTTTTCCCAGTTATTTACTGACACTGATATTTAAAATGATTTTTTTTTTTCATTCTTTAAGTAAACTATTAGACTTTTAGAATCTCTTCCCTAGCTATCAACTGAAGTTCATAAATCCCATAAAAAAATATATATAGAAATGTTCTATAAAGTATGTACTTGACCAGTATTTAATAGTTTGGAATACAAAATCAGCCTCAAACTTTAACAATTAAAACAAAACAAAACAAAACAAAAAACAAAACCAAAACAAAACAAAAACATAGCTAATCACAGGCGTAAAGCGTGTCTTCAGGAGATCTATATATTAGAAGGGAATTTCAGTGATTCTGCTGCTGTTGAATAGTGTTAACTTTCAGAGATGCATTGCCACATGGTGTGTGATAGGGAGATACTAAGGAAAGTCAAGTGTAAGAGTGTGAGATTTGCAACTTTAAAATTTGTTATCAAGTGGAATACGACAAGCAAAAATTCTATAAAAGATCTCAAGGACCAAAATACACTAGTAAAATTGTGAAAAGAACTCCCTGAGAGTAGCCCTGCTGAGAAGGGCTTATGGATCCTTGTAAATGATAAACTTACCATGAGCCAACAGTGCGTGCTTGTAGCCCAAAAGGCCAGTAGAATCCTAGGCTGCTTCAGACATGGCCAGCAGGGATAGGGAGGTGATTGTCCTCCTCTACACTGCCCTCATGAGATCCCATCTGGACTACTGCATCCAGATCTGGGGCCTCCAAGACAGGACAGACATGGAGCTTTTGAAGAGGGTCCAGAGAAGAGCCAGGAAGTTGATCAAAAGGCTGGCACATCTTTCCTATCAAGACAGGCTGAAGGAGTTGGGCTTGTTCAGCATGGAGAAGAGATTGAAGGCTCAGCTACCTGCCCAGTCTTGGCCAATCTCTGTCCCCAGGGAGCTAGCTACCTGATGCCTAGCTGAGGCTGACCTTGAGTCCCTGGCTGCACTGTTCATGACTGGTGTGGTGGAATGGATCCTGCATGTCACTCCTTGCTCTTATGGCCCCAGTGGGAGCCCCATGCTCCCAGTGCTTCAGGCTACAAGGAGTCATCAGCCCTTGTGACATTCTGACACTTCAGTGAAATACATATTTTTGTATAGGAGCTAGGAAAAAATTCCCCCATTTCCCTTTATGTCCTTTCACAAACTGTTTTATGATGGAGTTTCTGGCTTTTGGGGTGGACCTAGTAAGTAATCTCATTTGCTTGGAGAATCTCCCAGTTCATTGGGTTCTATTATCTTCAGATATGTCAAACGCTAGATATGACCAAGAAAATAAAACTGCTATGTTTAAGATTTATACCAAACCATGTGCTCAGTAAAACTGTATATTACCTTGCCTAAAACTTAAAAGTTAAATGACAATAAATAAATAATAAAGAAATAAATTCTTTTGTAGTTAAATCTCATAAGAAGCAATTCTGAAGAGTGAAGAAACTCTAACACTGTTTTGAAGAGCCAGAGGAAGAGCTATAGATATAGTTTTCTTTGTTCCTTGCTGTGGTGAACAATAAATACTATAAATATTTAATAAAACAGATTAGGACATTATTCTCTTGTTCAAAAAAATGTTTTCTATGATTCACTATCTCCCATTACATGAAATAGAGTATTAATATCTGATATTTGTGTGTGTATTCACACTGGTGTAAGCGAAATAGAAAAGAAAAATTAGGATCCTTTTCTGGTGGTAGTAATCTACAGCATGTCTTTCAAATAAATATGTAGAGCATATTCTTTTTATCTGGCAATGGCAGGATCCACTTTTTATATCACAGCTAATTATTCAGGATACTTACCTGAATGAGCAAGACACAGCCCACAAGAATAGATCACTTAATTAAACACAATAAAAATGTTTTAACTATTGATAGAAAGGACAGGAAAAAAGAGGTACCCACTGCAGACTACCCAGTTATATTATAATAAATAATCAACCAAAAAGAAATTAAGCAAACAAACAAACATGAAATGAATTTGGATGCAACTCTCTTGAATCTTGAGTACATAATATCTAAATATCACCTAAAAGAGAAAGTAGAACTCAAAGAAGCAAGCGATTGGTCACTATGACAGTTTCTGCTTCTTTTCCACATAACAAGTCTAAACATTTGAAGAAATGTTCTTCAAGAACTGCTGCAGCACGGTCTCCCCTGCATGGTCTGAAGTTCTGTCATAGAGTCTGCTCCTGCACAGGCTCTACGTATGCTGCAGATTCCTTCAGGCCACATCCAGCATGGTATCCCATGTGTTGCAGGGGAACTTCTGCTCCAGTGCCTGGAGCACTTCCTCCCTTCTTTCTTCACTAATCTTAGTGTCTATAGGATTGCTTCTCTACGTTTTCTTGCTGTTCTCTCCAAGCTGCTGGTGCACAGAATTTTATTCCCTTTTCTGAAGTATGCTCTCATCAGTGTTGCTTATTGACTCAGCTTCTGCTTGTGGTGGGTCTTGTTTTTGCTGGAGCCAGCTCTTATCTAATACGTGTTGGCTTCTGGACTCTTCTTACAGAGGACACCCTCGTCACCCCCCACTGCCAAATTATTGACATATAAGCCTAATACACAAATTAAGCAAAATAAATCATGTGACTAGCCAAGTACTTTGTGCTTTGGTGAGAGAATAAGGATGCTGATATTTCCCCTCCCTCTCCTTTCTCATCCTCTTGCTTACTCTTTTTTTTTGTTGTAAGGATTGTTAAATAATTTTTTTTTTTTTTTCCCTTCAGTCATCTTGGGTGCTTTATTTATTTATTTATTTATTTATTGGGGATGGGGGGGTGGGGGAGTGTTGGTCTCAGTTTACTGTGATTCTGAGCTGGTTTTAGTTTGTTTTTGTCTTGAGTCTGTCAACTAAGCCTACGGACAGGGACAGCATCTATTGTGCAGCCTGCAAATTTCAGTGGGGCATCAACAAGAAAAAGAATTAGAATGTGTTGAGAATATGCATTCAGATAAACTAAGAAGACACAAGACTGACAGGAAGAAGGAAAAACTCCCTCAATCTGACAGTCATACTTTTGTCAAATATCTCAGTGGACTGACGATTTACTGTAACTCTCACTCCAACGTTTTAGAAAATCTGATGATTTTTCTCATAGAGGAATATTAGAAGAATGAGCATAATACCAGAGCAGAAGGAGTAGATAGATAGTGAATTTTTTCCTTGTATAACAATTTCAAGGATATTATTTATGAGGCATTTTGTTATGGAATTGAACTACAAGTACAAGCTTTAATGATGTTGGTCTAATAGGAACTGTTTGTTGTACTTCATATAGATTGTTAAAATATTAATTGGAGTAACAATTAATTCTTGTCTTCGTATAAATAGAGTAACTCTTTATGCTATAAGAAGACTTAGAATATGATGAATGCTTTAAGGAATGGTGGCTAATCCTTAATCAGAAGCATTATTTCATATGGATACAACAGAGAATTACAGTATAGTGACTGAAATCTGACAGAGCTGGGCAATGTGACACGATGTTAGAGTGGTTTTCTTAAGAAACAAGAAAGCAGTGGGGTGACCTCATTGCAGCCTTCCAGTACCTAAAGAGAATGTACAAACAGGAAGAGAGTCGACTCCTTACAAGGGTAGGTAATGGCACGGCAAGGGGAAATGGTTTTAAGTTGAATGAGGGAAGATTTACATTGGATATCAGAGGGAAGTTCTTTACCAGGAGTGTGGTGAAGTGCTGGAACAGGCTGCCCAGAGAGGCTGTGGGTGCCTTGTCCCTGGAGGTGTTCAAGGCCAGGTTGGATGGGGCCCTGGGAAGCCTGGTCTAGTATTAGATATGGAGGTTGGTGGCCCTGCCTGCAGCAGGGGGGTTGGAGCATGATGATCCTTGAAGTCCCTTCCAACCCAAGCCATTCTAGGACTCTATGACACTTGCTTTGTACTAGGTATTTCCAGTCTGTCTACAACATTATATCAAAAGATAGTGATTGTTGTTTCCAGTCTTATTGTTCTCTGCTTATTTCTTTTATTGTCACCATAGAAAATAGATTGCTTGTATTATTAGTTGCATGGTTTGGTATCAGTGACAAAGAAATTTCCCAAAATTTTGCTGACAGAGTGAATATTTTTTATAGGTTGTTTGTATTGAAGTATAGTGTGGGAGGAAGATGATGTGACATAAATGTGGTGTTTATAAGCTGAGTAATTTATGATCAGGAATCCAAAGACAACTCAAAATCTTGTGCAGAATTTCATGAGGAAGTGGAGAACCTCATGACAAACTTCTACCTCCTGATCCTGTTAGAAATACAGTTCACAAAGATGCAAGATTTTTTTAATACTCTGTAGATAGTTCTTTGCTTGTATTGGAGAGTCTAAATAAGTGAGGTGCTCTGTTGCTGACATCTAGTGATTGCAAATCAGAAAAAAAAATGTTATGATGCGAAGCCTGGTAAAGAATTTGCTGTAACTATAGTACAACAGAATCTAAGTTCCAGAAAGTGCTGAGGAAAGCAAAGGGAAGAATAAAACACAGACCTAGGGAAAGTTATCTTCAGTCTTCTCAGGGAACTGCTAGGCTGGATCCCATGATATACTGCCCCAAAAGATACTGCTCCAGGATATCTGGCTGACCTTCCAAGACAACCTCCAGAATACATCAGAATATTCCATCCAAGATATATATAATTAAGTAGGCATAACAGGAAGCCATCCTGAGTTAAATGCCAAAAAGAAGAATGTAGAAGGGGGAAAAATAAAATAAAATAAATTAAAATAAAATAAAATAAAATAAAATAAAATAAATAGAAGAGATACTAAGAGTAATATAGACAAAATACTCAGAAATGCAGAGATGGAATTAGAAAAGAGAAAGCTCAGCTGAAATTACTATTAGTATGGGATGTGAAAGGCAATGATAAAGGATAAAGGCTTCTGTAGACACATAGCAGCAAAATGAGATCAGGGAAATTATTGAGTAATAACACAAAGAAAGACTGGAGTAATCAGTCTTAACATTTGTCTTTACTAGCAAAAGCTGCTAGCATATCTCTCAGATTTACAAGCCAGATAAGAGAATTCAGACAGAATTCTTACTTACTATAGAGGATATTCAAAGTGGGGACCATTAGAAACATATAGGACATACACAGTTCAACAAAGCAAGTTTAGATGCATCTGAAAGTGCTATTACAGAATCACAGAATAGCCCGGGTTGGAAAAGACCTCAAAGATCATGAATCTCCACCCCCCCACCCCATCACAGTCAGGGCCAACAGCTTCCACGTTTAATACTAGACCAGGCTGCCCAGGCCCCATCCAACCTGGCCTTGAGAAACCTCCAGGGACAGGGCATCCACAACCTCTCTGGTCAGCCTGTTCCAGCACCTTATCACTCTCATAGTAAAGAACTTCCCCCTGACATCCAACCCAAACCTTCTCTCCTTTGATTCAGCAAATTTAATCCCTGAAGTCAACTCTGTCTCAGGTTTTAATTTGCAATTATTTTCACAACATCTGGTTAAAACGTTTCACACTGAGTCCTATTTTTTCCTACCTTCCTTCAAAATGCATAGTTCCCTCTAAAATGAGATTCCTGTAGCAGAAATCTCAACTCATCAGGATGTACATCATACTAGTGCCAACACTAATTTTTTAATCACACCAGCTGTGCCATATACATTGCATTTCATAGAATCACAGAATGGATTGCGTTGCTCCAGAGCCTCATCACCCTCCAAGTAAAAAACTTCCCTGAAATCTAGCTGTCGTTCCTGTTCAAAAGCTCCCTTTAAGCACTGGAAGGCCATAATGGGGTCTCCCTGGAGCCTTCTCTTTTCCAAGCTGAACAAGCCCATCTACATTCAGCCTGTCTTCATAAGAGAGCTAGCTGCTACAGTCCTCTGATCATCCTTTTGACCCTCATCTAGACGTGCTCCAACAACTCTACAACTTTCTTGTACAGAGGGCATCAGGCCTGAAAGCAGTTCTCCAGATGGGTCACCACCAGAGCAAAGCAGACGTGGAAAATCACCTACCTCACCTTGCTGGTAACCCCTTCTCTGATGCAAGTCAGGATACCATTGGCCTTCCAGGCTGCATGCGCACACTGCTGGCTCATGTTAAGTTTTTCATTTACCAGGACCCCTAAATCCTTCTCTGCAGGGCTACTCTCAAGAAATTTTTCTTCCAGTCTGTATACACATCTGGGATTGCCCTGACATAAGTGCATTGCCTCACACTTAACCTTGTTCAATCTCATTAGGTTAATATGGGCCCACTTTTCATTTTTCAGAATCCCTTTGGATGGCTTACTTTCCTTCTGTTATACTGACTGCACCTTTCAAAGTAACCTTATAGTCAAACTGATGGTTTTGCGAACTATGATTTGCATTGGCAGTATATAGACAGAAAAGTGGAAAATTGGATGGACTACCAGATCTTAAGTTTTAATGTTTTAAAATCTAACAGCCAGTCAGTTGTGAGTGATGTTCTTCTGTGATCAATACTATTTAATGTCCACATTAACAACCTGATTGATGAGAAATAATTGGGTGGTGACTACTGATGTACAACAGGCCACTCTTATCCTTCTCATTCTCTCTTTCTTTCTGAATCCCTGCTTTTCCCCACCTTTACTCCTTCCCCTACACTTCTTAGAAATTTTTACATAGTGGCAATGTCTCCCCCTCCAATATCTGTAGCATTTATGCTCCTCTAGATTCACATTTCTTATCAGTTACAAATCATGGGCTGGCCTTCTTCAAAGGAGTGCCTGGAATTTCTTGATAGCCCATAGATTAGTGTCTATAGAATGCTGGTCTTCATTGATGTCTGCTTTAACACTTACTTATCAGATTTATATGTCTGTGTGATTTATCTTTCCCTGTTAGTTTTCATTTTGAAATGTTGTTTGACCTAATAACCTTAGTGAATCAAATACTCTCAGGTCCCATACACCAGTCAGTGACCTGCTAGGGGACAGCTTCTTAGAAAATGACTCAGTGACCATGGTAAACAACAGCCTGAATATGAGCCAAACAGGTGAAGTCCCTAGTGACTGGAAAAAAGGGAACATCATCCCCATTCATAATACGGGTAAAAAAGGTGACTCTGGAAACTACTAACCTGTCAGTCTCTCCTCTGTGCTGGGGAAGATCATGGAACTGATCCTCCTGGAAGCTATGCTAAGGCACATGGAAGGTAGGGAGCTGATACGAGAGAACCAGAATGGTTTCACCAAGGACAAATCCTGTTTGACCAACCTAGTGACCTTTTCTGATGGTGTCACTGCATCAACGGACAAGGGAAGAGCCACTGATATCATCTATCTCAATGTCAGCAAAGCTTTTGACATAGTATCCCACAACATCTTTCTCTCCAAACTTGAAATGTATGGATTTGACGGGTGGACTGTTGGATGGACAAAGAACTGGATGCAGGATTGAGTCCGGAGAGTGGTTTTCAATGGCTCAGTGTATAGATGGAGACCGGTGATGAATTGTGTCCTCCAGAGGTCAGTGCTTTAATATCTTCATCATTAACATTGACAGTGGGGTTGAGTGCACCCCAGCAAATTTGCTGATGACACCAAGCTGTGTGGATGTGGTCAACACACCAAAGGGATGGGATGCCATTCAGAACAACCTAGACAGGCTTGAACAGTGGGCCCAGATGAAACTAATGAGGTTCAACAAATCCAAATGCAAGATCATACACCTGGGTTGAGGCAACACCCATTACCAATATAAACTGGGGGATGAAAGAATTGAGAGCTGCCCTGCCAGAAAAGGTCTGGGGGTACTGCTGGATGACAAGCTGGATGAGAACTAGCAATGAACCCTTGCAGCTTAGGAAGCTGACTATATTCTGGGCTGCATTAAAAGATGCGTGACCAGCTGGTTGAGGGAGGTGATCTTCTCTCCCTATTTATTCTGTGCTGGTAAAACCTCACCTGGGGTACTGTGTCCAGATGTGGAGTCCATAGGACAGGAGAGACAGAACAAGAAAAATGGCTTCAAGCTCAGGGAAGGTAGATTTAGGCTAGATATAAGGAAAAAATATATATACTGTAAGGGTGGTGAGGCACTGGAGCAGGTTACCTAGTGTTGTGGTTGATGCCCCATCCCTGGAGACTTTCAAGGCAAGGCTGGGTAAGGCCCTGGGCAATCTGATCTAGCTGTGGTGTCTCTGTTCATTGCAGGGGAGCTGAACTAGATGGCCCTCACAGGTCTTTTCCAGCTCTAAGGATTCTATGACTCTATGAGTCAACAGTACAACTTTGTGAATCTGTGGTTTGCCAGATGCATGCTGGTCTAAATGAGTAGGAGTAGCCTGCAGGTCAAGAGTAGAGATTCTTCCCTTCTATGCCACACCTGTGTGACCATACTTATCATGTTGTTTCAGGCTCTGGGCTTGCCAATGCAAGAAAGATACTGGCATGCTAGGTACAGAGTCCAGAATAGTCTTAGAGACGGACAGAGGCTTGGGCATATATCATAGTGGATATGCTAAGAGAGCTGGGTTTATTCAGTAAGTAAGGAAAACTAAAGGTAGATGTTTGTTATTGTCTTTGAGGACCCAAAAGAAGGTCATAGAGAAAGTGGCCTAACAGGGGTTTCAAGCACAAGGACAAGAGGCCAAGATTATATGTTGCACTGTGAGAAAGATTACTACTAAATGCCAGTGAAAAAAACTCCACAGCGATTATTTAAGCACTGGAACAGATTGCTTAGGGAAAGCTGAACAAGGCACTTAAAAGTGTGATCTAACTTTTAAGTTAGCCATCCTTTCTGAAGGGGAATAAACTAGATGACCTACAGGGTCCTTTCCAACTTAAGCTATTCTGTAACTCTCATTTAAAGATCAGGACTGGCCCAGAGCAAACTGTTTTAATGAAAGAAGAGAAACACTTTCATTTGTAAGATTTCAAATGTAAAGTTTGAATCCAAGTGGAAAACTGTATTCTGATTTAATTTTATTATTATTATTATTTTCAGGAGTTATGCACAATTCATATAAACTTGTTGTCCTTACAAAGGAATGTTCTATTTATCATTTAAGAAATTTTCCTTAGTTTTACAAGATTTGATTTCAAGTGACTGAATAATAATAAAACATTCCTCATACAACTATATGAAATCTATAAACTGGTCTTAGAAACCGTAGCAAGTGCACAAGCCATCTAATGTGCCTATTCCTGAATCTGAAATTTAAAGTGTTCCATCTGAGTTCATGCCTTGCACTTAAGAGAGAGACAGCTAGCATTGCAGAGCTCAAGGGAGGTACAAATATTTTTTCTCAGTAAGTACTGGTGACCTTGAAGCCTTTCTGGCTTGCAGTGATGAGGTAAAAATTTTTAACCATGAGGTTGTGCAACCCACACATTTCAAAATCTGATTTTGAAAAAAAAAAAAAAAAAAAAAAAGTGTATCAGACTTCCAATTTATTTCTGTTTCTTGAACTTTGCCCTACCAAATGCTTCTTGTTTCAAAATATATTACTCAGCTTTTTTTCCAAATGACCCACAGCAGGAGTGCTCAGCCTGTGACCCAGGATCTATATATACATACCTTGTGGTCAGTTCAAGTGAGGCTGCTTTAGCTGTGCTGCAGCACATGGTTTGAAGCAAGGAAGCATAGAAGCTGTTATGGAATTGGCTCAACAGAAATCCAGCAGATTGAGAACACGGTTGAGGTTAGCCTTCACTGGTCTTCCAGGACTAAAGTATATCCTAGTCCAAAGTGAAAACAGTTTGGGGCCCCATGGGATGTCATTATTATCTCTCTTGGGCAAAGCATTTCTAGAGCTCCTGTATTAGGCCTCAGAGAGATATCTTACAACCTCAAGTCATGTAAATTTCTGAAATGTATTTCAAAAGGCTAATAAAGCTAGCCACACACCACTAGGAAGTTTATGCTGGATACTGTGACAAAAGCCATCATAGAGTCATTAAGGTTGGAAAAGATTTTTAAGAACATCAAGCCTAACCATCAACCCATCGCAACATCATGAAACATGCAACATTTTCCTATGACTACACAGGCTTGGAAAATAAGTATAACACTTTTCATGCTTCAGAAATCAACATATATTTGCCCTCCTCTTTCTCTCTCTGTTTTTGTTGTTGTTGTTGTTACTGAATTTCCTACCTTTGTATTGAAGAATGCATATATTTAAGATTTGGAAAATATGTACAAGGAGATAACTTCTCATTTCTGATTGGGGTGATTCTTCACATTACTCTAACAGGTGTTTTCTTCTAAGACCCGAGTTAGGTCTTAGAAGAAAAATTAGGAATTAATGCTAATTTATTAATTAAATTTAATTTATTAATGCTAATTAGGAATTAATGCTAAATTAGGAATATCTGAATAACTGTATCATTTTATCATATTTTGATGACCGTAGAGACAATAAGTATACTTCAACTGTGCTGTTGTAAGTGCTTTACGTAGTCTGAATGAAAAAGGTCATGTTGCCTTTTCTATCATCATTGAAATCTTTCACCTTGGCATGCTTTTGTGAAAACACTCAATGAGTAAGATTGCTTTGAAGGCAAGTTTCCTAATCAGATTTTTATAAAGAGATATCCTTCCTTGCTAATCTTAACAGGGCAGTAGAATGCCAATTGGTAATTGAAGTACCTCTGTCAAAAAATGAAATATCAATCAAACTTGTCATTAAAAAAAAAGAAGTTAAAAGGTATACAAATGAATCTTATTTCATTTTGAGCCAAGGACTTTTTAAAAGAGAAATACTGATTTATGCAACCATCAGGTTTGAATGCATACAACACAACTTTCTCAGATTGAATTCTATTGATTTTCTATAACAATGTCAAGCATTCAGTGCATCACAGCAGTGGCGAGACTGCAATAAATAATCCCTTCAGAAAGAAAGTGATTCTTCTCTTCTTAAATACATAGGTGAACATCTTGTTCTCCTACTCCTTCACTGTATTGTATCTTAAACTGTACAATTTTAGAACTTCCTAACACCCTGACTTCATATTCATTTAGGAAAACATGCTTTGTTTTTCTTATGACCTTCTTTATGCTCTTGCCTCTGGGACAAACTGTTAGAACAGTATGCCATGCTGTTATGAAATTTGAAGAGATGTAAAGAACAAAATAAATGCCAGAAAATTCATCTCTGAATAGTTAACAGTTATATGCAATAGTGGCAGAAACTGAGCAGCACAACAACAAATTTAAAAGATTAAATTATACACATAAGATCCATATTTTGAAAATGTAGCAGATTTGTAACACAAACTGAGTACACAAAATAATATTTCTAATGAGATCTGCAGTGTTTCTGATCACACTGTTGGTCATAATCACTTTTCTGATATTGTTAGTTCTGGTTATTTGAAATTAATATTTATAGGCCAAGACTGTCATTTTAAATCTGAGTTTGATGGGCTTAGCATTCCACACCATATTTATTACTTGCTTTGTTATTGATTTGTTAGTCATTTACTATTCTTTTTCATACATATGATTTAAAGTTGGTAAATAATTTAAATTGCAGTAGGATATTCATTTCAGGCACCTTCAAATTCTATTTTGAAATGCTTATCATGAACATAGCACTGCACTGTTTCTTATAAGAAATGACATATGCTTTTCAGCTAATGTCTCTACACAAAAATCTACTGCAATCCCCAAAGTGTATGCAACCTGGCCGATTTGAAATACATAATGCACGCTTTACAAGTGATACTAAATATAATAAAAGTCTCACTATCTTACAGGAAATAAGAAATAAAAAGAATTTCGGATTATCTTCCCAATTTGTTTAATTCATTTTTATATTATTTTATTTCAAGAATAAGAAAAGAACCAATTTGTCTTTATGGTTTTTTGTGTGATTCCCTTTATATCAAGGAGTACCCATGTCTATTCAGCAGTTTCAATAGTGCAGGTAGGCCTTTTATTTTAATTGTCTAAATTTGGTCAATAGTGATACTTGTTTGTAAACACAATGGGTTGAAATTTTTATCTGATATTGAATTTGTGCAAGAATGGGACTGATATTTCCCTCCGGTTTTGAACTTTTATTTCATTTTAACAGTTCCAAACAAGAAATATTTGAAGGAAATCATGAAAGAAAGAGTAGTACAAGAATGATTACTTTTTTATTAACCCTAACTTCTATAAACATCTTGCTTCTGAAATTTTACTGAGCTCAATCTATCTTTGAACCCAGTAAAGAATAAAAGACATCTTCTGTGGGTTATTTGAACACAAATATATTTTGGGTATTTTGACTCATCCTGTACAACACCTGTTACCATTTTGAAGAGAGTCCGTGACAACCACACTCCTTCATGTCTGAAGTTTGATAGTTTGAATCCTTCTGCTATCTTTTTCTGACTTAGGGTGGTTTAGAGTAGAAAACGAAGATGCTTACAAAACCAAAATATCTGAAACTACTTAAAATGTCATGTAGGTGACCACAAATATCACCAAACATATAAACTCATTCTTATAGTAAAACAAACTGGAACATGAAATGGCGCTGTGTATGGTGAAAAGAAAGAAAAATCTGAGTTCTCTCTGAGAACTCATTTTTTTCTTCTGAAATATTTATTTCCAGAATTTTTCAATAAATGAATTAGAGACAGTATTGTAGAACGCAACCTGGAGTTGTAAGGGAAATAAATAGACCTAATAACATTTTACAATTTTTCATGTCTGTAATACCTGAAGTTTGTAAATATGAAAATGATGAGATTTCTTTCTCAAGTTTCTGGTTTGCTTTTTGTTGTTGTTGTTTTGTTTTTTGTTTGTTTGGTTGGTTGGTTGTTTTTGTATGGTTTTGTTTTGTTTTTGTTTTGTTTTGTTTTGTGTCTGTATTCCAATACCTCCCATAACTTTTTACCTGATTTCTGCCAAACATGAGGGAAATGCTAAGATGTAAAAAATGAAATTCATAACAATCAGTTATAATGTAGAGGAGAAAAACCCAAATTGTAATTTCTCCTTTGAAAAAGCGTCAGCCAGAAGCAGATGTTCAGAAAGTGTGTACTCACTAGACATCAGTGTGCATATTGCCAGTCCAAAACTCAGGCTGGAAACATAGGTAAATATGGGTATAACATCAATAATACCACAGAGGAAGATGAATACCAAAGAGGAAGATGAAGATGAAAATGACAGAAATGTTTTGAAAATGAGACTGCAATAGTCTTGGCAATCAAAGGAAATAAATCTTGTTTATTTAAATGTTCCGCATAAAGACTTTCAAAAATGTGAATAGCCCCTAACTAATTGATTAGAGCCCAACTTCTGTGCCACTCAATGGATTATATGTCATACAATTACTAATGCCTAGGTTATTTGTCCTAACTTGTGCTTGCTTTCTCACTTTTATTGGAGCGAGTCAGCTTTTTATAGTGTCTGCTCGTCTATATCCCAAATTCTGAACAAAAATTAAAGAGGAGCAACCTCACTTGTGCTGAAAGCAGAAGATCCTTCAAGCTCTGTGCTCTGTCTACACATTTCTCTTCATGTTTGTGTAAACTGTTACAGTATTCTGTTTGCAGACTGACACCTACGTCAGCTGTAAAGCAGCTGACACCTAGGACACAGAATCATGGAATGATAGGATCATATAATTGTTTGCATTGGAAGGGACCTTTAAGATCATCTACTTCCAACCCCTCTGCTATAGGAAGGGGCATCTTCCTCTAACCAGGGTTGCTCAAAGTCCCATTCAGCTGGCCTTGAATGCTTCAGGGAGGGAACATTCACAACCTCACTGAGCCACCTGTTCCACTGTCTCACCACTCCCACAGTAACGAATTTCTTCCTAATATCTAGTCTAAATCTTTTTGCTTTCTGTGGATGGAAACCAGGGAAAACAGAGCTGGCATTTGTTTCATATGGAGTTACATTCTGTTATGGAATTAGTATGTGGCTAAAGTGTCTTGGAAACCTGTAGACTGCAAAGAACTTGCAGGATCAGTGATCTCAAGAAAGGGACAAAGAATAATCAACTATGTCCAAAAGCCTCATTGCTCCTGTCTCAATAAAGGTGGATTATTGTGTTTTTTTGTTTTTTTTTTGTGTGTTTTTTTTTCCAGCACCTCATTTCTTCTGTGATTTCACTGTCATCAGACTAAATGTTCATTGACATCAGACACTGTCAATAAGTTTAAAGAGTCTTTTCCAATTTAATATGTAAAAATTAGGAGCTTATCAAAATGCATATCAAAAGAACCTCCTGTCTACCCTTAGATGCAAACAGACAGGGCTTGCTCTTGGTCTCACACTCCAGTCTCACAGCTTTTCACAGTGATAGGGTCTATCAAACAGTCTGATAAGCTCTTTGGTGACTCGCTCACAGTAACACCCTCCCCCACAGATGTTAAGTATAGATTGTGATTATTGTACTGCACACTGATTGTTAAGAAATTGAACTGCTCTTCAGGAAGCTCAGATGATTTAAAATTCTGAGTGACTGAAATTCTAAATAACAAGACAGCAATATATTTGATATTAATTACTAACATTTTTGTGTAACAGTAAGCTGCACTGAACTGCTAAAGATTCTAAATAGCAATAAGCTATGCAGAAGTTGTTTCTTTGACAGGTTAAGGAGCACTAGCAACCTCATCATTGAAAGAGTACACTGACTCAGCTACTCCTACTGTTAGAAGAGAATTATTAGAGTTTTGACCCTGGTCTTAAACCTAACAAAATGAATCAATAAAAGAAACACCCCACAAAACCACGGAAATTAAATATTTAAGATTTTGCTTAAAAGAATAATAAGACTTCCTATGCAGGGACAGAATCTGGGGATAGAATGAAAAGATTGGTGTTTTTTATAAAACTTATGCATATACTTTTATGAAACTTAATGTGGCATGTCTTAAGAAGACTATGGAAATCAGTGAAATTAATTATGAAATGTGCAGAGGAAGGATCAAAGGAAAGAATGAAGATAGACTAAAAAGAGCAAGTAGGGATGAAAAGAGGGAAAAGAAGATTAAAATCACTGTTTGGTTGTAAGCAAGATACTGGTCAGTGCACTTGTCTAAAATACTCCTGTGCCTGATCACTGAAGTCTGTCCTATCTCATGAAACTGTTCTTATTTTCCCTGTTGTGATAGTGCAGACAATGAGTACAGTACTGATAACACTGTCTGGCTAAGACAGATAACAACCACATATCTGTCTCAAACTTGAGGCTGAAATAACTGATAGCAGACGGCTGGTTTAGCAGCTGAGGGTCTATAGAACATGCACAAACAAACAAACAAACAAACAAAGAAAACCTATGAGTCAATCTAAATAGTGGGCAGTCCTAGGACCCCTTGAGCTCTCCTGTGTGGCTGCTGGCTTTACAATATGATCTCCCCTTGAATAGGGGTGATTCTTGAGGTTATGACTGCACAGAGATCTCTTAAACCTTAATATTAAGAGACACCTTGCCAATATAGATTCTCGGTAGTGACTAATGGATGGTGGTTTTTTTTTTTTTGTTTGTTTGCTTTTGTTTTGTTTTGTTTTGTTTTGTTTTAAATTTGTTGTCTTTGCTAAACTTATATCCCTATGGAGCATAGATGTAAGTTAATTCAGCTACAGCTGTGCTCCTTGCATCTTTGTTTTATGGAATTGAGAAAGTAAAGGGCTACACTCTGAACCTCATGACTCAAGGGGAGGGTCACATGGATAAATGCATTTAACACTGCTTTCTATGCTGTAAATAATCAACTGTACCTTTCCACCTCAAATCTTCATGGTATCATAGAATCGTTTGAGTTGGAAGGGACTTCTAAGAGTCATCTAGTCCAACTCTCCTTCAGTGAACAGGGATATCTACAGCTAGATCAGGTTGCTCCAAGCCCCATCCAACCCAATCTTGAAGGTCTCCAGGGTTGAGGCATGCACCATCTCTCTAGGCAATATGTTTTGTTTGTTTGTTTGTTTGTTTGTATGTTTGTTTACCTTCCTTATATTTATTCTAAATCTCCCCTCTTTTATTTTGAGACCATTTCCCCTTGTCCTGACACAACAGACACTGCTGAAGAGTCTATCATCATCTATCTTATAGCTCCCCGTTAGATACTGAAAGGCCACTATCAGGTCTCCCAAGAGCCTTCTCTTCTCCAGGCTGAACAGCCCCAGTTTTCTCTGCCTGTCCTCATAGGGAAGGTGTTCCATTGCTTGTATTGTTGTTGTGGCCCTTCTCCAGATGTGCTCCAATAGGTCTATATCTCTCCTGTACTGAGGACTCCGCATCTGGATGTAGTACTTCAGATGAGGTACCAGCTCAGAGTAGAGGGGCAGTATCACCTCCCTCAACCCGCTGGTCACACTTCTTTTAATGCAGCCCAGGATACATTTGGCTTTCTGGGCTGTGAGGCATATTGTTTTTGGCTCATGTTCTGCTTACCATTCACCAGTACCCACAAGTCCTTTTCAGCAGGGCTGTGGTCAATTCTTTGTCTTCCAGCTTGTATTGGTAGTGGAGATTGCAGTGACCAAGGTGCAAGACCTTACACTTGGATTTGTTGAACCTCATGAGTTTCACAAGGGCCCAACTGCTTGGGTTTTTCTAGTCTCTCTGGATGGCATCCCTTTCCTCAGGTGTGTTGACCACATCACACAGCTTGGTGTCATCCACAAATTTGCTGAGGGTGCATTCAGTCCCACTGTCAGCGCCATTGGTGAAGATGCTAAAGAGCATCAGTCCCAATACTGACACCCGAGGAACATGAATCACCATCGATCTCCTGGACACTGAGCCATTGACCACCACTCTTTGCATACAATTTCACATCCAATTCATCATCCATAGAATGAATCACAGAATCATAAAATTCCACCTGTAAAATCCTATGCATGCTATAGTCTGTCAATAAACACATCACCATTACTGTCTCACAAGTGAAACATTTTCTATCTGTGTATATAGCTGATCCTCTAGTGAACTTCAAACTAGACTAGTCAATGAGTATGATAGAGTATGTGAGTGACAGCATCTGGACAGACAGACCTCATGTAAGTATACTCCTTAGATCAAGATTAATAACTGGCAGATATTTTAGGTATAATAAATATAATAAAAATAAATAAATAAATAAATAATGTGTCCAGCTATCAGAGACATCCATCTTGTTCTTGTGCATGTTCTAGATGTAGATTTTAACCCTGATAAGCTGAAGAATAATGAACGGGAGTGGGCAGTGTTTTTCATCTTTATGTGACTTCTGAGAAAGGCACTGCTCTCTGTTTTAATCTGTGTGACCAGCCATGTCTCAAGAATCAAGAATATGTGTTCTGGCAAGGCCTGGAGATGCAGAGTCAAAGCAGCCTCACTTCCATCTGGCAGGGACAAAAGGACATCTCAATGTGAAAGATGTGATGTTATATATGTCAGGGAGGAACAGAAGTGGGTTATTCCACAAGGTGATGCAAGTCAGGAGCTCAGGGTGAAAACCAGGAAGTCAAGGCACTGACTAAGGTCCAGCATCACAGCCAGCATATTGAGGCAGATCATCCTTCCCTTCTATTCTGTCTTGGTAAGGCCACATCTGGAGTCATGAATCCAGTAACAGAAAGACATGAATATACTTGACAGGATCCAGAAAATGGCCAACGAGATTATTAAGTGACTGCAGCATCTTTCTGTCATAAGAGATGCTGAGAGAGCTTGGACTGCTTACCCTGTTAAGCAGATACCTCAAGAGGATCTCTTCATTACTGTATTGTGTCTGCCTAGTGTGGAGTTAGTTTTCTTCATAGCAGATGGAATGGTGCTGTGTTTTGTACTTGGGGCTAAAAAAAGTTGGTAGTACTGAAGTGTGGAAATCAAACTCCATAACCACTAAGTAGTTATAAAGCAGGTATGTTTAATAAGTGATGCACATACACCCTGGTGCAAGGGGGATACCTCCACCTCACTTGCACACCATTAGGAGAAAGCGTGCTGCAGATATAGGCTGAACTAATACATAATCAATAATTCATAGGAATTCAGATACATATTCATTACATTCCTGAGACCCCATTAGCATGCGGTCCCTCCCCCCTTGTGCGTGGGTAGTGAGTCGTGGGGGTGGTAGTGGGATGAAGGCTCATCATCTTCCTTGCTAAGGCTCCTAGCCTTCCTCGCTGTAAACTTTTGACCCAGGGGGGGGGGCACCCCCCAAACCAGTTCCAGTTTGCCCTGTGAACATCTAATCACCTCACTGTCCTCAGGCTGTTGCACCCTTATCTTTATGGCCTTCATCCCCCTTGTTATTCCAGACACAGTGTCTGCAATCCTCATTCTTCTACCAACTTTTACATAAACCATCTTTTCACTACCCCTGTCCCAGTTTCTGTGAAGTCCATTTCTCTCCCTTACTGTGGGGCCCTTCTCTCATCCTTCAGTACATCAGTGTTTTGGTTGTTGTCATCAGTGCTTACATCAAGACTTTCTCTCTTTTTCAGTCTCACTCTGTTTAGTGAGTAGTCTAGATGTAGACAGGAGATTGAAAGGGAAATGCAGATAAGACAGCTGACCTGAATTGACCAAATGAGCATATTTCTGACTGACTAAATTTACCTAAGGGATATTCACTATCATACAACTTTGTGCTCGACAATAAAAGCTCAGGGAAAGAGGAGGGAGGAGGAAAGTTCATAAATAAGGCATTTATTTTCCTAAGTAAACCTTACGCAGATTGAGGCCCTGCTTCCCAGAAAGTATGTGGCTTTACTTCACCTATTAAACTGTGTTTATCTTAATTCACGGGTTTTAAGCCTTTGCTCTTCAAATTTTCTCCCCCGTCCTGCAGAGTAGGAGAGAGTGAACAAACAAATGAGTGCCAAGGTCAACTCAGCACAAATAGTTATAAATTTACTGTGGGAATACATAAGGAAAGTGGAGTCAAACTGTTTTCTGTGGTGCACGTTGAAAGAAGAAAGGGCAAAAATTTAAAAACATGAAATTCCATCTAAACAAACAAAAGTGCTTCTTAAGCATGAATGTGGTTGTTGACTGTATCGCGTTACCCAGAGATGTTGAATGTCCACCTGAAAAGATATTGAAAACCTAAATGGACATTGGAAATTATCAGAAATGAGGCTGAAAATTGAAACAATGCAAACAGATGAGATTTAAGAGGGAAATGCAGATAAGTCCTGAGAAACACAGGAAGAAGCTGTTCCTTTCTGGGTTCTCCTTTACAGAGCCCTTTTGCTACAGGAAGATAGCTAAAAGCATGGGTCAAGGAAATTTCCTTATTATCTTGTAATGACAAGATTTTGAAGTTTTCATGGTTCAGATGGGGTCAGGATGAATGCCAGAAGAAAAGGAAATGGATGTCTAAGACTGGCAGTCTGCCCAAGATACCCAGTGCAATTTGCAGTATAATATGGAGGCATGGAAGATTATCAGAGAATGCCATATGTGTCCAAACTGTGAATAGCAACAAAACACTTCCAGCTAAGGCATCCTCATTGGAATGACCCTCAGGAGCATCTGACAGTTCAGTTTAGCTACTGATACATCTTCTGTAGCCCGCTTCTTTTACCCTTGAAAAATATAAATAGAGAATAAATTTTACCTCTTTACTTACTTAACAACCAGAAGATCTCCAAACAGACTGAGGCAATAAAAATAAATAAATCAACCAGAGACTTGAGCAGGCTAGGCTTTTATTGCCATTCTGTATTTTTCCAAAATAAATACGATTGTTATCACTGATGACTAGAACTTCCTTTTCGATTTCTAATTAATCAGATGATGAATGAACATCACAGAAAATTGTCTTCCAATTTATTCTTTATTAAATTTGCAAATACTATATTACAAATCACTGTTTTCTTGCAGTAAATCAAGGAGTTTTCAGATAAGGGGCTAGAAAGGCACAAAAATCTGGAAGGGGACAGAACCAGGACAGCTGACCCAATTGGGCAAGGAGATATTCCATACCGTATGAAATCATGCTCAGCAATCAAAACTGGGGTAAAGAAGGGGGGGGGGGAAGCATTTGTCTTCTGAAGTAACCATTATGTGTAATGAGCCCAGTTTTCCAGGGATTGGCTGAACAACTTTCTGCTGATGGGAAGTACTGACTAAATTCTTTGGGTTTTTTGATGGTGGTGGTGGTGGTTTTTTTTTTTTGTTTTGCATGTGTGGTTTTTGCTTTACCTAGCAAGATGCCTTTATCTCAACCCATGATTTCTCGCAAATTTTACTGTTACAATTTTCTCCCTAGTCTCACCAGAGGATAGTGAGCAAGAGGACATGTGTTGCTTAGCTTCTAAATGAGGTTAAACCATGACGAGTTCTCAAAAAGATTTTTAAGGAATTGCTAAATCGTTTCCAAAATAAGTTGATTATTCATTCTTGACTTAGACACTAAAAAAAAATACCTTTTCAGATAAAGGTACTTATTTGTTCAGTGATGTTCAGCTATAAATGTAAACCAGTTTTATGGAAGAGTACAAGATCTATAAAAAAAAACCTGAGACTCATCGAGATTTTAATGCTAGCAAATCATTGAGTAAAAAAGAGAAATAATCCATACGTAGAAGACTCTCATGCACCAGATAAGTGACATATCACTGGTCTATACCGTCAGCCTTCCCTTTAGTTTTCTAACCTCAGAGTCTATAGTACTTTAGTAAAAGAGCTACTCCAAATGTAATGCATCCTATTTTATTATGATGACCCCTGACATCAGAGGCATATGTTAGAAGTATGGCAGTAGAGGGTGAACCTTCCTGCCAATTTTCCTTTAAATTTGCTTCCCGTTCAATAGATGGCAGCAGACAAGCAACATGATAAAATGGCATCTGACATGGAAGTGCAGATGAAGAAAAGGTGCAGTAACCACCAGGGGCTAAACAGTGGATGTCAGCACAGTGAGTCATTGGGTGGTGTGTTTCATCAGTAATGGCAGCAATAGTGAGTCACTTCTACTGTTGTAGATTGCTACAAAGTACAGCATGCAGGCTCTTCTTCATCACTTCTAAAAGTGCATAGTGAATGACAGTGACTGTGTTGAAGAAGACAGTTCTATAGCTGAGAATTTGCTCTATCAGATAGTGTTATTGTGCTCTTTGTAGCTGTTGCAGTTTCCATGGAAATAAATAGGAGGAATTACTTTTGGAGCAATATACTAAGATGAAGTAATTTTAAACTCCTGAATTCCTTTGCTCATGCAATTAGATTTTTTTTTCCCCCCCCCTTTTTTTTATGCTGGAAAGTAGAATTTCTGAAGGAAATAGAGATTGCCCAGGAAAATGCAACCATGATTTCTTGTAGGCAACATCAAAGTGGTGACTTCAATCCAGGAACATTAGCACTATGAGTATAGCTTTGTTTAGTTGCCCTTAGGAACAGAAAATAGATACTAATTCTCTTTGTGAATAGAGATTATGATAGAAAAAGGGAAAATGTTTTCAAATTGAAGTAAGAGAATCAGATTGGATACAAGAAAAACGTTTTCTGTGATAAGGGTAGTGAAGCACTGGAACAGGTTGCCCAGAGAGGTGGTGGATGCCTCAACCCTGGAGACATTCAAAGTCTGACTGGATCAGGCTCTGAGTGACCCGATCTAGCTGTAGGTGTCGCTGTTCACTGCAGTGGAGTTGGACTAGATGATCTTAAAGTGTCCTTTATAACTCAAAAAACTGTATGATTCACAGCTAAACAAGTGGGAGATACTGTTTTGTTATGAGAAATTAGGTAAATATTCCTCTTTTGTATTTTTAAATATAAATACATGCAAATATTGTGAGATATATCACTAAAAATTGAACTGAATGTAGATGGTAGTACTTCTAAAGCATATGGTGTTGCAGAGTGTAGTGTATCTTTTGAAATCTACTAGAAAGTACAAGGTCTTAAACTCACTTATCCAGGTAAAAATAAAAGAAGTAATTTCAGCCTTTATTTGTCATGTATAGATATTCTGTGTTCAAATTGAATAGCTATGGTAGGAGCCATTTTCACATTATGAACTGGAAAATAAGATTTAAGAAAATTGAAGACCTATTGGTATTATCTCATCCTTATGTGGGAATGTGGGATTAAATCCTAGGATTTAAATCCATAAATGTTGAGTTCTTCCTTCTTTGCTACCCTTTCTGTAGGGAATATATATATATATATATATAAATGTATGTATGTATATATAAACAACATAAATAAATAAGTAAAATAGGAAGAAAAGAAAGCTGTACTTAAAATTATATTTAGATATTTCCTGACACATTACTGAAATAATGTTTGGACTGCAAGCCATTCAGAAGAATAGTAACTGGGGCACTCATCTGAGAAGTAGGAGACCTGAATTTTTATCATCTACAATATTTGAACTTCTCTACCATCACCACAATTGTCAATTCTTTTCCTGATTTGATTCAGAAGGAAGAACAAAGACAGAGATTTATAGAGCAAAATCTGGGACATCTGTCTTAGATTGAGACTACAACAACAAAAAGTGAATATTTTCAGGAACTAATAATGTTCAAGAGTAGTTTAGATGAATTTTATAGGGATGTCAAGTGCTTAAAGTATTTAGAACAAAATACTAATGCTCCATTTTACTCAATCAGAAAAGTAGACTTTAATACATTTCCTATGGTCAAATCACTGCAAATTCTTGTCCATATGTCACATTTTTTATGATTTTTTATTATCAGTATTCCACATGATATCATCATGTAGTGCACTGGGAGTTAAAGAGTTAATGCTCCAGTTCCATAAGACTACTGATATTTCTGGGTACCCGGTTCTGAGAAGTGAAGAATAGCTACATGCTCCAGAGGACTTTGTGCTTCCATTTTCTGTTCAGAGGGAAAGATAAAACTTTTAGCATATCAAGAGATACCTCTTTTTTTTACTTTTCTGCTTGCCTCTGCAATGTGTGCTCCCTAGCTGTCTTGCCTTTAGCATTAGAATAAAGCCTTTGGTTTTTGGACACTCTCTCATTTTATTTGATTTATTAGCTTCACTTCCAAACATGTTGTATTATATTGTATTATATTGTGTTATTTTGCATTCTGATATCTTTTTTAGTAAACTAGCTTTCTTCCTCTGATCACTGCCACTGTTCTGTTTTTAGGCCCATCTATCTCCCATCTCCCTACCCTTTCCCCTTTTCCTTTTTCCCCTTTCCTGGGCTGGGTCCCCCTGCCCCATTAGTCACAGAACTGGGCTGAACCAGTCTTTAAAACATTGACACAGTAGAATCATAGAATGGTTTGCGTTGGAAGGGAACTTTAAGACCATCTTGTTACAATCCCCTGCTATAGGCAGGGGCACCTCCTGCTAGACCAGGTTGCTCAGAGTCCCATCCCATGGCCTTGAATTCTTCCAGGGAGGGGGCATACGCAGCTTCACTAGGCAACCTGTTCCAATGTCTCATCACCCCCACAGTAAAGAATTTCTTCCTCATATCTAGTCTAAATCTACCCTCTTCCTGTTTAAAATAATTTTCCCTCATCTTATTGCTACATGACCTTCTATGAAGTCCCTCCTCAGCTTTTCTGTAGGCCCCTTTCAGGTACTGGAAGGTCACTAACTGGAAGGCCATGTTGTAAACTCATCTGGATCCAGTAGTAATATTCTAAGAATGATTTTTGGATTTACTACAAAGAAGAGATTTTGAGGAATTTCTGATTTTTTATTCTTAATATGGCTTAATGATGAGCTAGGGGCTACTCATTCAGAAGTGTCAAGATGCATGTGATTCTCAGAATGCCCGGAAGGACAGCCTTAGATAATCTGGGAGTCCCGAGATGACAATAATTGAATAGAATGAGATATTTTGAATTCCATAGATAGATGATTGAGTACCTTTGCCAGTATGGCTTTTCACTGACTATACTGCTCTATCCTTCATTCTGCTGAGTTAATCTAGATGTCTCACAGCTTTATGGTTCTTTGTTAATAAAAACAATTAACACCAGGTAGAAGAGTCAGATCAACCCCCAGAAGGGAAACACTCATATAATGTTATTTCTTTCCAAAACACAGTTATGATGACCACCATGGAAGGAAAAACAAGGGAATCGAAGAATCACAGAACAGCAGAATGACAGAGTTTCAGAGGTTGGAAGGGACCTCATAAGATCATCTAGTTCAATCCTCCTGCTAAAGCAGGTTCCCTAGAGTAGGCTACACATGAAACCACCTAGGAGGGTTTTGAATATCTTCATAAGAGAAGACTCCACACCCTCTCTGGGCAGCCTGTTCCAGTGCTCCATCACTCTCATAGTAAAGAAATACTTCCTTGTGTTAGTGTGGAATTTCCCGTATTTCAGACTGTGCCCGTTGCCCCTTGTTCCATTGCTGCACACCACTAAAAAAATCCCCCAATTCATTTGACTCCTGTGCTTTAGTTATTTATAAACAGTAACGAGGTCCCCTCTATTCTCCGTGCTGAACAGTCCCGAATCTGTACTTATGCTGAGTTTGTGAGATGTCTTTATTATTTACAAAATCAGGAAACAGGATGTGAGAGTGAACCTCAGTATTTATCTAAAAACCAAATCAGGATTGAAGAAAGTGAGTTCATTTCCCTCAGCACTACAAATCCATAAATCTGATGACAAATTAATGTATTTGAAAGCTCATTCTGATTACAAATATATCTGTATGTATGGAGGGCTGCTCCAAATTAATGCCTCTCATTTATTTCCATGGAAACTACAATAGATACGACGAGCACAATAACACTATTTGATAAAGCAAATGGAACATTGGTAGGAAGGATCAATCTCTACTGCCATGCAACCAACATCCATTTCTGACATCGTGGGCTAGCATAATAAAATAGGATGCACTACTTTTGGAGCATCCCACATAGTATTGTACTTATCTTTGCAAACTTACACTGGTTTTGAAGCAGAGGAATAGAATGAAGCCTCCCTTTCCTGTCTAGCATATCACTTATAGCTTTGTAGATGCTAGTAAATCATAGAATCATTGAATCATTGAATCATAGAATCATAGGATGGCTTGGGTTGGAGGGGACCTCAAGAATCATCAAGCTCCAACCCCCCTCTACTTAAAGAAAGAAAAATATATATATATATAAAGGAATAGGACAAGATTTGTAGATTCTCCTGTGAAGTTTCAGGAAACACTTACTGAATTACCTGATGTCGTAGATGTTGCAGCTTTTGAAAAACTGAAAATAAATTTTAGTAAGCACAACAAAAATTAAAACATCAGTAGCATTTTTTTCATTTGGTTTTCAGCTCACACTTTATGAGTTATTTCTGAAGCTGAAGTGATTTGAAAAACAAGAAGAAAAAGAAGTCTATCCTTACTTATATCACTGTATGTAACTTTTAATCCTTAAGAAAGTTTCCTCAGTGATATCTGTGTAGATCTTCAGGATCAAACATAATTAATCCATTCATTTGTACTTCTAGTAATTTTAAAATTTATCAGTTTTTAAATCACTGGGTATAGGAACAAGAAAATGAGATTCACTGGCAACTTAGAAGCTCAGCAAGTGCAATATGATAGTTTCCTTTGTGCTGCAGGATGCCTATGAACATTTGAAAATACTATTTGAAATGTGCCAACTAGTTTCATTTAATGTGGATACTTCAGAAAAAGAGCTGATCAGCATGTGGGCATTATGGGCATTGCGTTGCTCTGACACATTCTAGCAGCATGAGACTTGAAAAGGTTCTTTTATTAAATTTCTGATTAAATGTCTGAATGCTTGTGGAGAATGAAAAGTGGGACTGCCATAAATAATAGTTGAGCAAATTGAATACATCTGATTCACAAAAATACTCTGAAATCTCTTCTCAACCGGTGTTAGTTGTATGTATTTTTGTGAGACACCTCAAAAATGTTTCCTTGGAAAAAGTACTTATAAAAATTGTGAACAATCAATAACTTGTTTATCATGTTGTGCATCAAGAAGCAGTTCTGACAAGAAAAAAAAGGGGGGGAGGAGGGGGAGGGCATGGCAGGGCTAATTTAAACATTTTGATGAAATATAAAGCTCCTAATGTTTGCTTTGGTCTGATAAATACAGATTACACCTTGTAATAAACAAAATAATAATTATTATTATAAAATAATAATTATTTTAGCTTGATTTGGGGTTTGTCAGAGAATACAGGAACTTCAAGGTCACAATCAAGCAGTATAATTTTAAGACAAATCAGACAGAATCTATATTAGCTATGTTTATAGTGAAAGAACATTCAGATAACATCTCCCTCTCTGTTCCCCTGTCCTCTGCCAAGTGAATGCAGAGACCCAAATCGTGTTTCAAAGAAAAGGAAGAGGTGAGGGGAAAACAAACAAACAAACAAACAAACAAACAAACAAATAAATAAATTCCAGTGTGTTAAGGTAAGTAACTATTTTTGGGGAGGAATGGACTCCAGACAATCATTAATATGTTAAAAAGGGATCCCTCTCATTCTCTGGGAAGAATGAACTCCTTAAGTAGCTTGTTAACTGCTGCAATTATAAGAAAGAATCAAATGACTTTGTGAATAAATGATAGTATAGAGAGATAGCTCTTAATAGAGCCTGAGTTATATTTGTTCAGTTGTACAGGACTGGAAACCATCACAGACTGGTAGCTGAAATCTAAACTAAGCTAAATGTCGAAGGGAATGTTCTTTTAGTCAGGATAAATGTGATAGCCAGATCTCTCAGTTCTTAGGTATTAATAATTTTACCATCATAGGCTGATACTATAGAACTCTGTGCATATGGCTTTATCAGAACAATATAATCTCATTCTCTAGGAGATTATTTTCAGTAAAAGCAAAAAAGGGCAAAGTGACAGTCCAGACAGTCCTGCCTGTCAGTAATTGTAAAAGGACAGTAACAACAGCTGAATCAGATTGGTTTGAGTCGAAGTACAAGTGTTTTCATTTGGATTAGAAAAAAAGTGTGTGAGAGAGAAAGAGAGAGAGAAAGAGGGAGGAGTAAAACAGTATTTGACAAGCAAGGTTTCTCAGAGAGAATGACCTGACAGCACAGCATTCAGATGCAGAAATTAGTGAGCGTACCTGAAAATTTTGAACCTCCCAGTTTACTACAGTATAATATAAGAACAAGTGAAATGTTATCCACTTGACATGGTTTTAAAACCTGTTTCAATGCTTATTCTAACATTTAGGATACTGTAACTGAATCAATAGCAGGATTAAGGAACCTAGTGATAAATATAGGGTGCAGTGTCTAAAATCCAGTCTTTAGATTGTGAAAGTGGAAGTAAATATATATTAACTGACTGTATAGAATTCGAACACTGCAGACATGTATTTTTTTGTTTGTTTGTTTGTTTGTATTTCTATTTAAAATTCCCCCTCTTCCTCCGTTTTTCCAGTTCTGAGAATACCTACATCAGGACTTTTTTGTTTATTTAGGATGTGTCAGATATTCTGTAAAACTGTCCTAATTCCCTAGATCTTGAGTCAGATCTAGTATCTGCTTTGAGAATAAAGATATTACATGTGGATCAAGTTACCCACAAATCCTAAGTGAACTAATCATTTAACATGCAAAGCAAACCAAGTGATTAATAATAATAATAATAATAATAAACTCAAACATTCAGAATTCAGTTTAAGCATTATCCCACAGTGTAGGATAGAAATAAGACATCCAGATAGTAATTTCCTATTCTATCCAGTATACTATTCTATATAATATTCTATATATACTATATAGTAGTAGACTATAGTCTACTATTCTATCTAGTATAGGTACTTTTGTGATTCATGTATCTATGAAGACTGATCTGAAACCAATGTCTCCTACTTTATTATGTAGATCCACAAAGTCAGAAGTGGATGTTGGTAGTACGACTGTAGAGGTTGAACCTTCTCATCAATATTCCATCAAATTTTGTTGCTGTGCGACAGATGGCAGCAGAGGGGAAGTCTGTTATCACCACAAAGGTGATAAACAGCTAAACAGAGAGCATACACAGCAAGTAATGGGTTATATAACACAACTTGAAGAGAAAATAGAACAATAAAATAAATAAATCAACTTTGAGTCCAGCAACTATTAAACAAATAATAATTATAAAAAAATATAAAAATAATTGTTCTTTCTGCAGACTCTGGTTAGGTCTGTTGTTATCTCAACCCTCCATAGGTAGACCACATTTGGCATCAAAAAGGACTGCTGTGGTTTAAACAAGCTGGCAGCTAAACATCACCTAGATCTTGTCATGATTTTGTAATTTTTGCTATCTTTATTCCACATCATGACATCATGTGGAGCACAGGGAAGAATAACTACACGTCCCAAAGGACCTCACGGTCAAAGAGGAAAAAAAATCATGGAAGTCACGCTCGCTCTCTCTCTCTCACTGCCTGGCAGCGGGAGTGGGTGTGCTTCCAAGCTGTGTGCCTTCAATTTCAAAGTAGGCTTCTTGGTCTTCAGAAAACTCTCTCTCTCTTATTTTGCTTGATTTACTTGACTCATTAGCCTCAATTTCAATTAGATTGCATTATATTGTGTTATCTTGCATTCCGATATCATAGTTATTAAAATAAGTTTTCCTCCTTAGATTGTTGCCTCTGCTCAGTTTGTTTCCTTGAGCCCAGCTCCCATCTCCCTACCCCTTTCCCTTTTCCCTTCCCCTTTTTGGGGCCTGGGGGCCCACAGGCCTACTGCCCCCTGCCATGGACACAGACTGATAAAGATAACTCTGTGGCAGATGTTTACTCACGCTCTGCAGTGGAATGTAGTAGAGAATCTAAAAATGCAAAGGTGTAAGAATGCATTAGTTGAGATTATTAGAAATAAAACCAAATAAATGAGTAAGTGAAAAGGAAAATAAAGCAACAAGTGATGCTAAAAACACAACACCATACTAGCTACAATGAAGAAAATTAACTCAATCCCAGATGAAACAAGATTAGTGTTAAAAACTGAAAATTCTTTTTAATGAAAAAATATCAGCATTGTTCTAACCTAGGAAATAAAGAAGAATTCACAGTAATTTTATGACACTAATATGTGGACCAATTTACTTCTTTATTCCTACTTTGATTCTAGTTAAATGACTGATACATACTTTGTATATTAGTCTACCAGTGCAATGGTCTCATGTCACCTAAATTCAGAATACACGAGAGTTCTTTTGATTTACTTTAACTGTTCTTGTTTTACCTAATGAATAACATTAAAAAGTCACTCAGAACTCCTTAGAAAACAGAGCGGAGTTCATTAATTCATTCTGCTCAACTTAAAGGTAAATGATGAATTTCCTTTTCATGGTGCTCTGTGTCCACTTCAGTAGCCTGTCTTGGTTACTCTATCCTTGAAGCAGTTCTTCAGAGCACTTTATGAAGTTAATGTACAAAAAAAGTTTGGAGCAATGAAAAACCCTGAACAGTTTGTATTTCTTACTGTGGTGATATGTATGTAAGAATAAAATTCAAATCTTTAACTTCATTCTGAGCACCTTCTTAGTAGTGCATAGATTACTTAGTTGACAGATGCTAATGACATTATGCAAGGCAAATCGCCAATTCAGCAATTGGTGTTTAATTCCTGTTTGCAAGAAATGATATATGAAGAATTTAACATCTCAGTAGCTCTCTAGATCTGTTTCCTAGATGATATATTTCTGTTTTGAAGGAGCGCCTTACACTTCACCACCTACAAAATAGATTCAGAGTTTTTCAGAAAATAATTCCTGAATTTGAATTAATCCAATGGATCTGAAGATCACATCTCTGTTCTTTTCTTATAAATAATCTTACTCACTCAAGCAGCATCAAGTCTGCCATCACTGATACTGCATCTGGATACAAAAGTGTGAATTAAATCCATAATATTCTGATCCAATTTCCAGACTATTGTAACCTTACAGCTAGAAAACAATAACACAGCTGAAGCATCCAACATGTTAAGATGAAAGTCCTTTATCAATACTGAAGTAGTCTTAAATACTTTGATATGGCTACAACTAGAGAAAAATCATACTTTCTTTGCTGTACCCAAACATCTATCAGTACACAGAAAGTAAAACTGTCCAGCTCTAGTCTGACCTCGTGAGGCCTCATCTGGAGTACTGCTTCCAAGTCTGTGTCCCCAGAACAAGACAGATGTAGAGTTGTTGGTCCAGAGAAGAGCCACAGAGATGATGACCTCTCCTATGAAGAAACACTGAAGGAGACCGAATGGCATTTTTCCAGTAGTTAAAAGGAGCTAATAATCAGTAGGGTCAGCAACTTTTTATGTAAGTTGATAGTAGTAAGACAAAGGGGAACATTTTAAAACTAAAAGAGGGAAGAATTACATTAGGTGTTAGGGGAAAGTTTTTCACTCCAAGTAGGGTGAGGCACAGGAACAGAGAAATCGTGGATGCCCCATCCCTGGAAGTGATCAGGGCCAGGTTGGGTGGGGCCTTGAGCAGCCTGATGTAGTGTGTCCTTTAGTGGTTGGCAACCCAGCCATTATGGATGTTGGAACTATAGCATCTTTATGGTCCCTTAAAATCCAAGCCATTCTTGATTCTATGATTCCATTATTGTAATAGAGAGATTGTAATATGTGAGAGAAAAGTATTTTTTCCTGCTGCTAGTTTGACATAAAATATATTACTAATTCTCCTGTTTCTCAAGCACGAGATCTATGTGAATGTGGTTAAGTATAAATTTCTTCCGTAAGTCCAAATATAAGTTTGTTTGTTTTAACCTCAAAGAATTTTAGATACATCTGTCTAATTTTCATTATAAAGACAAGTAAGATATCAGCCCAGAATATGCAAATATATATATATATAATTATTTTTACTCTTCAAGAAAGTTACAGAACAAATGGTACAATTAATAAATCATTGAGTTTGAGAGGAAAAAACAAAAACAAAAACAAAAACATCACTTGAGAATTAAGTCTAGGTTTTAGACCCAGCATAAATGACCAAAAATTCTACAGATGTCCCTGGATGAATCTGTAATAATGCACCTGGAGACCTGATCCCTTAGCCAGAAGAAAAATTGTATAAAAACTTCTGAAGATCAATATAAAGACAATGAATATTCTGTGAAAGGAACAAGAAGTTGGAATTTGTTTTTACTGATCTCATGTAATAAAATTCCTGCACATATTTCAGTCAGTTGCCTCAACTAAGTGAAAACCTATGATTCTTCAGCTCTCAGAAGGATGTTATTAACCAATAAAATACTCTCAGTGTATCATTACAAATCAGAGTCAATGAGGCCATTGGAATTGTCTGATTTTTTTTTTTTCTTTCATATTCTCCTGTAATTAGTTCTGTAACATAATTATTTATACTTACATGTAAAGCACACCAAATATAAATATACTTCTTTCTTTAATCCTTTTACTGTGAAAATTAGGGAAAGAGAAAGGCTACCTAATAAGATGCTTTTAAAACAATTAGATACAGATGACCTATGTTTTTTCTGTTTCCTTACAGCAGGAAAATGTCTGTGAACAGCTTACTCAGAGACCTCTCAGTAGCATTCACTCTTTGCTAACAATACTCACCCTTAAAACACCTGGAATTTTTTTACAAACAGACAAGAGAATGGCAAGTTGGCTTAATCTCACTCAAGATACTACAATCTATATCTATAACTAGTGAGTTTAGGATATGCTTACTGTAAATTAAGACAAATAAGCTTCTTCAGAATGTGATTTCTATACCTTATTATAGGAGTTTACAATCATATTGATAGCCTTTGAAACGGATATATTTGTCTTCATCGGCTGTGAAGTAGCACTGGGATGACAAGTTTAGGTATAGATATGGAGATGGTAGATATCAGCATTTAGTCAGATGATTCTCAGTCATGAAAAATGAAGTTATTGCTCCATGAATTTATAAGCTAAACAAGACAAGAAGAAGTGGAGATTCAGGAAAAAATAAGTACTTTGCACAGAATAAGAATGAAAAAGGGGTATCTTCTGAGTTCTGCGGAAATATTTTAACAGAAGACTGTATCTTCTTCACTTTTTTGTATGCAGTAGTTCTTCCAAAGTTCTTCTCTTTAGAACCACAGAAAAGTTCTCGTACTACACTGCTCTGTTTATGACAGTTTTATTTGTTTTCCTTTCTAACTTATTTCCATTGTACTACAAATGTAGTTTGATTCACTTCTACATAGAGAGCTCATAAAATATTGAAAGGCTTCAATAATTTTAAATCATTCTACACTGCACATAGAGATTTAAATTTCTCTGCTAATTTTTTTATTAGCACTTTAATTTGGAAGGTACCAGGCTTCTACAAGATTTAAAATTATTGGAGCATTTCATATTATTATAAGCTTTCCAGTAAAGATGTGACTGTGGTTCTGTGCTTGTAAAGTGTAGCAAAATTTAAATTTAATCTAAATTATTTAAGTGCTTCAGACTTCAGGGAGATTTTCAATCTTTCAAACTGGGATTCATGTTCAGAGACTAAAGCAATCTTATAATGCAAAATGCTTTCATCATTTTAAAGACCTGCAGGAAGCATTCAAACAGGCTTTTTTATTATTATTATTGTCAGTTTGTTTATTTAAATTATTTGTTTTCGTCTCTAGTGTATGGAAAGAAAAGTAAAGTAAGAGGATAAAGAGAAGCTAATGCTTCCTCTAGCAAGTTTAAGACAACAGCATTCCCCTTTGGATATCTGGTAAGGTAATGTGAAGAGCATTGTTTGGTAAAGTACATTTTAAAACCTACTAGAAGTTGTTACGTGTTCTATAGTCTTACTCATGGTCGTAAGTTTTAGAAGTACTCATCATTTTACAAGGGCTGCTCCAAAATTAGTGCCTCCCATTTTACTATGTTGGCTTGTGACATCAGAGGTTAATGTTGGTGATATGGCAGTACAGACTGAAATTTCCTGCCAGTATTCCATTAAATTTAATTACCGTGCAACAGATGACAGCAGTGGGAAAGCCTGTCAAAATTATATCTGGCATGAAAGTCCACATGGAGAAAAGAGCTGTAACTCCTGAGCATTTATGGAGACCAAACAGTGAATGAGAGGAAAGTGAGGTGGTGGGGGGTGTGTTTCAGCAGTTACAACAGTGACAGTGGGTCACCTCTACTATTGCAGATTTTTGCCTGCGTAGCATGCAGGCTTTTGTTCATTGCTTGTAAAAATTCATAGCAAATTGTGGTGATTATATTGAAAAATAGTGTTTTGTAGCTGAGAATTTGCTCTATCAGACAATGTTATTGTGCTCTTTGTATCTATAGTAATTTCCATGGAAATAAATAGGAGGCATTACTTTTAGAGCTACCTATGTAAATGAAAAAATACATATAATGCGAATTTTCACTCTTGCTGAAGACTTATGTTTCAAAAAAGAGAGGAAAAACATATTTTGTTAGGTTTTACTTGATTGTTAACACATTAAATTTCTGTAAAATCTAGAAGCGACCTTTGCAACCACTTTTGTATGATAATTGCCATGAAATGGCCTTGAATATATGAGTTTCTGATTTGTACAATCCTGCAAAGTGAAATTGCAAGTATTGTGTTTCTTGGTAAGAATTCTACTAGTATCCCCATTAATTTTGGAAGTGAAAGTCTCCACCCTCCTAATACATTAACATGCTGATTCTACTGTTCTTTTTGTCATTCTGGCAGTCATATTGCTCAAAGTTGACTTATTCCTTTTTCATGATGATGTAAAACTTTCAAAAACAGTAAATAGTGTTGTAAAATGAATATTAAAATGTGTTAGCATCATTAATCATGCAGTAATGAGCTTTCTGATTCAGCTTGAGTAAAAGTTTTATTAAATCTTTAGTAAAAATGTTTATCAAGATGTGCCAATAACTGTGTAGAATTGGTCAAACACTATAATCAGACATATTCTAGAAGGTAATAAACTATATCAAGCATATGGGAAACTGCTCTTTTTGATTCCCTGCTCTGGTGGGCCAGACACAACCAGATGGTGGACAGTGATATAATTTGTATCACTGTTTGTATTACTGTTTAAGCTACCTAAGGATTGGAAGGTCAAAGACTATTCTCTTGCAGTGGAAGAAAAAGAAAAAAAGAAACAAATGAATGAATAAATAAATAAATAAATAAATGACAAAGATAATGTCCATCCCTTTCTTCATAGAGCAGAAGTTTGCTTTTTGGATAGCAGGAATATATTGACTGATCACAGGTAAAGCCTATCCAGAACTCACCTGCAACAGCTGTATGCAGGACATAGAAAATGAGTACATCAAAAAAGCTGCTGTTCACAACATCATAGAAGGTGGTAATTGGTAACAGAATGGATCTCCAGTCCCTCTCTTTTAGTGATATCGGTGAAAAACACGCAAGCAAACAAAAAAACAAACAAACAAACAAAAAAAAAACCACAAAAACATACTGACTTACAAAGCAGTGTGACAGAGGGCCTGACTCACTGTTGTACTGTGTTTTTGTTGCTTTTGTGTACTGAATAGCAATGATTTGGTTTAATAATGGGTTTGCAGCTGTGCTGTTTTCAGGGTAGTACAAACCGTTTGGAGAATACTGCTAAATCTGATCCTCAGAACCAAGGGCAGGTTCTCAGATAATTTAAATTTAATTTTGTGTATCATTACCAGTTTGTCATCATCAGTATGTATCAGAATCACCATAAAGCCATTGTTTTTACTGAAATATATTTAACTTGGGATAAAATCACAAACTGAGATAATTTAATACTAATTGTTACATTAAATGAGTGACAATAATAATACAGAAAAAGTCTTCCCAGAAGTCAACACAATAAGAGTCACAATTGTTCAAATGTTAAAGTTCCTTCACTGGCTATATCTGATGATTTTTAATATTCAGAGACAGAGTAAACTAAAGAGGTTATGTGAGGGATCAAAAATGTATCAGTGGGTGATCTACTAATTCTGCACAATTTTGAGAGAAAATGATGAGTGTTTGCAATAAAACAAGAGGATAAGAGCTCTTTTTGATAAGTTGCTAAGAAGTTGAAGAAGACTGAGGTACTCAATGACTTTCTTTCCTCAGTCTTCATCAGCAAGAACTCTAACCGCACTGTTCAAGTTGCAGAAGGATAAGGAAAGGATTAGAAGAATAAACAACTGACTATCATAGGAGAAGATCGGGTTCAAGACCACTTAAGGGATCTGGAGTGCACAAGTCCATGTGAACTGATGAGATGCATTGAAGATCCTGAAAGAACTAGCAGATGTAACTGTTAAGACTCAGAGACTCTGACCATCGTATTTGAGAAGTCATGGCAGTCCAATTAAGTTCCTACTGACAGAAGGAAAACAAAACAAAACAAAACAAAACAAACAAACAAACAAAAACCAAAAACACTTTCAAAAGAAAAATAAGAAATGAAGACTCAGGGAACTATAGGGCAGTCACTTTCACCTGTCTGCCTGACAAGACATGGTGCAGACCTTCCTGGAAACTATCCTAAAGCACACGGAAAACAAAGAGGCAATATTCAACATGTCCCTTTTACAGCAAGATTACAGCACTAGTGGATAAGGGAGGAACAATTGATGCAATCTTGCTAGACATGTGCAAAGCGTTTGACACTCTCACACACGATGCCTTTGTCTCTAAATTGGAGATACATGGATTTGACAGAGAGAGTATTTGGTGGATAAAGAATTGGTTGTATAGTCACACTCAAAGATCTGCAGTCAATGGCTCAATGTCCATCTAAAAAGCATTGATGAATAGTGTACCTCAGGATTCTGCATTTGTCTGGTATTATTTAACATTTTTGCCAGCCATATGGACAGTGAGATTGAGTGCACCCTCAGCAAGTTTGCAGATGACACACAGCTAAATTGTACAGTCAACAAGCTGGAGATAAGATTTCTCCATCCAGAGGGACTTTGACAGTTTTGAGAGGTGGGACTGTATGAAGTTCAATGAGTCCTACAGTAAAGTCCTCCACCTGAGTTGGAGCAATTCCAAATGTGAGTACAGTTGGGGTGGAGAATTAATAGAGAACAGTTCTGAGAAGGATTTAGGGGTGTTTTCTGTTGAGAATTTCAACATGACCTAGCAGTGTCCACTTTTAGCCACAAAAGCCAACTGTATCCTGGGCTGGATCAAAAGAACAACCAGCAAGCTGAGGGTGATAATTCTCCCCCTCTTCTCTGCTTTTATAAGGCACTACCTTGAGTACTACATTCACCTCTAAGTAAGAAGCCCATGGAACTGTTGCGGTGATTCCAGAAAGGGACCACAAATATATTCAGATGTCTGGTTTACCTTTCCTCTGAAGTCTGGCTGAGAGAGTTGGAGCTGTTCAGCCTGGAGAACAGAAGGCTCCAGTGAGAAAACTTATAGAAACCCACTAGAATCTGAAGGGGTCTTATAAGAAGGCTGGAGAGTATGTTGTAACAGGACAAGGAGTAATGGCTTTAAACTTCTAAAAGATGGTAGACTTAGATTAAATACAAAGAAGAAATTATTTTACTATGATGTTGGTGAGGCAGTGAAATAGGTTTCCCAGAGAAGTTTTAGATGTCCCATCTCTGGAAGTGTCCAAGGCTAGGCTGGATTGGGCTTTGGGCAACCTGATCTAGTGGAAGGTGTCCCTGCCCATGGCAGAAGAGTTGGAACCAAATTTCTTTAAGATTACTTCCAAACCAAACCATTCAATGATTCCATGAAGTTGAGAATAAAACTTATGGTGATTTATCCTTATTTACAAGACCAGTCAATATAGATACTGGCTGTGATGGAATGCAGATTTCTTTCTAGAGTCCTAATAATCCCATTAAATTCAAACTGAGTTGAAAACAAACAGACAAGCAGACATCTATCCCTTCTTTTTCCCAAGAATAGTCTCAGTTTTCATAGATTCACATACATAAAAGGAGAAAATGGAAATAGGAAATAATCCTATTCTATCATAATATCAGTCTTGCAAAAAGGGTGCTACTTGATGTAATCATTTTCCTACCAACAAGACTTTTCCTTTTTCCATCTTTGGCACTGGTCCTCTGTATGCAGCTACGAATACAGATACAAACTTAGTTTTCCATTTGGTTATTCAATATGAGTTTTGAATTATTGTAGTCTTGTGGGCAATAGCACATTAGCACATTAGCACAATACACAATTAGACAATCTACTCTGCCACATCTCCCTATAATCTTATTGAAAATATGGGAGATCTTCAGTTGGAAATGAAGAACCTCAGTCTATATTGTCCTCAAAAAAGACATACTTCCTTTATAATAATAAAGTTTTATAATGCTTTCACACTACAGACACTGTCTCTTAGTCCCAGTAAGTCAAATTTAAAGGGCACTTGCTTCAGACATCCAGCATTCCCCAGATTTCTTTGCTGGCTGTAATGTCTGATATATCAAGAATAAATATAAATAAAGCTGTACACTTTTTTTCACACACACACACACACACACACACACACACACACACACACACACACACAAACCGCTTTATAAACAATGGTTTGCTAGTGTATTGTTTAGTTCTCATCAAAGGGCATCACAAGAGCACTTCTGGAAACTGTAACTCATATTGATTATATACATGCTTTTAAAAATGTTTTAATTATTTTAGTTATTTTCTAGAACACCTCTTTGTTTCTCTGTTTTTATTTTGTTCTGTTTTGTTTTGCTAGCCAGCAAGCTCCCAAAATAGTTTATAAGAAATTCTTGAGAGTTAGCATGGGTTATGGGCTATTCCCAATAGTCAAATTAAGAGAGACCGTGCTTTCTCTGGAGTGGGTAAGAATTTAATATTATAGATGCCAGATGTTCAGAGTTGACATGACTGAGAGAATGGGTTTAGGTATTTTTAATATATTGGTTTAATTTGTCTTGAAATCCCTCTGCACGCTTTTTTTTTTTTTTTTTTTTTTTTGAGATGTAGTTTTCAACTTACAGGTCAGAAAGACTTACATATAAACTTTATCTATCAACCCAAATAATTTATTTTTGGGGGGAAAACTGTATACTTTTAGCTGTAATTGCAGTCCAACTATTTGTTATATGTTGCTTTCACCATTCATAGATTAAATGTTTACTGCTTTTGAGTTCAAAAGAAGGTCTAGTGATACCCATAAGATGCCAGTGTTCTTAATAAACTTTAGCAGGTTAACCATTCTTCAAAAAAAGATTTAAATATTAGTATCTTCATTGTGTATCATGCTCGTATGGATTGCAGAGAATCCTTGTTGGAAGAAGTGTATATGAATGTAACCTCAGCAGTGTCCAAAAAGAACAGACCTGCCCCCTGATCAGTATCTACTTCAGAGAAGACCATCCTGAGGAAAGGTTTTGTTTAAGGAAGACATCCCATCTGAGAAAGCTATACAAACATCATGTCAGCTTTTCAGCTGAATTGAAAAGTAGAAGTTATTGGAACAGAACTAAAATGCAGGCAGCCAAGATTAGTCTTTCTCCATTCCCACTCACAATATATTTGTCTGTGAATGTAATCATCTTCATAAGGTTTAGAGTTTTAGTAAAGGGGCTTTTTGTTTTTTGTTTGTTTGTTTGTTGTTTGTCTGTTTGTTTTTTGTTTGTTTGTTTTTTCCTGTACACATGGTGTTGGTGTAATATTAACATTGTCTTCATGACTTGGGATTATGAGTAGTATTGTCCAATTCTGTGGGTTGCAGAATCCTCAAGATTCATGACTGAAGAGAGGTTGGGAGATATAATAAGTTCACGGATCTCATGCAGACTAATGGTTCTGAGAAGTTTTAGATTCTGGAGAAGAGATTTGAAACAAAAAAAAACTAGAAGATAATGTCTGAAAAAAAATGATTTTCTTCTGAATTGTAGTATTTCTGCTGTGAAAAAAGAGTTCAGTGGAAGCTTTCTATACTTTCATGCATTATACAGTACAAATAAAATTCATAGTCCATTCACTCAAATATATTTTCTAAGCAAGAATTTGTTCTATTGCCTAACATTTTACTAGCTTCCTTATACATTTCATCTACAGAAGTTCTTCATGAACTCATTTCATTATAATTTAGAATTTTAATACTATTCTTACTCCTGCTACTACTCTTATTGCTATCTGGACTTGGAAAACACTGTTACTACTCCTTGTTTGAGGCTTTCTGGACATCTAGGATCTAACAGTTCCTATGATTTTTATGAATGAACTCCGGATACATAATTCCAATTGAACATCTGGCATTAGTTCTAATGCAGATTTATGGGAAGCACACTGAATATGGGGAGAAGTTGAGAAGTAAAAGAAACAATAAGCTGTAGTGGTTGTTTCAGTCACAAACACTGAGAACAGTAAAAAAAATCACGTAGATCAAGTACAGGAGTTTCTCCCTTGCCGATTCCAGTGAAAATGTGAAAAATTCTGGGAAGCTTCTTTCACCTTTGCTGTATTGGGAACCAGACCAGAAATTTGCCTGTCTTCTCAAGTGTTGTGGATTTCGCCTAATTTTTTTAGTTAAAATCTAATACCTTTATACCATTATGCTGAGTATGCTCATGAATTATTTCACTAGCTAAAGCTAGCTGGTTCCATATTTCACCATTGTTCTCAATTTTTAAATCAATTTCTCTCTATTTGCAAGTCAAGGGTGGCTTTTCCTCTAGTTGATGTATGGTTGCCTGTGTTTGGTTTCCACTAGATAATCCTTCTATAAATGTTTCTGAGCAAGTAGAGATTTGATCCGGGAAATTTCATTCTCATAGATTTATGGTTTTATACTACCTGTTACTTCTTCTTTGTTTTAAATTCTTTGCAAATTTACTCAAAACCTGCACCATTATGTTCTTTAATGAGGATTTATGTAGTTCACTGATATGTAAGTCTACAGTTTTCAAATGGCTTTAAGGAAACAGACATTGTTTTCTGGATGTTTATCCCTTCTAACTTGGGGTAAATTATATTTATCCTGAAAACTTGAGCTCATGAAAATCCTAAGAAGAGTTCTGACTCGGTTAATTTTTCCTATACATACACAGTTCTATATAAAATATATTGGAATTGTAGTTCTGAGAACCATAATGCATGTTTCCAATAGTATTATGTTATTGTAATGCCATCGCTTAATATGTTTACTCTCTCTTCCTATTGTCTTCTCTGTCTATTATTTGTTCTTTTTCCCATTTTTCTTTATCTTCATACCAATATGTGGGCAGATTCAGTATTTTACTAGTATCAGTGTTATTTCTCAGTGTGTACCAGATATAGATAAAAGAAAGCAAATTTTCCTGTTTCTAAATCTTAGTAGTAGTTTAAGACTTTTCTAAAGAAATTTACTAGGTTAACTGGTCATGTATCAAAATACAATAAGTCTCAGCTCAGGCTGCTGCAACATGCAGCACTTGCAAATATTAGCATTAATAACAGAACACTGAGACAGATGTAGTATCTGTTACAGTCCTCAGTATTAGGCAATGCTAAGCAAACCTTTGTCATGATAATCATATCAGTATATAATTTGTTAATACTAGTAGGAGATATTTTGACACAGGGAACCATGTCTATAATGTGAAGCCATTACTGAAATTATAATATAAATTACAGGAAAAGTGAAAGGCTAGCAATGAGTGTGCCAGATGTCATGCCCAGACAGAACTGTTCTAATAAGGCTCAATAGATGATGTGGAGACATGGAATGGCTGGCAAGTTACACTGGAAAGTACTGAATTACACAGTATGAGACAGATGTTTTCCAGGGTTAACTAGTTAATAGAATCATGGAATGGCCTGGGTAGAAAAGGACCTCAAAGATCATCTAGTTTCAAACCCCCTGCCATGGGTAGAGTCACCAACCACCAGACCAGGCTGCCCAGAGCCACACCCAGCCTGGCCTTGAATGCCTCCAGGCATGGGGCATCTACAATCCCCTTGGGCAACCTGTTCTAGTGAATCACCATCCTCTGAGTGAAAAACTTCCTCCTAATATCTAACCTAAACCTCCCCTGTCTCAGTTAAAACCATTCCCTCTTGTCCTACTACTATCTACCCTCATAAATGGTTGTTCCCCCTTCTGTTTATAGGCTCCATTCAAGTACTGGAAGGCCACAGTGAGGTCTCCCCAGAGCCTTCTCCAAGCTTGACAAGCCCAGTTCCCTCAACTTTTCTTCACAGGAGAGGTGCTCCAGACATCTGATCATCTTAGTGGTCCTCCTCTGGACTCATTCCAAGAGCTGTTTAGTATGTCTTTGACTGAACATAGAAGATAATAGCAGTTTCAGTACTTTAGACCTGGGGCGACATAATGCAAATTCTACTACTGGTTAAACAGTACGCACTTTTTTACTGATAATAGAAAATACATTATTTTATCTAATTTAAGAGTTAAAGAATATTTCAAGACATAAGAATTTTCGTGTTTAATATTCTAGACATATGAATTCATTTGCAGATTTCATCTGTCAACTTCCCACATAGTAAATAGATATCAACACTTAAACACAGGGGAAAAAAATAAATAAAAGCAAACAAACAAACAAACAAAAAAGCTATTTACTTCTTTTGCATGTACTTTATTACTTGTAGCCTGTATAAACCATAAATGTCTGCATTATCTGTGATGCTGTCTAATTGCTAGGTAACTCTGAGAAGCACTTAATATAACCCTATGACTCCAGTTCTGGAGCCCCCAATACAAGAAGAACATGGAATTGTTGGAGCAGGACCAGAGGAGGGCCATGAAGATGAACAGAGGGCTAGAGGACCTCTCCTATGAGGACAGAGTGAGAGAGTTGGAGCTCTTCAGCCTAGAGAAGAGAAGGCTCCAAGGAGAACTTCCAGCAGCCATCTAGTACCTGACAGGGGCCTACGGGAAAGCTAAGGAGGGACTTTTATAAGGGCAGGTAGAGACAAAACAAGGGAAAATGGTTTAAAATTGGAAGAGAGTAGATTTAGACTAGATCTTAGGAAGGAGTTCTTTACCATGAAGGTGGTAAGACACTGGAACAAGTTTCCCAGAGAGGTTGTGAATGCCCCCTTCCTGGATGCACTCCTTGGAAGCACCAGGCTGGATGGGGCTTTGAGCAACCTGGTCTAGAGGGAGGTGTCTTTGGCTACAGCAGGAGAGCTGGAACTACATTATCGAAAAGGTCATTTCCAACACAAACCATTCTACTATTCTATTATTCACTGGGAAGATCAGGAAGAAATGAAAAGGCCGTGTAAACATAGAATCATAGAATCACAGAATTACTTAGGTTGGAAAAGACCTCAAAAATCATCAAGTCCAACCACAGCCTAATCATAGTACCCTAACTCTAACAACCCTCTGCTAAATCATTATCTCCAAGCACCACATCCAAACGGCTCGTAAACACATCCAGGGACGGAGACTCAATCACCTCCCTGGGGAGCCTATTCCAGCGTTTAACTACCCTTTCTGTAAATAAGTGTTTCCTAACATCCAACCTCAACTTACCCTGGCACAACTTGAGGCCATTTCCCCTCATCCTGTTGCCCATCACCAGTGAGAAGAGACCTGCCCCGCTCTCTCTGTAAGCACCTTTCGGATACTGGAACAGAGTAATAAGGTCTCCCCTCAGCTGCCTTTTCCCCAGACTAAACAACCCCAGCTCCCTCAGCCTCTCCTCGTAGGGCTGATTTTCCAAGCCCTTCAGAAGTCTCTATGCCCTTCTCTAGACCTGCTCCAGTACCTCCACATCCTTTTTGTACTGAGGTGCCCAAAACTGAACACAGTACTCAAGGTGAGGCCTCACCAATGCTGAGTACAGGGGCAGGATGACTTCCCTAGTCATGCTCACCACCCCATTACTGATACAAGCCAGGATGCCATTGGCCTTCCTGACCCAGTGGGCATACTGCTAGCTCATATTCAGCCAACTGTCCATCAGCACACCAAGGTCCCTTTCCATCAGGCAGCTTTCCAGCCACTCCTTCCCAAGCCTGTAGGTTTGCCTGGGGTTGTTGTGGCCAAAATGCAGGACCCAACATTTGGCCCATCATGCCGTTGACCTTGGCCCATCAATCCAGTCTATAAAAATGATCTCCATCAAACATGATCTCTATCAATGTTTTTGTCATGGTTTTATGGTTTTTGGTTACTGGTATTCCACATCATAACATCATGTAGTGCACTGGGAGTTAAAGTGTTAATGCTCCAGTTCCGGGTACCTGTCCAGAAGAGAAGAAGAACTACATTCCCCAGGGGTCTTTGCGGTCAGAGAGGAGGTATATAACTCCTGGCAAGTTCACCTGATTGAGCTTTTCGCTTCTGCGCTCCTCTCCTTCGCTTCTTCTTGCTGCTGCCCGTCCTGACTGTGCGCATTGCTTCAATATCAGTGTAAGGCCTTCAGCTTTTCGGACAGTCTCACTCTCATTGTATTTGATTTATTAGCTTCATTTCTAATTATATTGTATTATAGTGTGTTATCTTGCATTCTGATACCATATTTAGTAAATTACTTTGTTTCTCCTCAGATCATTGCTGCTGTTTTTAATTATTTTGGGGTCCCCTGTTTCCCTTTTTCTGAGCCACGGATTTTGCGAAATCCCTCTGCCCCACAAGTCACCGAACCAGTCTGAACCAGCCCGTAAACCATTGACACTTTCAGTTTTTTTTCTCCAAATCCTGGAATTCATAAACCTAAACCAAACTACATTAGCTATTTTTAAGTTTTGGGTATGCGAGGGAAGTCAAACTAATGAGCTCTTGCTGAGTTCCTCTGCAGCTTTCTTATCTTCTTTAGGCCCACATTTTCATATGTTTTAGACAGAAATGCATATAATAAATACCTCGCTCTAAGAAGTATTAGAAATTAGGGTAATGATTCCTGGAAGTGAGTAAAGTAGTAAATAGGGCATTCCTTGCATGACATTAATTTTGCACATCAATATTTGTCACATAAACATAAACATTTTCATCAGCCTTACTAAGTGAAATATGAATTATGAAAACCTAAGGTAAGTATTTATGAATTTTTGACTGATTTTCCTAGAGAACAGATTTTTCTAGTATTTCCTAAGAATCTCCTGCAATTACAGTGAGAATGCTTGTGGTGTTCATTTAAAAAAAAAAAAAAAAAAAAAAAAAGTGTATAACTGTAGAAATTAACTTTTCACTGAACATAAGCCTGGTACATTGCCAGAATGTTATCTTATTCAATGAAGTAATTTCCCTTTGCATTGCTAGTAAATAAAAAAGAATATCCAGAGGTAGAATTTCCTGAAATCATCATAAAATAATAGATTCAAGTACCAAATTCACTGGAACAAAAAGGTATTATGTTTTGAGATTTCTCTAAGGAATATATTTCCCAAGGTAAAATTGGGACTCATTTTACTTAAAATAGGCTTTAATCACTCCAGGAAAATTAAATTTGCATGTTATAGTATTTTCATTAACTACTACTAGAAGGTAGAAATCATGTGTGATCCATACAATGTTCAACAATAATATAACGTATTTTTGTTGAATAACAGCAGTAGTGAAAAACTTTTGCATCAAGGCTGAAAAACAGTGTAATTTGCCCAAATATAATAAGATCTTTCTCTTTGGGAAACATTTTTTAATTTCTCTGTTTCATTTCTAGCCCATAGGATTTGTAATTTTATTCACACTTAAATTATGCACCACCAAGTGCTATTAATTTAAAATAGTGCTTTACTTAAGGAGATATCAACTGGATCTGAAATAAGTGCTGAAAAGGGTCTTATAAGTATCTTTTCACTAACTTAACAGGGGATGCTTAGTGAATGAGAGCACACACCACTCTAGCTCAAAAACAGAAGAGCCATTACGTATATTTCATATGCACAACTTGTACAGTCACTTGCCACCATCAGAGCAGAGGAAATAAAAAGGTCTTCCAGATACTACCAGCAACCTAGGAGGCTATCTGTCATACAGTACAAAATCATAGAAAAATAAAACCTTTTGACTTCAGAGGGACCCTTAAAGGTCATCTAGTCCATGTCCCCTACAGTGAACAGGGGCATCTACAGCTAGGTCATATTACTCAGAGCCTGATACAGCCTGATCTTGAATGTCTCCAAGGATGCAGCTTCCATCACTTCCCTAGGCCACCTGTTCCAGTGCTTCACCATCCTTACTGTAAAAAACAAAACAAAACAAAACAAAACAAAAAAACCTTCCTTATTTCCTATCTAAATCTCTCCTATTTCAGTTTGAAACCATTTCCCATTGTCTTTTGACAACTGACCCTGCTAAAGAGTCTGTCACCTTCTTTATTATAACCCCCCTTTAGATATTGAAAGGCTGCTATTCAGTCTCCCTGGAGTCTTCTTTTCCAGACTGAAAAGTCCCAGCTTTCTCATCCTGTCGTCATAGGGGAGGTGGTGTTCCATCACTTGGATCATTTCTGTGGCCCATTTCTGTACATCAAGTGAGGGCTCCCTGGCAAAGAGTAGAGGGGCAGGATCATTTCACTCAACCTGCTGGTCCTGCTTCTTTTGATATAGCCCAGGTTACAGATGGCTTTCTGGGCTGTGAGGGTGCATTTCTGGTTCATTCCCAGCTTACCACCAATACCTCAAAGTCCTTTTCAACAGGGCTCAACTCTTTTTTTTCCCCATCTTGTACTTGGATTTAAATTGGAGGTTGTCTCATGAGTTTCTCATGGGCCCACTGCTTGAGCATTTCTTGGTCTTTCTGTATGGCATTCCCACCCTTCAGGTGTATCAACCACCAGCCTGTTGGTGTTATCCACAAACTTATTGAGGGTGCACTTGACCCCACTGTCAATGCCATTTGATGAATATGTTAAAGAGCACAGGTCTCAATGCTGATCCCTGAGGGATATCACCTGTCACTTATCTACATATGGACATCAGTCTGTTGACCGCCATTCCTTGAATACAATCTTGAAACCAAATCTTCATCCATCTAAGAGTCCACCCATCAAATTCATATCTTTCCAATTTGGAGAGAAGAATGTTATACAAGATTGTGTCAAAGGCCTTACTGAAGTCCAGATAGATTACATCAGTGGCTTTTCCCTTGTCCACCGACACAGTTCCACCATCATAAAAAGCAACAAGATAGGTCAGGCAGGACCTGTCCTTGGTGAAGCCAAGCTTGTTATCCCATATCACCTACCTTTTTTCATATGCCTTAGCACAGATTCCAGGAGGATTTGCTCCATGATTTTTCCAGGAATAAAGTATACTGTAGTGAATGCTTAAACCCTAGAAGTCCCAGTCACAGTCATTAGAAGGCATGAAGGGAAACTTGGAGCTAGTGGCAGTCTACAGAAATGGTCTTCAATTTCTCAGAGTTGTTAAGTACTCAAAGTCCGTCATAATTAATCAGGAAAAACAACAACAACAACAACAACAAATCCTTTGTGAATCTTGGCTTGGGGAAATATTCATTTAAACTCCCTCTTTTATTGAGTCTGTGAAAGGTTTTGAAATAGGCTTATATTACACCAAAGAACAAGTTCTAACCATCCATTCATAAGACACCCTAATACATTATTTTCTTAAGTCCATTCCTTACAAATGTTTTGCTGTGCATGAAACTATGAAATGCTATTTCAATCCAGGGTATGTAGCAACAATTTTCTTGTGGGAGTGGGGGTTCATGTTTGCAGTTGAGAGGTTTTATCTCTGGTTTACAGACTTTGATTTAGCATTTGCTGTATGCAAAATAGAGTATGTTTTACAGGAAAAAGTTAAATCCAAAATGCACTGTAAGAATATGTTTTAGATGTTTTCCTTCTAAGTAAAATGTATTATAGGTTCAGGCATCATCCAGAGGGAATAAGAACTGAAAATCTGCTCTATCATTAGATATAATTAATAACATGCCCTATTTATTTTATTTTTTTTTTTTAATGGGGACGGATATGTCAGCTGAACATTTTTATATATACCACGAAGCAATTTTTTAAACTTGCATAATTTTTTGAAAGGGGCAATACTGTATTTTCCCACGAATAAGCAACTTGCCAAAATCCATCAAACAGATATAGCTAGTAAAGTAACAGTTCTGGTTTCCCTAGCCAAGAAAGTTGCAGTTTGTCTGATGAGACTTGCAATTAAGGTTTTATATGATACAAAGTTAATGATTTTGAAGTTCATTAGGATTTCTTTTGAATTGCCAAATACTTTGGCACAGATCATTCCAGAGCCAGCAGATTATATAATACATTTCATCTATTATTAATTTGAACTAGACTTGTACCAGTGACCTAGAAGTAAAAGTGCTTGCAAGATTTTCTAATCCCGAGACCACTAGGTCCCATAGGACTTATACTTAACAATAACAGCAGTTAAGCTGAGCGGACAAATTTTAGAAGCATTTTATTCACTTCTAATTATTAAGCAGATCAGTTGCAGCCAGCATCCATATTCACATATTTCAGGTCTTTGGCTCATGTCAGAAAAATCATACTTAGTAAAATAAAGAGTTTCATATATCTTTTTATTTAATTTCATAATAAAGGACTCTTGATAAAAAAAATATTTTAAGACATAACACCAAAGTTAAGAATTCGTGTATGCCTACAATTATAAAAGTAATCATGAACAAAGTGTGGTGCTAACAACTGAAACATTGAAAAGCTTAAGACTTGCATTATGTACAACTGCTTATTTCCTTTATTTAATGTTTTTTATTACTTCTGTTTGTAAGGTTTTTGTTCTTTTTTGAGTCACCTGGCTAGGACAGAAAGATATTGGACAATATATATGGAAATTCAGGTCTTCCTTTCTGCTGCTAGAAAAACTTTTCGATGGTTGAAATCTCTAGTCTTAAATGGTAACCTCGTCTTTTAACTGTAAGTAACTTAGATGGATACTAACAAACATTAGGAATTATCTGCATATTGTTTAAACTATAAAGCATGATCTTTCTGTTGGGTTTAATAGAAGTATTCAAATATTTCATTTCTTATTTGAGTAATTGGCTTATACTTTACTGACATTTTCTTGCTTCAAAACAACTATCCTGCATTTGGGACATTTCCCTATTTTGTCATTATCCTGTTTGACAGTTTCTACTTATGTTTTCCATGTTGTTTGTGTATGTATTTTGGAGGCAAACACAAAGAAACCTCACGTGTTTTCACATTCACCACACAGAAATATAATCTGTTCCCTTTGCTGGAGGAAATCCCCTGTGATGTGCTGTCAATATTTTAACAAGAGACTCTTACAAATCATTCTCCCCTTAAGCCTGTGTCAAATCTGTGCACCCAGAGTATGTGTACTCCATTAAAGAATGTTGACAGATTCATTTGTTTTTGGTTTAATGTGAAAATGCATTCTCATAAACATTACCTAGAAAGATTGGATCTTACTTGGCAAACTGATATTAAGATGTTGGAAATGCCTAGGCTATGTTCTTTAGCAAAAACAAACTGATGAATAAAACATTTACAGACAAGGTTGCTAGGATAGCACTATCTGCTCTGAAACAGCACGAGTGAAACTGTGTATTACTGGTTATCTACTGAGATGTAATAATATGTTTGTTTTTCTCACTAAGATATCTATCACTTGATAAACTCCTAAGAGTTCCCAAATGCAAAATGTTGCAGACATTGTATTAAACACGCACACAAAACTATTGTGAATACTCTGAAAATGATTTCAACTTCTCAAATTGCACTACTACTACTACTACTATTACTATTATTATTATTGTTGTTGTTGTTGTTGTTGTTATGGACAATTATTTTTACATTGGGACACCTTTCTATTACTATATGTGTATGTTTCAGTATATTCAAACGGAATTATAAAGACTTAGGAAAGTATTTTTGCATCAGCAGTATACTTAGAGTATACTAGAGCCTACTAGAATAGGCTAGTAAACCTATATTCCTTCAGAACCTCACATAAATAGATGACATGGACAGAATGCCCAATCTGCCTCAGCCAGTGACTGATGTACTCAACGGTGTCATAAACTTCAATGAATTTCGGGAGAGCAAATTGTCACTCTCTGCTATTAGAGCTGTTTCTTATTACATAGATAAATGAAATATACAGAAGTTGAAAATGACAGAGATTCAATAGGAGCAAGCATGTTTTAAAACCTATTGTAATATTCACATGTTCTAGCAACACAGAATCACAGAATTGTAGGGGTTGGAAGGGACCTCCAGAGATCGAGTCCAACCCCCCTGCCAAAGCAGGTTCCCTACACCAGGTCACACAGGTAGGCGTCCAGGCGGGTCTTGAATATCTCCAGAGAAGGAGACTCCACAACCCCCCTGGGCAGCCTGTTCCAGTGCTCCGTCACCCTCACCGTAAAGAAGTTCTTGCGCACATTTGTGCGGAACTTCCTATGCCCTAGCTTCATCCCATTTCCCCTTGTCCTGTCCCCACGCACTACTGAAAAGAGTCCAGCTTCACCACTATGGCCACCAAACAGTGCTGTGTGATTTAAAATAGCAGTTCAGCAGGCTTTTCTGAAAAGCCTGAAGTATACTATCTATATCTCCTTAATTTTATTTTTAATACAGTATTTTTGTTAAATATTGTACTAATTTCACGCAATTTGGTGTAAATGTATTTAATAATACTATGATTGAAACTGATATTCTAGTCAAGAAGAATTCTCAGTAATTTGACTTTAGCATTGTGTTTGCTTTCTGATAACTATGTGTAATTAATTTCATAAAAAGAAAAATTGGGAAGAAATATATATATATACATATGTACAACATATATACACACATTTATATATATATATATTACTCATCCCCAAATACTTGATAGATTGAGCGAATCTATCTTCTGGAAGATGCTATTTTCTTATATGGAGAAGCCAATGAAACTTACACTTTTTTTTCCTTTCACAAACTGAGGGGTTCTACTAGTTGAACTATTAGCTTATGTATGTATGTATGTATGCATTTATTTATTTACTTATTTTGCTATCTTTTTAAGCAGGCGTTTATAACTAAGTCAGTTCCTAAAATGACAAAACATGGCAGTGATCACTGACAGGCTTCTAGATGCACATAAAAGGAGCCTGTATACTGTCAAGGCAAATTCCCCTGAAAGTACATCCAATTTTGAGTATTTCTAAAAAATGCAGTATGAACCTTAAATATTATTAATAGAACAGAGCAAAACAGAATTGTTCTGTTGGAAGGGGCCTTCAGAAGTCATGTAGTCCAACTGTCCGACACCTTTGAGGCTAATCAGAAGTTAAAGCATGTTGTTGAAGGCATTATCAAAATACTTCTTGAATGTGAACAAGCACAGGTCATCAAGCACTTGTCCAGCAAGGCTGTTTGAGTATTTGACCACCCTAAAAGCAAAGAATTTTTTTAATTAATACCAAGTCTGAATCTCCCCTGGCAAAACTTTGTTCTTTTCCCACGCATCCTATCATCCCATGTGATTTATGATAACCTGTTTGTTTTTCTTATAAACTGCAAAAGTCTGGTGAAATCTCTTCAAAGCTGTTGGTTCTTTCAGTAGCCTTTCACTGATGTAGTAATTTTGCTCTTTGCTATTGCCTGCATGATTTATTAGGGTACATATATGTATCTGTGTGTGCTTAGTTGATTACTCTTTCTGTTACTTGTACCTGTCTCAGAATCACAGATGCACAAGAAGGTGTCTGGATGAGTATTCAGTATTTCCAGAAAAAGAGATTCTGGGCAGCCTGTTTCCACTCTCATAGGAAAGAAGTTTTTCACTGTGCTAGTGTGGAACTTCCCATGATCCTGTCTCTGAGCACTGCCGTTTATTCTATGCTGTGTGCCGTGAAAAGAATCTACCCCCATCCACTTGACTTCCACACTTTAGATATTTACAAACAGTCATACAATGCCCTCAGTTTTCTCTTCCCTACTTTGAAGAGTTCCAGGTCTCTCAGCCTTTTCTCTTAAGGGAGGCACTCTTGGCACCTCACCACTCTCACTTAAAAACTTCCCCTAACATCTTATTTAAATCTTCCTTCCTTCACTTTAAAACTATTCCCCCTTGCCATATCACTAACCATGTAAAAAAAAAAAAAAAAAAAAAAAAAAGATTTCTACCCTATTTATAAACTCCCTTAAAAGACTGAAAGGTCACAATGAGGTCCCCTGCAGCCTTGTCTTTTCCAGGCAGAACAAGCCTAGTTTCTTCACCCTATCTTCACAGGAGAGATGCTCCAGTCCTTGGATCATCTTTGTGGCCCTCCTCTGGACCCTCTTTCCTGTCTTATGGGCCTCAGACTTGGACGCAGTACTTCAGATGGAGCCTTTTGAGGTCAGAATAGAGGGGGACTATCACTTCCCTCACCCTTCTGGCCACCCCTCTTCTGATGGAACCCAGGATGCCATTGGCCTTCCCTTCTGCAAGTGCAAAATGCTGGCTCATGTTATGTATTTCATTGACCAGAACCCCTAAATCCTTCTCTGCAGTGCTACTCTCAAGGACTTCTCCCAGTTTTCAGATTACCTTCTTCTGGATTACCTTGACCAAAGTGCAAAACCTCGCACTTTGTTTTGCTGAAACTCATTAGGCTTACAAAAGCCCAACCTTCAAGTTTATCAAAGTCCCTCTGGATGGCATCCCTTTCTCCTGTTGTACCAATTGCACCTCTCAGCTTGGTGTCATCAGGAGATGGCATTAAACTTAATCCCATCACCTAGGTCATGGAAAAGATATTAAAGAGTTACAAATCCAAGACAGACCCCTGGGGAACACTACTCCTTACTAAACTCCATGTGGGCATAGAACTTTTGAGCACAACCCTCTGGTTGTGATCTTCCAACCAATTCCTTATCCACCAGATTGTCCACACTTCAAATCCATCTCTCCAACTTAGAGATAAGGATATAGTTGGGTAGTTGGGGACCATGTCAAAGGCCTTGTAGAATTCCAGGTAGATGACATCAGTTGACTTCCCTTTGTCCACCAATCCCATCACGCTATCATAGAAGGCCACCAGATTGGTCAGGTACAATCTTCCCTTGGTGAAGCCATGCTGGTTGTCTTGAATCATCGTCTTACCTCTCATGTGCATAAATATATCTTCCAGAAGGATCTTTTCCGTGATCTTCTCTCCTGACCTGCATGGCCACGTCTCACAGAGGTAATGCCTACAGTTCTCTGGGCTCTCCTTCATCCCTTTTTTGTACATGAGAGTGATGTATTCCTTTTCCCAATCACCAGGGACTTCCACTGACAGCCACAATTTGTCAGATATGACGGAGAGCATCTTGGCATTCACATCAGCCAGATTCATTAGGATCCTGGGATGCATATCATCTGGTCTCATAGAATTGCACACATTCAATCTCATGAGTTGATCTTGGACTTGCTCTGACCTTACAGTGGGCGGGAGTTTGCCTCCCAGTTCCCACCTAGAGGTTCACAATCAGGGATGTGAGGTTCATGGATGCGGAAATCCTGGCTACCAGTGAAGACCAAGGCAAAGAACATATTGAGTACCTCAGCATGCTTCATATGTATTGTAGCCAGTTGTCCTTTCTCATTTAGCAGGGGAGACATGGTCTCTTTGGCATTTGAAATGTATTGTAACTTCTCTGGATTTTTAAAGGATGAGTTACTACTAAGAAACGTATCCTTTGTCTCCTCTTATTCAGACCATTTCGGCTGGGACAGCACAAGTTAATTTATTCCAGTGGTCACCTGAATCAAGTTCACTGAGTGTTTGTGTGTATCCTTGCAATAGCGTTCTACATGACAGAGCATCAGGGAAACATGAGCAACATTAAGATTAAAATAAAAATAAAGACTCAGAAAGCAGATCACAACTAGCAGTGACTTTAACCTTTTAAACCTGACTCTTAGGTTGACTGCTGGTTATAGATCCTTAATTTCTCCCACGTCTTTTTCCATCCTATTTATTTCCTAATAGGATGCATAGATGAGCCTGTATGGCAAATGTCTCTTTTCTCTTTCCTTTATGGATGAATTGACAATCATGTTTTCAATGAATATCATTCAATAAATTCCATGAAATCTAAATTAATTTTAAAGAACTTAAGAAAAGCAAATGGTAAGCAATGACCCGAACTACAATGCTAAATATGTTGACTGCCCTGATGATAAAACCAGGAAAAGCAATTTAATCTATTTAAAATCGGTATTATCATCATGTTCATAGCAGCTGAATTATAAATCCCTCATGAGTGGAGGGAGGTAGTTTTTCTAAAAAAGGAATTATTCAGGATTTTTTTTTTCCACAAATGGTGTAGTAAACATCTTCTGAATACATTCCTGTTATGCCTATCAGAGATATTATAAGATCCAAAAGGGGAAAAAAAAAGGTAAAACAAACTGAAAACTTTCTGTGCTTCTGTTAAGTTTACTGTTTTGTCTGTGTATATAATCAGTTATCAGTTAAGATTACTAGAAGATTAAATCATGATATATAAAATTAACTAGGACATCCAATCATCTTCTGTCTCCTGCTGTTTATCAGAAACAAATTTTTACATTCTATGCAGTCATCTCAAAGTGAAGATTAGATTAAAGTCAATAATTGTGTCTGACTAAAGATGCATTGTGTTAAACTAGACTGAAATAATCATTTTTCCAATGGTTAATTACCCTCACTCTTTGATATTTGTGCCTTATGTCCAAATTTAATTTGTCTGGATTCAGATTTCATTGATTTTAACTTGACTTTTCTGCCAAACTAAAGAGATCTTTATTAAATTAGTATTTTTCTTCTAATGAGTACATGAACAGTAATCCAGTAATTTTGCAGTTTTCTTCTTTAATGCTACATAGGCTGGCTTTTTATCTATATTTCACTTTAAAAGGAGCTGTCTGTATTTTTTGCAGCTGCGTGGATATAGACATGCACACATGCACGTATGTGCTGGGTACCTAAAGGTCCCTGACGGAAGAATGATCCTGGGAAGTATTCTGACAGTTTTAAGGAAAATGATATTTGCAGCAACAGCTGCAATTATCTTGTTTTGTAGAGAGAGCTGATTTTGGTAGTTTATCTTGTTTTTGCAAGGACTTGTTTTGCAAGCAGGTGTTCCACTTGAGCTCTGTATCACATGCTGGTCATGCAGGTACAGTGTGCAAGTAGAAAAAATCCCTGCAGATCCTATGGAGAAGAAAAGCAGGAGAGAGGCTGTAGTGGGTGAGAGGAAAAGTGCACTTTGAAGCAAGGGACGCCCTGCTCGCACTACCTATCAAATCCACTACTGGCATGTTCCTTCTCCTTTTCCTTTTTGGCATTCTGCTGTCTCTTAAGAGTCAGTAAGTAACAGTGAGATTTCTTTAGGAGTTTCTCTTGACACTTACTGGGATTATCTAAAATGGATGCCTGTGTGCTTGTGAATGTGTGTGTGTTGACTGAAACTCAACCGTCTGTGCCACTCTGAGTGCGGTTTGCTTGTTTCTGCTCCTGAGACATCCTGTCTCTCAGATCCAAATGTACCCTGTAACAATAACATATGAAATGTATTATAAACATATGATGTTAATATTAAATATTAATATAAAAATCTGAATATAATATCATAATTACTGTAGAATTTTAGCTTATTAATTATTATATTAATAATATATATATATATATAATATGTATAATAATAATAATAAAAATAAATATTAATTTTTAATGTTAATTGTTAAACAGAACACTGTTTAACAATTCCCAGTTAAGGAATAAGTATCATCCAGCCTTCCAACTTGCTTGTAGAATTAATTCAAGATTTTTGGTAAGTTATAATTTCTGTTAAAGCAGATTGACAAACATTAATTATGTCAGTTGAATAGTGTACTAATATTCCTTTAACATGCCAGTAATTAATGTCAGACTAACTCTTAAATTTATGCATTTGCCATCCACAATTTTGTTAAAGGGTATTTAATTTGTAATTTGTTTGTTCATTTGTTTTGTTGTTTTGCTAATGCCAAAGAATAGTAACTTCACAGAGACTTCACAAATCTAGAATGACCTCTGATCTTCATTTTAGTTGAAAGAGTGCTGGGCAATCACGTGTCAAGGTGAAAGACAAATAAATAAATGTTCTGCTACTTCTCACAGCTACAAATCTCATTTACTCTAGAATATTTCTCATTATGCAAGTCAGAAACACAATGGCTGCCAGATTTTCTTCTGACATGCTCCTACTTGTAACCTCAATAATACCTCTGTAGGATTCTATAGTCCATACACCCGCACCGAGAAATCTGGAAATCCTGAAATCATGTGCGTATTTTTAAGACAATGAAGAGAAGAAGGGCACTTGGTTTCTACCTGGCAAAGGAAAATGAAGAGAAAGGTCTTCACCTTTAGACTTCCCAATTAACTATTGTTAATATTCTGTAATCTATTCTGCAGTTTGATGTTGAAGAAGTGGACAGGGAATCCATGAACTTTATTCTCCTGGTGAAGAAACACACTTGCTTTTGGCATCAAGTACAGAAAATGGTGTTTGATAAGTCTTTTTGTTGCTGCAACTGAACTTCTTTTGATTGAGCATAAAGTCAAATACAATACTGGGACACTTTTCTCTGCCATTCATGACTATAGTTTTAGTAAGTCATCTGTCTGTCATAGTAATTTCCTATTCTGGCTCCTTCAAAACAGATTTCGTTTTCTTCTTCTTCCAGTGTAGCTGAAATGTAGATTTGTTTAGAAATGAGAAGGTTTGGAAAAGTATATTCAGCTACAGCTGCATATTTCAGGAATGTATACGTTTTACCAAATAAAGTAAAATAAATTCTTATCTGTATCATAAAGACTCTGTTATCTCTTTACATTAAATGAAATACCAGAGTGGAGGTATCCAACCTCTTAAAGTGATCTCATTTTTCCTGAAATTAAATCAAAGGGGGAAGAGAGAGGAGTCCTCCCATCTCCCCCCTGCAAGTTATTTCTAGACTCAATAATTTCTGTTACTAGAATTTACAACCATGTTAAACATACTGCTGAAAATAAAAATAAATTTTGGGCATGCATATAAAACAGTATGCAACATTTCAGTACTAAATTGAAAAAAAGCCAGAAAGTCATCTGTCTGAGACAACACAGAATCATAAGTTCCATGCTTTTTGAAATCTGAAGTTTTGAATGAAAACACCCCCATTTTACTTTTGCCTGATTGATTCTCTACTGCTTTAATATAAGTCAGATGGACTATTTCAAATTTATTTCCTTTTTGGATAATTAATCATCATAATGTTTAATAATAATGTTTAATTAAAAAACAATGGTCTTGGTCCTGTAAAATATCATTTATACTTCCTTTATTATGTAGCACATTGAAACCAAGAAGAAAATGATTATCATTTTCATGATTTGAAAAATCTTATCGTCAAAAAGACTTTCATAAAACATTACCAAAAGACGAAATCAATTTGGATAAGGAATAGGAAGTGTAAAACAGAGGTTAATAGAGGTTAGCATTTCCTTATTAATTCATTATCTCAATTGCTGATCTTGAATAATTTATTCCTAGATAATGAATAAATATCTTCTAATCCCAAGGGCTCAGATATGAAACAATCAACACATATTAGGTACGTCAAAATAGGTGGAAGTACTGGCTGAATAACATGTAAGAATTAGCCCAGTGATATGTACAGTACCTTACTAATTCCTCTTTATCAAATGCTACATTTTTATTGGCTAAATGATTTCCATCCTCAAATGCTGTATTAGTACCTGATGTAAATGTAATGAAAATTATTCTTATTAATAAAAAGTACATCCTGGGATGCTGTTCTTAGGGACAAAGGTATTGAGGAAAGCTGGCTGCCTTTCTGAGAGCAAAAGAGCTCTCCATCCCTCTGAATAGGAGAGTGGGCAGAGGAGGCAGGAAACCAGCATGGCTGGTTTTGCACCCGCTGTGCAAAATGAAGGCAAAGAAAACATTTCCTTTGGAAACAAGGGCATGTCAGCTGGGAAGAGTGCAGGGATGCTGTCCGGACTTGCAGACGCGGGATCACTTCTAGGTGGGGTCTGGGGGAGTAAATCCCCCTCCTCTGTAAGGGCAGAGCAAGTCCAAAGCCTCCTAATGAGATTGAACGCATACAAGTTTATGAGGCTGGATGACATGCACCCCAGGGTTCTGAAGGAGCTGGCTGAAGTGATTGCTGAGCCACTCCATGTATTTGAAAAGCTGAGGCTGTCAGGTGAGGTTCTGGGTGACTGGAAAAAGGGTCACACCATTCTCGTTTGTAAGAAAGGGAGCAAGGAGGATGCAGGGCCTGGGAAAATCATGGAGCAGATCCTCCTGGATGACATGCTAGATCACACGGAGAATGAGCATGTGATCCAAGACAGCCAGCATGGCTTCACCAGGGGAAAGTCTTGAGTAACCAATCTGGTGGCCTTCTATGATGGAGTGACGACACTGGTTCACAAAGGGAAGATGGCCAGTGTCATTTACCTGGACTTGGGAAAGACCTTTGACATGGTCCCACAACATCTTTATCTCCAAATTAGAGATATGATTTTGACAGGTGGACCAACTGGTGGATAAGGAATTGCAAAAAGGCTGCAGACAAAGGGTCACGATCATTGGTTCTATGTCCAGGAGGAAGCCATTAATGAGCAGTGTCTCCCAGGGGACTGTCTTGGGACTGGTGCTCTTTAACATCTTTATCAGTGACATCTATGATGGAATTGAGTGCACTTCCAAGTTTCACTGATGACAGCAAGCTGAGTGGTGCAGTTAACACAGTGGAAGGAAGGGATGCCATTCAGAGGGACCTCAACAGACTTGAAAGGTGGGCCAGGGTGAACCTAACGAGGTTCAACACAGCAAAGTGCAAGGTTTTGCACTTGGCCCGGAGGAATCCCAGGCCTATATACAGACTGGAAGGAGCAGTCTTTGAGAGTAGCCCTGCAGAGAAGGACCTGGGGGTCCTGGTGGATGAAAACTGAACATGAGCCAACAGTGCGCTCTTGCAGCTTGGAAAGCAAATTGTATCCTGGGCTCCATCAGGGGAGGGATGGTCAGCAGGGACAGGCAGGTGATTGTCCCTCTCTACTCTGCCCTTGTGAGGCCCCATCTGGAGTAGCGTGTCCAGGTCTGGAGCCCTCAGTACAAGAAAGAGAGAGCTGTTAGAGAGGGTCCAGAGGACAAACACAGAGATTATTGGAGGGCTGGAGCACCTCCCCTACAAAGACAGGCTGAGGGAGCTGGGCTGGTTCAGCCCGGAGAAGAGAAGGTTGCAGGGTGACCTCATTGCAACCTTTCAGTACCTAAAGGGAGCCTAGAAACAGGAGAGGAGTCAACTGTTTGAAAGGGTAGATAACAGCAGGACAAGGGGAAATAATGGTTTTAAGTTGAAGGAGGGAAGATTTAGGTTGGATAACAGAGGGAAGTTCTTTACTATGGGAGTGGTGAGGTGTTGGAGCAGGCTGCCCAGAGAGGCTGTAGATGCCCTGTCCCTGGAGGTGTTCAAGGCCAGGTTGGATGGGGCCCTGGGCAGCCTGGTCTAGTATTAAATGGGGAGGTTGGTGGCCCTGCCTGTGGCAGAGGGGTTGGAGATTCATGATCCTTGAGGTCCCTTCCAATCTAAGCCATTATATCATTCCATGATATGACTTTAGAAGATGGATAAATGTTTGACTGTGTTGTACTCTCACAATATCAGTTACAGTATTGTAAGCATAACTTGTAGGTTTGAAATCTAGAAATATTTATGCAACTGAACTGAGGCCTGCAAAGACTAGGAGAGAAAAACCTCTTTCTCTTACAACTAAAAATTTCAGACAATAACGTCTTCTTAATAATAGTCTCCAATTTTTTTCCAAATAAATCATTAATACTGCAGAAGAATAGTACTCCCTAGAGTAGAAAGCTTCCTTTCAGTGTTTGTTTATATCTGTCTTGTACTTCATATTGTCTTTCATTTCTTTCTTAGTATTCTTACCCTGTAACTTTCTAACTTTCAGATTTAAAAAAAAAAAAAAAAAAAAAAAAAAAAGGGGAATACAAAATCAAAATGATCTTTATTCTTTGTCTTGGAAAGTTCTATTTAGTTCTTGTTTTACTAGGAGCCTGAATTTTTAAAAGAAAAACCCATCCATCTTGCAGTTGAAGATCTTGACTGGAATAGGCAAACCAAAAAGTAAGGTTTCTTCTGGGACCTACTTGGAACTATCCCGTGGGCCAGGGTGTTAGAAGGTAGGGGGCCAGTGAGAACTAGTCAGCATTTACACAGTACTTGTTTCAAACTTGGGATTAGTGCTTCCCTATGAGTAAGAAATCAGGGAAGGGTGGCAGGAGACCTGTCTGGATGTGCAAGGAGCTCATGCATAAAATCAAAGGGAAGTGGAAGCTCTGTCCACTTGGGAAGAATATAGAAACGTTGCCAGGGCCTGCAGAGAAGCAACGAGGAGGGCAAAGCCCACCTAGAATTGAATCTGGCAAAGGAGATAAAGGATAATAAGAAAGGCTTTTTTAAGTATGTCAACAGTAAAAGGAAGACTAAGGAAAATGTGGGTTCCCTACTACATGAGGGGGGTGTTCTTGTAACGGGATGCTGAGAAGGAGGAGATAGTGAACACTTTCTTTGTTTCTGTCTTCACTGCAAAGACTCCCCCTCAGGAATCTTGGACCCTGGAGGTAAGTGAGAGAGTCTAGGGAATGGAAGGCTCCCCTTCAGTGGGGGAGGAGATGGTCTGAGAGCATCTGGACAATATCAATGTACATAAATCCATGTGCCCCAATGGCATGAATTCATGTGTGCTGAGGGAGCCGGCAGAGATAGTTGCTGAACCATTCTCTGTCATCTTTGAGAGGTCTTGGAGAGGTGCCTGAAGACTGGAGGATAATCAGTATCACTCCAGTCTTCAAGAAGGGCAAGAGGAAGATCTGGAAAACTGCAGGCCTGTCAACCTCACCTCCATTCCTGGAGAGGTGATGGAACAGCTTGTTCTGGATGCCATCTCCAGGCAATTGGAAGAGAAGGTTATCAGGAGTATTCAGCATGGGTTCATTAGAGGGAGGTCATGCTTGACCAGCCTAGTAGCCTTCTGTGATGCCATCACTGGCTGGGTGGATGCGGGGAGAGCAGTGGATGTAGTCTACTTCAATTACAGCAAGGCATTTGACACTGTCTCCCACAATATCCTCATAAAGAAGACCAGGAAGTGTGGGATAGATGAGGTGGGTTGAGAACTGGCTGACTGGCAGGGTTGTGATTGGTGGTACAGAGTTCTGTTGGAGGCATGTATCTACCATGTATCTAGGGAACACATAGAGACATGTGTTCCCTAGAGGTCATTTCTGGGTTTAGTCTTGTTCAACATCTTCATCAGTGACCCTGATGAGGTGATAGTCTCCACCTTCAGCAAGTTTGCTGATGATACAAAGCTGGGAGGAATAGCTGACATACCAGAAGACAGTGCTACCATTCAGTGAGACCTGGACTGGCTGGAGAGTTGGGCAGAGAGAAATCAGATGCGATTTAACAAAAGCAATTGTAGAGTCTTGCACCTAGGCAGGAATAACCGTATGTACCACTATATGTTGGGGGATGACCTGCTAGAGAGGAGCTCTGCAGAGAGGGACCTGGGTGTCCTAGCAAACAACAGATTGGCTATGAGCCAGGAGTGTTCTCTAGGCTAATGGCATCCTGGGGTACATTAAAAAGAACAGAGCTAGGAGGCCAGGAAGATGATCCTCCCCCTCTATTCTGCCCTGGTCAGGCCTCATCTGGAGTACTGTATCCAGTTCTGGACTCCTCTACAAAAAAGAACAGGGATCTCCTAGAAAGAGTCCAGTGAAGGACCACAAAGATGATAAAGGGCCTGGAGCATCTCTCCTATGAGGAAAGGCTGACTGACCTGAATATGTTCAGCCTTGAGAAAAGGAGACAGAGTGGGGATCCGATTAATGTCTATAAATACGTAAGGAGTGGGAGGCAAAGGAATGAGGACAGACTCTTTTCAGGGGTGCAGGACAGGGGGAAATGGCCACAAACTGAAGTATAGGAAGTTCTGCACAAATGTGTGCCAGAACTTCTTCACAAGTAAGGGTGACAGAGCACTGGAACAGGCTGCTCAGAGATGCTGTGGAGTCTCCTTCTCTGGAGATGTTGAAGACCCACCTGGACACCTACCTGTGCAACCTGGTCTAGGAAGCCTGCTTTGCAGGGGGCTTGGTTTAGGTGATCTCTAGTGGTCTCTTCCAGCCCCTACAATTCTGTGATTCTGTGATAAATTTTTGTTGCCAAGTAATTTATATGTGATTGTTTTTCTTTAAAATCCTTGAGAAAACATCTGCCGTAAGTAAAAGTAGTTTCAGTGTTTTGTTTTGTTTTTGTCTTTTAATCTACTTCTTAAACATTCTTTATGGAGCAGAGACTATATAGTTGTATTATTTTAATATTACTTTTGAAAAATTGTGCATACTCTTTTGTCTCATTTTTTTACACTTCAATGAAAATTGGTTGTTGGTATGATATAACAAAGAAGTGTTTTAACAAAGCAACATTTTGATTTTTTTCTGACAAAGACAGAGGGCATGTCTGCCCTTCATTTTTCCTTTTCATTTATTTTTCTTTATGTTCTATGTTTGCTGTCTCTAATAGTCAGAAACAAGTCAACTTTTTTTTTTTTTTTTTTTAGATGATAGAGCTGGGTATACAAGGACATCCTTTTACTTGATGTTGAATAAAGAGCCTGACTATTTGAAGGTTAAAAAAATAAAAAATAAAATAAAATAAATCATGATGCTACTTTATCTTTGCCATTATAATGTTGGAAGAAGTTTAAACATTCTGGTATTCCAAAAACTAAGGGAAAGATGACATAGAGGATGTCAGTATATCTGGATGAGTATTCATTTCTTCAGTATTTGTAATTCCTGTGGGAGATGGCTGACCAAGAAATAATCCATTCGTGTACAAGACCAAATCTGTGTGTACATTATCACTCTACCCTGTTTCATAGCTTCAGAGTAAAGGTAAAAAGAGTAAACTCACTTGCAGTGGGATGGGAGAGAGAAATGGAAGAGAAGGGATAAAAGAAGGTTGAGCTAAAGGCATTTTAATAAGTAAAATGAAAAACAAACCAACTGAACAACTAAATAAACAAGCAATGACAAAAAACAAAACAAATCAAAACAAAACAAAAAAACACCCAGAACCAGAATAAAGGGAAACAGAAAAACAAGCAATGCAAAAAGCGATCCCTCCACCATGATAGCAATACAGCAATACCCAGCCAGTACCTAAGCAACAGCTTCCCCCAAGTTTTATTGATGAGCATGATGTTATACAAAATAAATAGAATAGAATATCCCTTTGGTCAGTTGTCCTGGCTGCATTCTCTCCCAGTCTCTTGTCTAGCCCATCTACACTCTGTGGGGAAGGGTGAGAAATGGAGAATGCTATAGTATGTAAACATTGTCCCGAAATAATTAAGACATCAGTATACTGTCAACATTGTTTTGGTTACAACTCTAAACACATCATCACATGGGCTACTATAAAGAAAATTAACTGCGTGTCAACAAGACCCAGTGTAATTTCATATGGGACCCGCATGTACCCAAGTGAGGTATTTGTTAGATTTGACTCCTGGGAGATTAAGACCTCAAAATAAATCCATATTTCACATAAGAATTAGAGAATCAAAAACTGCAGATATTGGAAGGGACCTCTAGAGATCATATAGTCCACCCCCCCTTCTAAAGCAGATTTTCTACAGTAGACAGCTGATGAAAATATCCAAGTGAGTTTTGAATATCTCCAGAAAAAAAAAAAGGCTTCATAAGTTTTCGTGCAGCTTGATTAATTAGGTCTAAACAAAGTAATTCCAACTTCTCCTAGATGTTAACCACAGAAGCTACTTTGCTGGATGGAATTACAAGTGCTGTTAAATATTGCTTTGGTATTCTGTGGTGATGAAGAGTTTTTCTGTGTGGAAGTCTGAGCTAAGTGTTTAAGATCTACCAGACTTTTAACTGGGAGGAATTTTATATTCCTTACAAAGTTCAGCATCTGTCTAAACATGTGTGCTCTTCAAAACAAGAGAAATCTCTATTATTCTGCCTTCTCAGGGCAATTAGGAAACATACAGAGAATACACACAGACGGAAAATAAATGACAGAAATATTTGTGTGATTCTGACTGTATGTTGTAAGTCAACAAAGTCATGCTGTTGAGAGAGTGCCGAAGAGAGTCACAAACTAATTTTTTAATGCACTAAGCATGTGTTTTGCAAAAATTATATTGTCTCCCCAGTAAATATTATTGGCATTTTCCCTAATCCACTTCTTGTTTTGCAAATTTGAGCTTTAACACATTTAATTACACGACTTTCTTAATGTGAAAAAAGTTGCAGCATTCATGTATTGAGATTGAATTAAAATATTTACATTTGTTGTAAAGCCCATGCCAATGTGAGAAACCAAAATAAAAGAAAGCAAACAAGCAAAAAATCATAACTGTTATCAGGAATATTGTATGGTATACCTGTTCAATAAATTCTGCATGCATTAGCCTGAATTTTTGAAGGCCAGCCTGAGAGATCTGGGGCTTTTCAACCTGGAGAAGAGTAGGCTCTGGGGGGACCTTATAGACATCCATGATCTGAAGTGGGCCTACAGAAAAGCTGGGGAGGAACTTTTTCTAAGGCTATGTAGCAATAGGAAAAGGGGAAATGGTTTACACAGGAAGAGGGTAGATTTAGACTAGATATTAGGAAGAAATTCTTTACTATGTGGGTGGTGAGTCAGTGGAACAGGTTGCTCAGTGAGGTTGTGAATGCTCCTGCCCTGGAAGCATTCAACACCAGGCTGAATGGGGCTTTGAGCAACTTGGTCTGGAGGAAGGTGTGCCTGCCTATAGCAGCGTTATGGTTTTATGGTCATCAGTATTCCACATCATAACATCATGTACTGCACTGGGAATTAAAGTGTTAATGTCCCAGTTCAACATACTAAAGAGAAGACACTACGTTCCCCAGAAGACTGTTCACTGTGCTGATATCATTCTTGCACAGGGGGGAACACATATAAGGCGCTGTTGGGTCATCTGACTTCCTTTTGCTTTCCTTCGTCGCTCTTCTTTGTCTCTTCTTGCTGCTGCCCAACTGCGTGTGCTGTTTCAGCACTACTGTAAGGCCTACAGCATTTTTTTTTTTTTCCAGATACTCTCTCTTGCATTGTATTTAGTAAACTAGTTTGTTCCTCCTCAGATCGTTGCTGCTGTTCTTTTCTTTCAGTATTTTGGGGTCCCCTGTTTCCCTTTTCCAGAGGTGTGGACTTTGCGAAGTCCCTCTGCCCCTCATCACGGAACCAGGCCTAACCAGCCAATAAACCATTGAAAAGCAGGCGGGTTGGAACTAGACGATCTTAAAGATCCCCTTCCCTAACCATTCTATGATTCTTCCGTATGCACGTTTTTAATGTTTGAATTTCAGTTCTCCTTTCAGTGACTATTTTATCAATAATACCTTTAGGTCAATATCATCTAATTAGGTTTGTTGTTGTTGTTGCTGTTTGTTTTTTTGTTGTTGTTGTTCCCTCCCCTCCCCCTCCCCCCGCCCCCAACAATAATTTCAATAACTATCAGATCTGTCTCCCCTGATCTAAATGGAATAACCAGATTGAATTTTGGATCTGACTGCCCATATCATTAATAAACTTTTGTTGTAGTTTGGGTCCAGCTAGCAGCTGAGAACCCTGCTCGCCTCCTCCTGTCTCAGCAGGGCATGGGGAGATATTAGGAAAGAATATGAGTATGGAAGCATGAGAGTTAAAGAAAAAAGAGTGACAGTGTTTACCATAAATGGCTATGGGCAAAATAGACTCAGTTTGGGAAAATTATCTTTTTTACTGATAGCTAACATAAATATTTTATTACTGACTAGTGTATTGGGACACAAAGAGAGTGAACACTACGACACATTTTCTTCCACTTTCCTGTGCTCAGCTTTACTCCACCCCACTCAACTGCTCTTACTTCATTCCAGACACATCATCTCCTCCCTTTTTATCACAAGAGATTACACTTTGTTCCTTCAGTGTTACAGTGTATAAAACACGAGGTTGAAGTCAGTACACTGCAGTTTATCTCTGCTGCTATTAATTTCTCACTCTTTTCACATATTCCTGAATGTATCCTCCAAGGGCTGCAGTCCCTTCAGAGATGTAATTACACTATTGTAATGCACATCCCATGCCTCTGACTGCTTTATTCCCTCGAATCCTCAGCTGTTCCTTCTTTTCTCTCCTCTTCCCTCTGTCAGATGTGTATATATATTTCGCGCTTTCTTAAATATGTTTACATAGAGATGCCATCACATTGGCTGGTAGACTTAGTTGACTTTTGCAGTGAACAAACAGGAGCCAGTTGTTTCCAGCGCACGACAGTTCCTGTTTCCTCCTGCAAAGGCCACCCCCACTGTGCCCTGCTACCAAAATATTCAACGTGTACCCGAATAACAGGAGTGAATGAGGATGAAAAATATAGTGGACAACCATAGTCCTGGTAGTTTGATCTTAATAGGAGATTACTGTCAGCAGAACAAATTATTAAGGAAATTATTAAGGAAGCAATAAGCAAATCATAGACTTATAGAATCACTGAGGTTGGAAAAGATCTATGAGATCATCCAGTCCAAGTGTCCACTTATCACCAACTGTTCCTGATAAACCATGTTCCTCAGCTGAACATCGTTCCTTGAACACCTCCAGAGTTATATTTAAATATATTTAGTTTAAGAATTAATGAATTAATTAATTCAGTGCATGAAAAATGGATAAATCAAAGCAGAGTACTAACCAAAAAAAAAAAGAAAGAAAGAAAAAAAAAGAGTGTGTCAGGCTGAATAGTATTGTCTTTAGTAAAATGGCTGTTTTCCTAAACAAAAGAGTTGTGGTTGATTTTATCTGTCTGGACTTCTTTATAGCACTTGATATGCGGCCACACGGGAAATTTTCATTTAAGATGATGTTTACTTCAACAACCGTAAGATCAATAAAGAATTATTTTGTGACAGAGAGCTTAGAAGTAGAGTATTCAGTGGGCTCAATTTGTAGCAAATTTTTAACAGCTTGCTTAATTACAGTGATATAGTTGATGCTAATGGGTTTGTATTATGGCAGAAAGATGTAAAACAGAGAAAAAAAAATAGAAGCACATGAATGTCTCCTGTGAAGAACAATATGATGTTTAAAATAATAATAATAATAATAATAATAAAAGCATGAAGTGAAACACATCTGTGGAATTAAACTCATTCCTCTGCTAACGGGAAAATTTCTACTAGCTGAATGACAGAGTGCATGAAGGGTTTTGTTGCATTGATTGATGACTTCATGATTGTAAGTCACCGATGTGAAATTAAAAAAAAAAAAAAAAAAATCAACTTGAAAAGTATACAGAGAGATACCTTGGATAAAAACAGTTTGAATATTATTATAAAAATGTTCATAAAATCATCTTAGGAATTCTGTGTACTTTTCTAGTGGTGTATACTGAATAATTAAAAAATAAAAATAGTATCAACCAAGAACATGGTTCTTAATGTAGATTTGTTTCATACAGAAGTTGCATAAAATAAAAAGGCTGTTTAGCTAAAAATCTTGAAAAAAAAAATTATTTTTCTCAGTAGGTACATTTAGATTGAAAAGCAAAATCCCTGAAGATCACTATGTATTTTACAGCACTTTTTGATATCTGAAGTTTTGATATCTAGAAATCTATAATAAGTTTATAAGCATGAGGTAATGATAAGCACAGACTGGAAAGAGTGAATTCAGTTCAGCATTTGTTTAGACTTAAATGTGTCGTTCATATTTTTATCTAGAGAAACCTCTGGGAAAAACAAAACAAAACAAAACAACAACAACACTTATCTTGGGAAAGACTTGACTATTCTTCACCACTGAGGTAATTTGATATATGATCTGATGGTAGTTGCTTATTATAGTTGCCTAAGTTTATTGTGGGAAACTTTGTGCTTTAGAATAACTTTCTCAAACTGGTTATTGAAAAGTAAAATGCACCAACAGGAAATGAGAAAGCATTTATACCATATACTAGTTTTTTCTTGCTATGAAGGTCATTACAACCTTGAATTGTGTCTTTGTGTGACAAGGAAGGAAACAGCTTTCTGATGAGTTGTGTGTAGTGATAAATCTTGATAATATTGTTGCCACAGAAAATGTTGAGTTTGATTAAAACAAACAAACAAACAAAAAAAAACCCCACAAAAAACTTGAGATTCTATGTGCAATAGAACAAGGAGACACTACATTAAGTAATTATGTAGAAAGAATTTTAACAGACTTACTTCAGTTTTGACATTTTGATATTCTGACAAGCTTACTTCTTCCAAACAAGAAAATTGTATACTAGTATCCTTCTTTCTTTTTCCTTTTCCTTAAAAAAAAAAAAAAAAAGAAAAAAAAAAAGAAAAAAAAAAGTATGAATGTTGAAAAAATATATGAGAAAGGAAAGAAAAGAAAGGATTAGAAAAGAAAGGGGAAGAAAGGAGAGGAGAGGAGAGGAGAGGAGAGGAGAGGAGAGGAGAGGAGAGGAGAGGAGAGGAGAGGAGAGGAGAGGAGAGGAGAGGAGAGGAGAGGAGAGGAGAGGAGAGGAGAGGAGAGGAGAGGAGAGGAGAGGAGAGGAGAGGAGAGGAGAGGAGAGGGGAGGAGAGGGGAGGAGAGGGGAGGAGAGGGGAGGAGAGGGGAGGAGAGGGGAGGAGAGGGGAGGGGAGGAGAGGGGAGGGGAGGGGAGGGGAGGGGAGGGGAGGGGAGGAGAGGGAAGGGAAGGGAAGGGAAGGGAAGGGAAGGGAAGGGAAGGGAAGGGAAGGGAAGGGAAGGGAAGGGAAGGGAAGGGAAGGGAAAGAAAAGAAAAGAACTCCTGAAAATGACTGAATATTAAAAATCTATTTTATAATGGAATAGTAGATGCTACACAAGGATCAAATACTGTTTCATCACTTAAAACAAAATTCATGGAGTCTGAAATAAATAGATGGAATCTTTGCATGAATGAAACTGAGAGTGTGAGAACAGAGAAAAATGCAAAGAGAAAAATTATATTAAATCAAATAAACTAAACAAATAAACAAACAAGCAAAAGCAAACAAACAATCAAAAAACACTCAGAAAAATGAAACTATGGAAAGCAATTTTAACATCAGCTTCCCTAAGAAGGAAATTTTCTGTTTAAATCTTGACCACAGAATAGGATCTGGGAAGTGGAAATAAGGAACTGTTTTGTTGTTGTTGTTGTTGATTGGTTGGTGGTTTTGTTTGTTTGTTTGTTTGTTTTTTAAGTAAAAAAAACTATGCATTTCTTGTAGAGAAAGCTCATGAAAGAGACCTGATAGTCTGTTTGTTTATCTCACTTCAAAATAAACAAACGAGAATGATAGTTACACTATTCAGATAGGTAAGAATACTCTTGTAAATCAGACAGCTATTGATAGGGGAATAAACTAGAGTAATCATTAGTAATCTTTCTTGTGGAAAAGGAGATTAACACTGTCAATAGGAATACTGTAATAGTATACCAATACTCCATTTATGGACAACAGACATTTATCTTAAGCATAGTAGATAACAAATAAAAATGGCTCATATAATTGAACTTCAAATCTAACTGTATTATTTTGTGCTGAATAAATGAAAAGCTACATTTCTTTGTGGCTAATATCATTTAGCACAGGGAATGATCCCTGCCTTTGATAGCAGCTAGTGAAGACTGGCTTTTTTGCCCAGATTTATCTGTTTTTGCTTTTCATTTGTCTAAACCAAATTTCTCATCTTAAAACTTAGAAAGACAAGCTGATGACAGTAGATTGTTTATTTATCTTTATCTCTACTCATAAAGACTAGAGACGAAAAGATGTCTCTGAACTGCTTTGCAAACTCAGGAAAATAGCCGCACTTCTCCCTGCCTCCATCTGAAATGGACGTTTGATCGCACACTTCGCGATGTGGATGAGAATAAGTAAGTGAGAGCTTGGAGCAAGGAAATTGTAGGCAACGTTGCTGCAAACAAGCTGAGATACACTGTTACTGGGACAGCAAATGAGGGGAACATATTGATCCATCCTCCATCTGTTTTCTAAGGGAGACGTGCAAGAAATTTCCTTCAGTGAGAGCAACAAGGTATTTTAACTTATAATACTACTTCACAGGACAGATAGAGTCACACAGTTTGTCACTAGCTACTCAGTGTATGGCCTAGAGGACACATTAAACTAACTTAGTATCAGAAGCAGAACTATGATTAAATTAGTTTTGATCAAGCAGCATAGGAGAGTATGAGTTATGGTCCTGTATCTCACTTCATGGTGCTATTGCTTCAAGTCATATCTTTATATTGTTTTATAAAGAATATTCTCCTGCTATTTTCTTATTCTTTCTTGTATAATTTTTAGTTACACTTTCAGGCAAACATCACAGTTCTGTGCAGAACTATTTTCTCCCATTCATAGTACTTCTTACTCCTGCTCTAACCAGATGCCCTCCAGTTAACATTTCCTCTCAAATGTTATAGTCCTCAAAACAACTTGATGTAATTTGCATTATCACTGAGCTAGGTTGTAGGCAAGTATCATGTTCAGTTACAAGGTCAGCTTTTTCAGTTGGCTCACTAGCCAACTGTTTGTCCAGGTGATTTTGGAATCTTCAGTATGGGCATCTGAAGAAATGTAGTCTTCTATAATGTGAGGATTGACAGTGGGTCCTGTCAAAGTAGAATTAGCTTAATGGAGAAGAGGAGGGTGCTTTAACAGTATGTTTATTCTGCACATTTACCTTAGGATGAGACAGAGAGCTTTCTACAAACATTTAATTCTGTGAATGTTGAGAGACTTGAACATAAATATGAAATTTTAATATACATGGGATGTAATAATTTATATTGGAATCCCTTTTTAATGGAATATATACTTGCAGTTAAACATGTTCCCATTAAAAAAAAAAAAGAAAAAAAAAGAAAAAAAAAAAAAAAAAAGTGGTCTGCCTGCTGCCATCTAAGCAAGCATCTTCCTGCACTTGTGAAATAACAGTTCAGTTTTATTTCATTTCAGATCTTCTAAAAAGTCTTAGTCACCAGTCTCTATTTCATGTTTTCACTCTTGAAAAGAAGCAGACTCTTCTTCCACATTTTATAATTACTATTACATGTTTTCATTATGCGTGGAGTTTCGATTAAACTTTGCCACTGAAAAGTGGCAAATGATTATAAGATCATAATAAATTCTAAATACAATTTTGCAGTATGGTATATTATAGCATGTACAATGTAATGTAGTATAATGTAGTGTAGTGTAGTACAAACTTCTTTCTGTAATAGAAGGAAAAAAAAATCTTGTGAAGTTTCTGTAGTTGTACTAAAAATAGAATGAGCAAAATTACAGTCTTAAATTAGGGGTAAAGGTTTCAGAAAATAATAAGTAGGTGAATGCATGCATGTACACACAGAATTATCTTCAGAAAGGAATTCCATTCAGACAACATTTTTACTTATCAAGTTAAAAATGTTATACAGAATGTCTCAGAGTTGACAGCAGAAGTCTAGGTACCTCATAAAACATCCTGACATTCCAGCGATGAGAAGACAAGCTTCATCTGGCTTACAATAAATAATATGAGAAAGATCTTTTATTTTTCTTAAATTGAAATTAAGTGCCCAGATAATCATTCCAACATCTGAATTAGACAGCGAGGGAGGTGATGTGTGATCACCAATAATCAATGATAACAATGGTTTCATATATGTTTTTTCATTTGAGAAACGGAAATTTTAAGTTTCAGTTTAGACTAATTTTCCTGAGAAGTTTTAAAGTACTCAGGCTTTTCTACAAAGTAAGTGCCCTAACATTAAAGGCCTTAAAATTTCAGATAAACCTTCTAATACACACTCATATCTCCAATTTGTTCTACATTGGAACACCTGTCTTCAAACTTTTTTTCCTCGATCAAATGACAGTTGTACATTCATCTTGAAGATTATCAGTTAAAAGCATAATAATTTAATGCCTGTTCTTGTATATAGAACTTATTTATATTCTGCACAATGAGAAGAAAGAGAAAACAAAATTTAGACGTAGGTCATTTAGTTTTTCATTGATCTTTTGGGATAACAGGAAGTTTCATACTAGAAAACTTAGTTTGCAGCTCTTTTCCAACACAGCACAATATTTCAACCAGGAGTGATTACAGAATCACAGAATCACGGAATCACAGTTTCAGATTCAGTAGATTCTGTTTCTTTGAACAATTTCTAATGGCATTAAATTCTCTATTACATCTTGTTCAGCCTTCAGATGGCTTTCCAGGTCTTCATCTTTCATAAAATATATGCCATGCATTCCAGCCCCATGCAGATGTCTCTGATACTCTGTGGCATCTACACTGAGATATTTAGGCAAGCGAATGTGTTTCATGGCTTTTGTTCTTAGTCTTAGACTTGTTCTGAGGTGAAGAATAGATGAAGGTGTAGAGCAAGGCCACACTGTAGTGAGTGTAAATGAATAGATATAGTCTTAATACAGTAAAAATCAGTCTTATGCCTACATTGTGTATGAAGTATATGTATATATATTTGTGTATGTATATTATTATTAATTCTGTGTGATAATTCTTTTCAGATACATGTGTATTTCTGTGGTGAAAATATTATAATTTTAATTCATAGGAAAGACTTGTGTTTTTTTGTTCTCCCACTATGAAATTCTACATTCTTTATTCAAATATTCTTTATTTTACACAGAAAAGATGCTATTTTATTTTTTATCTTCCTTGGAGATGATTAAAAAAAAAAATAAGCCATCTGATTAAAATATTGCAATATTTCTTCTACTGGTGTGCCACTTTGATACATAGCCAGTTATACTACTTTGACTTAATACTTTTCAGATTTTTTTTTTCTTTTTAATATGGATTTTGTATTTTGTATCTCCTCTACATCAAAGGATGTCTGTCTGTAGATGCAAAATCTTTAATGTAGAGCTTCAATCACTTTTTGATGTGAATTTGTTCTGTTCGGCAGACTATCCTTTCATTTGGCCCCAAAGGATCTCACAAAACAGCTTGGTTAATAGTGCATTTAAAACACGTTGGGTGTGTATTCATGCATTAGAAAGAGAAGAACTAATTGCAAAAATATGTTTCCTAAAAAAAGGACAGTGAATGAAAGTACCAAACCCTGTCATGAGAAGCAGAATTATTTTAATAATAATAATAATAATCATCATCATCATCATAATCTTCATCATCATTATCATCTTCAAATACATAGAAATCATAATTAACAGAAAAGGTAACCATACAGTGTAATATTGTTGCTCACTGACACTGACAATGTTTATACAACAGATGTTTGGTTAAATTAAACAATGTAATTGAATAATTCTAAGGAGAAGTAACACTGAGACAGTGCTGAACAGTACTATGTCAGAGACTGCAAAGCAGACAACCTGCCCTTGACAGATACCTATTCTAAGGTATCTTTCACTAACATATCCTTTATATCGCAGAGAAATTGTTCTTTTGGCCTAATTATCATGTGTAGAAAGTGAAGCATTGTTATGATAATTCAACAGCTAAGTAAAAGGGGTTTTTGTTTTTGTTTTTGTTTTGTTTTTAATTTCAACTTTTCATTTGAAAATACTTTATAATATAATGCTACAGTAATGTGGAGTGATTGAACATCACCGAGAAAAATAATGTTGTGTTTTGGGTTTTTCTACCCACAGCCTATGTCCTTGAACAAAGAACAATAAAACAGAAATGTCATAGGAGCACTTCTGTAAATGGATTCTTTGTGACAGAGCACTATAGGGAAATGTCTGATCAACACTAGTAGAAGGCAAGGCAATCTTAGGATTTTCTATGCAGGTAACAAAAAAAGAGAGGTTTTGATTAGATGTGTGTATGGAGAGAGAAACTAATTTGACCTTTGATTGAATGATCTCACTTTCCTGGCACCATCACCTACATCTCAATTATATTCTGTTAGGAGAAAAAGTAAATTTGGCTATTATTTTAACTGACGCAAAAGGGCAGAACAGAAGGGTTTCAGCTTTCACTAGCTCTTGCAGACAGTGAAATGGGAAAATGAGTGGCCCCTAGAATTTACAACCTCTTACTTATTACAGGCTGTGACTGCTGCATGCTCAGAGGGGATAATCAGCTTGTCAAGATCTTGCCGCTGAGAATGCCAACATCTAATCACTTCTGTTTCTTTAGAAGACTTAGGAAACTGTGGTACTGCATTTGCATTTAAAAAGACATGTTGTACAGTTGTGAAGGGAGTTTATTAAAAAAAGTGCTGTAAAATAATTCTGAAAATGATTAATTCGTTCTATCCCATGAATACTATAAAAGTTGATAGTGTTATATTGAAATGTTAGGTCAAAATCATTGCACCAGCAGATAATTTCCAGGAGATAAAATCCATTAATTGATGAGTGTTGTTTCTTGCACAGAAGACAGAATGTGCTATATTCATGCAATAACAAAAATCAGATTAATTAAAATACTTGAATATTTTTCATAATTTCAGAATGTATAGAACTAAAGCAATTGTTAGTATCTCAAAACTGTACTTATGCTTTATGGAGCTGAGAATTTCTTAACTCACAGGATACTGTCTTTCACTGAACTAAGCCCTAAACACCACCTTGTAAGCCTCATAGAAGAAAAATAATGGCAAAAGGAATATAATCAAATGCTAAGAGGCAGAGATAAAGTTTTAGTAAAAAGCCCCAGTGACAACAGTTTGTAAGGAGATAAATTTGACAATTTGTAAAGAGATTTGCAAGTCACTGAAACTTCATTGAAATGAACCCAAGGCAATGTTGGAACCTAACAAAAGTACTGTCTGTTAAAATATTATTGGTAAGGGAAAAAAAAAAAAAAAAAAAAAAAAAAAAAAAGCTCTAGAGATCTTTTAATTAGTAATCACACAGAATCTGTAGAGCCATTTGGAGAGGGTACACATAAGCAAAGAAGAGACCCAAGGTGTTAAAAATACATGAAGGGAATAACAGTTCTAAAATAGAATGCTAATCCTAATCTGTTTTAGCATCAGCTGCTACATGAAAATAAGAAAAGAGGATGAAAAGCCTTAAGATAGATGAACACTGTGAACACTAGAGGGTGAGATCAAATATTAAACTATGAACAATTAATACACTTGTTCTAAACCATTCAAATATGACAGCTAGGAGTATGCGAATTGTCTAAATACAGGCCAGATGTTGCATTTCTTGAGGAAACCTATTATACAAGAATATAAACTGACATGAAACAAACAAACAAACAAACAAACAAACAAAAAAAAAAACACTCACAAATTCAATATCAGAGAAGCTGACTCTTATTTAAAGAAAATATTACATTTGATATAGAGCAAATCTTTGTAGTAATAAGGAACAAAATAACACAATAACATTATCCCTCTTTTCTAGACACAGAAATATATGTATCAAATTCTGTTTCATTTAGATTTTATTAACTTTTAGATTTTAGGTAAATTTCAGAGTATTTGTAAGCAACATACAGGAGATGTTGCAGTGAAGTGAAACTGGTGACAAAACAAATGCAGGATACTCAAAAAATATTCACTATGATCAGATTCAGTTTGTCATAGAAAGGCAAAAAAGGCTAGAAATCAAAGAATATCGTTGTCACGTGTAAATATCGGAAGCAGAAAAAGCATCTGAAGGAAGGTGATACATATGAGTTTGAACATAATGTCAGGCTAAACAGCAATGTGCCTTTCAGACACAACCACCTTATTCTCAAAATCTTAAGTCAAATGAGATATAGAGATGCAGTAGAGTTAATCAAAGAGGTTTTACATAAAGTAGTTGGTTTGTGTAGTTTCAAAAACAATACAATTCCTTATACTTAATAAAGATAGGCAAAATATAGGGCAGGGATATAGCTTATTATTTCCCATACTATTAGGAGCTCCAACACTCTCAGAATCCATCTTAAAGTCCCCTGTGAGGTTTATTGTATGGTAAAATTGGCTCAAGGATCTTTCAATATGAGTCTAGTTGTGATTTTTTCATATTGTAGTATCATAGAAATATAGAATGGCTTAGGTTGGAAGGGACAAGGTCCAAGGGGAGGGAAGGGGAGGGGAGAGAAGAGGAAAGGGGAGGAGAGGAGAGGAGAGGAGAGGAGAGGAGAGGAGAGGAGAGGAGAGGAGAGGAGAAAGAAAAGAAATTTCACTATTTGAAAAAAAAATAATTAATGATTCATTTTCTCCTTGAAATGGTCAGTAAAAGCCTAAATAATTAAATATACATTAACAAATTATTAAGTTAAATAATAGGAGAAAGGTGATTGGCTAGTAAGATTACTTAACTATAACAAATCAAACTGAATGAATATGACAACATTTCATACCACTTCTTCCAATGTATAATAATAATGAAATTAAACTAGTCAGATATTTCATTCTAAAACTTATAAAAGTTGTTTGGTTTTGGGCATACACTAGGGATAATTTTACTTTTTCTTTAAATCAATAACAGACAATTATAATACTGTTACTCTGAGTGATAGTGAAGTGTAGGTCGTGGATCTTGAAAGTGATGGATCATTGAACATTTACAATTTAATAACATCTCTGAAGAAGATTCATAGAACTTTGAAAACTTAGGCAAGCCCTTGGTGTATCTCGCTGATTTGCACCTCCCAGGAGATTACTAAACCTTGTAACATATTTTTAATGTGAAAACAGCAAGCAGGGGTGAAAAAGAAGCCTCAAGCTGCTTTAAACTCTTAATGAGTGAAGTCTCCTTGAACTGACTTTCAGAAAATATTAATTGCAGAAAAGTCTCATAATGACTATAATATCTTGAAAGACGTAAGTAATTTTGTCTATAATACAAGGTCTACATAAGAAGGAGTGTAGAGGAAATGGAATTGGGGGTATTGGTTGATGCTTGACTAAACATGAGCCAGTAGTGTGCCCAGGTGGCCAAGAAGGCCAATGGCATCCTGGCTTGTAGCAGAAATGGTGTTGCTAGCAGGAACAGGGAAGTAATTGTCCCTCTGTACTCAGTACTGGTGAGGCTGCATCTCAAGTACTGTGTTCAGTTTTGGGCCCCTTTGCAAGAGAGACATCAAGACCCTGGAGTGTGTCCAGAGAAGGGCAACAAAACTGGTGAGGGGTCTGGAGCACAGGTCTTATGAGGAGTAACTGAGGGAGCTGGGATTGTACACTTCGGAGAAAAGGAGGCTCAGGGGAGACCTCATTGCTCTCTATAACTACCTGAAGCAAGGTGTCACGGGGTTATCTAGATCAATCTGTGTCCGTGACAGGGGGGGCAGTAGGCCCGTGGGCCCCCGGCCCCTGACAAAGGGGAAGGGAAAAAGGGAAAGGGGTAGGGAGATGGGAGCTGGGCTCAAGGAAACAAACAGAGCAATGACAACGATCTAAGGAGTAAAACTTATTTTACTATAATACAATCTAATTGAAATTGAGGCTAATAAATCAAGTGAAATAAGAGAGAGAGAAAGAGAGGTTTCCGAAGACCGAGAAGCCTACTTTGAAATTGAAGGCGCCGCGGCTTGGAAGCACACCCACACCCGCTGCCAGGCAGTGAGAGAGAGCAAGCGTCGCTTCCGTGACGTATTTTCCTCTCTGACCACGAGGTCCCCTGGGACGTGTAGTACTTCTTCTATGTGCTCCACATGATGTTATGATGTGGAATACCAATAACAAAAATTACAAAACCATGACACAAGGTTGTAGTGAGCTTGGGTTTGGCCTCTTATCTCCTGCAACTAGTGATAGGACTAGAGGGAATGGCCTCAAGCTGCGCTAAGGGAGATTCAGGCTGGGCGTTACAAAATGCTACTTTTCTGAAAGAGTGATCAAGTGCTGGAATGGGCTGCCCAGTGAGGTGGTGGAGTCAACAAACCTGGAGGTGTTCAAGGAACATTTAGAACTTGTGTTGAGGGATGTGTTTTAGAGAGAACTATAGGTGTTAGGTGGACGGTAGGACTGGATGATCTTGTAGGTCTTTTTCAACCTTGGTGATTCTATGAGTCTATTCTAAAATCAAATTATTACAGGTACAACATTTTTTTTTTTTTTTTTTTTTTTTTTCCTCTGAAAGAGGAAGAAAATTACGTGTTAACTAGTAGACTCATGTGAGTGGTACAGGTAGTCAGTAGTAGTGTAGAACTGCCACATGCTTGCTGTTAAAAAAAGTTATGTTAAAACTGATGACTTATCATGATGAAACTCAGGGTAACATAGGTGACTTTATGGTTGGGTCAGATTACTGCTGTGAATATCACCTTACTATTTCTGTATTTCTATATGGGAACCAGACAGTTGAAAATACCTTAGGTTTTTGTTTGTGTTTTCAAAATGATGACATACATTCATATTTTTCTCCACAGAAGGAAGAAGTGAAATCAGATCAAGTTTTCAGCTAAAAGAAAATGTGAAACAATTAGAACAATTTTATTATCAAGTGTAATCAATTTATTCCATTCTTCCTCTGTGTTTGTTTGTTTGTTTGTTTTCCTAATACAGCTGCTTATTAAACTCTATTCTTTTCCAGTTGTACACCACTTAATGGATAATCATTCCGACTTTATCAGAACATTTAAATATCCAGAAGGTACTGAAAACAGTTTTCCTCCAATTAGGACTGAAAATCAATCTAATTTCTGTAATCAGAAATAACTTTCATTGTTAAAGATCTTTTACTGTGATGAAGGATAGAACTACACAAATAAGAATTTTCTACACAGTATTTGAAACTATTTCTTTTCAGATTTACTTAATGCAAAATTTCAGAGGAAAACAATTACCTTTAAATCAGTTCTAAGTTATAATATAGCAATGCTTTTCAAAAGCTTTCTGTAAGGATAATTATGTCATTCATTTTAATGTATCGATTATGACTGAAATAGGTTGATTTACAGACTAGGGAAAAGGTTCTGTTAAAAAATGTTTAATTTGTTATCTCTTATTGTTACTGTTACTCCTCAATGAAAAGTATTTCTTTTTGGTTCTCTTACAAACTACTGAATAAAAAGATAATTTATATTTACTGCTAAGATGTAATACATACCTTCTTTTTCACATGCCAAAACCATGTTCTAGAAGATCTCAGTCAGTGACTTCCCTAGGAACCACAGTTAGACTAATTGAATTGTATTTCCCTGGTTTGACCATTTTTTCTTTTCTGATAACATTTCTTTTTGTATGACTCTTTCCCAATCTGCACAACTTTTCAAATATCTCTGTATAATAACATTGGGAATTTCTTTTCACATTAGGCTCGGATGCAGCCCCCTGGGTCCCAGAGATCTGGAGGGTTGAGTTGTCTCAAGTAATCCTTGATGTGATCACCATCTACTGCCACTGGTTTTCTTTCCTGAATCTTTTCCTTAAGAGCAGAGGTCTTGGAAACTGTTGAGAAGACAAATGAGCTCAAATTAGATTTTAGGAGGCTTTGTGTAGTGAATTTAGTATAACAGATTGTCCAGAGAGACAATGAATGGTATTCAAATCTTAATTCAATAAGCAATGTGATTTGCTTTTGATGCACCAGATGATCCTCCTTCTGTCTTCAATGATTCTATGATTTATGAAGATGGATATGACGCAAGCCCTTCCTGTCTCCCAGTTTTTAACAAGGCTAGCCCCCTGGGGTTTATATTCCTCTTTCATTGCCTACACATCTAGAGACAAGACCTCCAGAAAGGGACAGCAAATTTATGAGTCAAGTACACTTTATTTTCCATATATTAAGTGCCAGCTAACTGTGCTGTAGTAGTTATGTGCTGGCAGAACTGTCATTCAAGAACTTGCTATCAGGTGAAAAAATTATTTAAAGGAAAGTACAAAATGGTTGTCATATGCAAGACAAATGGAACCATTCTCGATACTGAGGATGTGCACTTAGAAATCCACATCTATCCAGGCATAAATCCACATTAAGCATTTTAGAAAATTCCAAGGGGCTTACCAGAATCATTTTAGAATAAACCATTTTATTTTAAAGACAGAAAAGTGTACTGTTCCCTGTCTCTTGTCTTGTTAATTCAGAAGTCAGACTTGTGCTTGTTCAAAATCAGCTGAATATTTAAGAAGATCCTTACAAGAACGTGGATATGTGGATAAAGTGGATTACATTCTTGTTTGTTCTGAGAATTTACTTATTTTCATGAGATATTGATTTATACATTTGATGTATTTGAAAACACAAATCTTTGCAAACAAAGTGTTTAAATGGTGCAGAAAGAATGTAGAAACTGATTTATTACAGTTACAAGCCAAAAGTTGTTCATTACAGTTCAAAGAAAGACTTCATGTAGTGTCCTTTACAGTGTTGAATGAACTCATCTGAACCTAGAGACAACCTAGAACCATTTCATGCAAACCCTATTGACTGGATTACAGCTGCTAATGATCTGTAAAAGGAAAGTCGACTTGCTCCTTGATAGAGATTACTGTACCAAACAGCAAAAATCTATGTGAAATGTGAAATGTTTACAATTCTGTGGGGATGGCAATATTAGCGTGTACTGTTTCTTTCTCTGTGAAAAGAAAAAAGGTCTGGATTCTTCCACTTATTTTAATTAATTAATTAAAAGTAAAGACACATGAAAAATAATTTGCTTTGTGGGTTTCTTTATTTTTTCTTCATTTTCTTCTTTCTTTTTTTTTTTTTTTTTCCTGCTGCTTAATAATTCAAACATTTTTTGTAAGTAGGAATGCACTGCTATATACAGTTTCAAAGTTCCTTTCAGCTGTATTTCCAAACACAGTTTCTTCTGTGTTTCTGAGTAGACCAATAATCCATTACATAATGAAAAATTTTAGCTGCTATGGATGGAAATGTGTCAGGTTAAATGATTTTTTAAAGCACTGAGGATGTTCCTGCATACTTTGTTTGGTTTGCAATTTATTTTAAACATTTTTTTCATCTTTGTTAAATATCACAGAATCACAGGATCACAGAATGGCCTAGATTGAAAGGGACTTCAAGGATCATGAATCTCCAACCCCTCTGCCACAGGCAGAGCCACCAACCTCCCCATTTAATACTAGACCAGGCTGCCCAGGGCCCCATCCAACCTGGCCTTGAACACCTCCAGGGACAGGGCATCTACAGCCTCTCTGGGCAGCCTGCTCCAACACCTCACCACTCCCATAGTAAAGAACTTCCCTCTGTTATCCAACCTAAATCTTCCCTCCTTCAACTTGAAACCATTTCCCCTTGTCCTGCTGTTATCTACCCTTTCAAACAGTTGACTCCTCTCCTGTTTCTAGGCTCCCTTTAGGTACTGAAAGGTTGCAATGAGGTCACCCTGCAACCTTCTCTTCTCCGGGCTGAACCAGCCCAGCTCCCTCAGCCTGTCTTTGTAGGGGAGGTGCTCCAGCCCTCCAATAATCTCTGTGTTTGTCCTCTGGACCCTCTCTAACAGCTCTCTCTTTCTTGTACTGAGGGCTCCAGACCTGGACACGCTACTCCAGATGGGGCCTCACAAGGGCAGAGTAGAGAGGGACAATCACCTGCCTGTCCCTGCTGACCATCCCTCCCCTGATGGAGCCCAGGATACAATTTGCTTTCCAAGCTGCAAGAGCGCACTGTTGGCTCATGTTCAGTTTTCATCCACCAGGACCCCCAGGTCCTTCTCTGCAGGGCTACTCTCAAAGACTGCTCCTTCCAGTCTGTATATAGGCCTGGGATTCCTCCGGGCCAAGTGCAAAACCTTGCACTTTGCTGTGTTGAACCTCGTTAGGTTCACCCTGGCCCACCTTTCAAGTCTGTTGAGGTCCCTCTGAATGGCATCCCTTCCTTCCACGCTTGACAGTCTTGAATATTTCACCAAAGATAATTCATGAAAAAAAAATACATATACCATGTTTCTCTCTTCTCACATTATCTACATACAGATTTTAATGTTTATTTATTGTATATTATAAGGAAATCTTGAGGTCGATGAGCCCACAGCATTTTCATACTGAGAGCACTTCAAAATATACTGAAATAGCTTTTCATTGTTAAATTTAAATTTTATTTGAACACAAGGAAAATATCTAAGTTTTCCTAATAAAGAGCCCTGGGGCAAGGTCATGAAACATAGTTTCTCAGGAAGACTTTCCTCTATTACTCACCATGCCAGTCATGGCAGGATGGGTCATTTTCTTCAGTCCATAAATTTGTAATTACTTCCTGGGTTGTAAAAGTGTGTTCTGTGTAAAATTGTGTTCTTATTTTTTCCCCTCTCCTCTCCCTCTCTCTGTGTCTCCATTGTTTGTGTTTTGACTGTGGGTTACTGTCTCACTATTTACCTGTCATAGGTTCCTTATCATTACTGTCCTATTTTCTACATACCCATTTCTAACTTCGGGAGCATTTTCCAACTGTGTTTGCTCATTTGCTCTGAAGGACAGCACAATTTTGTTGTCTAGAGAGCAGCAGCCAAGGTAAATCTTCCTCTCCAGTGATAAGCCAAATTTTTATAGTATTCAACATCAACTTCTCAGAAAACTGTAGGCAAACAAATCATTTATTATTCAATTGCCTTGCAGTTTCTTGAGTTCAGACTCATTTGATATGCTAGTGGTGGTGTTTTGTAAAAAGTTGTTATTCAGATAGGCAGTGAGGTATTCACAGAGTCTCTGTTGTATGATTTAATGCATTGACTGAGAAGATATATAAAAGATGTATAAATTTAATCAGCCAGTGGTACCCAAAGTCTTGATATAGTCCTGTGTCAATGACCCCAGATACTCCAAGTTATTCTATACCTTAGCTGTTCTCTGTCATCTGACAGACTTAAGGAAACACAACCTAAGTCAGAGTTCTAGCCTGCTTCCTCCTTGACACAAAAGTTGAAAAGCTTAAGTAATAGACATGTGATATACATACTTTCTGACACAAATGAGGAAATTTTCTCTCCAGATCAAGCAGTGTTCAGGATAGCTATCTACTTGTGACTGGGGCACAAATGGCCTTGAAATGGTCCATAGATTTTAACAACAATAAAAATGAACTATAGGTGATCTAAAATTAAAGCATAGAAACTGTCCTCATATCTGCAAGAAATTCTCTATGATGTTGATAGCTAACACAAATTACTGCTGTAGTCTGCATTGCATACCTCTTACGGTATTCTGTATAGAATAAGAGAATCATTAAGGTTGGAAAAAATTTCTAATATCACTAGTCCAACAGTCAGTCCACAACAACCATGCCCACTATACCATGTCTCTAAGTGTCACATCTTCAATTCACAAATACCTCTGTGGATGGTGATTCCATCGCTTCCCTGGACAGTCCTTTCCAGAGCATGTACTGCCATATTTTTGTATTGGCCAATTCTGTCCTGAAACCCACTGTTTCTTTTTGAGTGGATGCCTAGAAACTAACTGGTATTTTGAACTCTAGCAATTAGTTTTGATATTTGCATTTCTATGCAGTCTTTTCCTATTTACCGAGTCTATTTTCATATTACATAAAATCATACATTTATTTGGAAAATTTACATGTCATAGCCTCATTTTTTTTCAGATGTCCTCACTTTGGAGCTGTATTTATACCCTCATTTAAAATTAATCTGTATTTACCATCTACTGTATTTACAGATAGAAATAAAACCTTTGTTATTGCTAATGTAATTGTTGTCACCAAAACAAGAGTTCTAGCATATTTAAGTTTTTAAGTAGTCTTTTTCCTTATTTTTATGTAACTGTTGGTTTGATAACTCACATTCTCTCATTTAATAACTGAAAGAATATGGCCTCAAGACAGATATTATTCTAGAATATTATGCATATATATACACATATATAATATTTGTATATATAATACATACATATGTTTATATATGTGTATACAATATACATATATATGTGTATATATACAAACTTTGAATGAAATATTTTATGGTAGCCTATTTCCTGTAATATTTAACCCAACAGCACAGTTTGGAGATTTTGCATAGATTTTGGAGAGTTTGCATTCCTGAAACTATGTGGATTGAAATATTCTAAAGAATGTTATATACAGATGTGACAAATTAGGCTTTAATTAAACAGCAATATCTTTTAATACATCAAGGAAGAAAAGTTCAGCTAGGCAGTATGTATCTGCATCCAATCTATTTTGTCTATCTGAATTTGGATAGAGACAGAACTTAAGCTATTCGGTAACACCTAACTGAAGTAGTGGGATTATCCTGGAGCTATATCAATAAATCTAACTCCATATTTACATTTTAACTTGTGAATAAAGAAACAGATCTAACCTTTTATAGTATAGCTAGAATGCAAAAGCAGTGTTTTTAGTTAAAGGGTAATCATTTTCACTCTACAGCCATGACACCTACATTGTCTGGGAAGTTTCAAAGTAATAACAGATTCTTGGTTCTCCAGTTAAGATCTATGCAGGAAAATTAATAAGAAAATTGCTTCATTTCATCATGATGGCATATGGGAGTTTTAGAACCCTCTAGTCCATTAGTCAGTTTTGTTAATGACTATGCTTATCCTTTTAATCATGTGAAACATTGACTGAGCTTCATTTAGTTCAAAGTGCCTTTCAGAAGACTGAACAGAAAGTGCGAAACTTTACCCATTCTCCCTGCAAAATACATTCAGCTAACTTCATTTTTATTTTATATAAACATATAATGCATCTGAGGATTATAAAAAGGTGCACTCATTTTAAAGTGTAAATACTGAAATTTTTGTGCTTAACATGTTGGTAAATTGTCTGTATTACTCATAAGTATTGCTGATTTAAGTACATTGTGTTAAAAAGCCGTGCAGGGAAGGACATGCAGCTTCAGGACTTCCTGATCCATTAATGTAGATACTCTCTTTCATATAAAAATTTCCAATGCATTTAACTTCTCTTGTTGAAAGACATGTCCTCTATTATCAGAGATGATTTCCTATATCATCAGTGCAAAGAGGGACATTAAGACACATATTCTGTAAGACCGTAGATAACACCAGGTGTTTCCCACTCCCTTTTTACAGAATTTAGGAAATTACACTGGTCAAGTATAACTGTTTATAGATATGGAGGCTTAAAATTGATGAAAATTTGTGCCTATGTCACTTGGATTCCAAACTGGCTACTTCTAGTTTTGCTTTTTAATTAACTCTAAGTCAGATCCAGTCCATCATCTTACCTTGAAATCTTTTTTAGCTTTTAGATCTTCAGGATAACTGAATGTTGTTTTGGTCATTTCTGATTATCAGCAAGTTTCAGTATTGGTTTCTGAATCACTAAAATATACTCTTTATCATAACTCTTTATTCCAGTGATGAGTCATTGTCTTCTTTATAAATTCATAATCATTTAGTAAGTACAGCTACCACCCATAAAGGGTCCTAATTTGAGTAGCAGTTTTAAGGTCTCTTTTCTGCAGTTGAAAACAGTGGATCCTTTTATTTTAATTCAGATCTAGAAATTAAAAAAAAAAAAAAAAAGTTTTAAAAAATAATAATAACAGACTTGATAGACTGTTCCAGATACATTACAAAGGAGAAGATTTTGGAAATTTAATAATTTAAATCCTATAAAAATCAATTAAGGTATTACAGTAACAGTGATAGTTTTGGGATATAGACAACTACAATATAGCTAAAGATGTATGCATTATTATTCATTTATAATCAAAATTTATAGTAGATTCCAAGGTTCCTGTAAAACATGTTTGCCTGAAAGAAATTTCCTCCATATTTTTCTGGCTTTCAGAATATTTGAAAAATTTCTAATAAGTTTATTTCAATATTCCCATTATTTGTTAGGTAAGCAGAATTCTTTAAAATATAAATAATCAGTACATTAGTTCATTTAGTATTTTATTTATAGCATTACTAACTACTCTTATTAGATATGTTTGTTCACGTTTTACCACATTTTGGTAAAGAATAAGTAAGATATTTAAAGACTACTCGATATATTACAATATTCATGAGTGAAAAATATTCTGGCTTAGTATTGAGAAAGATCATTGGATTAAATTAACACGATTTCACTGTCTCATGAGTATGTTTAAACAAGATACACGGACATTCAAACAAACATAATCCATGTTTGTAAAATTATTTTTTCTCATTTTCTTAGATTTTTGAGATACAAATTTATAATAAAATAAGAGCATTAACTTCTTAACAACAACAACAACAAAACAGAACAAAGTCAAGATAAATACATTCAGAAAAACAAAAGAAGAGGAAAGGAAATAATATCTCTAGTTAACATTACATTGAGATGTGAGATGAGGAGTGAAAACAGATACGCCTAATGTGGCTGTGGATGCTTCCATCCTGGAGGTGTTCAAGGCCAGTCTGGATGGGGCTTTGAACAACCTGGTCTAGAGGGTGGTGACCCAGCCTATAGCAGACAGGTTGGAACTACACGATCTTAAATGTACCTTCCAACCCCAAACATTCTATGATTCTATTCCTTATAACTTATATTAACCAGATTCTCATGTTCTATTCCTTTAACATATGAATAGATTTCATATGGCTCAATGGCAAGTGTGGTAAACATCTAAAATGCTTGTAATTAATCCTTATATGTATGATAATGTGTTTTTAATATCAAACTAATCAATAGCATTGTATTAATGTATTGTAGAGTAAGATTAATTTCATTCTGCCATAGGATATATTCAAAAACATGTATATATAGATCATGTACTTTAAAAAGATGTTCTTACACCAATACTTTAATTTCAGTGATGAAAATTATACAAACATTTATAACTACTATCCTTGGGTAATATATTTCAAGTATAGAAATGAAGGACATCATAGAGAAAAAAGAAAACATTTCTCTGTTTTCATGCCCACAGAACAATATTCTAAATTCATCTAAAATCATATGAAAGATCTCTACTGTATTGTATTAACAGCATTAATAAGGTAGGAAAGAAAGGGATACCAAACTACCTTAGTTGGTACCTCAGTTGGTACATTGATTGGAAGAGAAACCATCCAGAGGGTCTTGTACAGACAGAAGAAGTGGGCCCATGAAAATCTAATGAGGTTCAATAAGGCCAAATGCAGGGTGTTTCACTTGAGTCGGGGTAATCCCAGGTGTTTATATAAACTGGGGGAAGATCTTGAGAGCAGCCCTGTAGAGAAGGACTTGGGGTCCTGGTGGACAAGAAGCTGGATATGAGCCAGCAGTGTGCGCTTGTAGCCCAGCAGGCCAACAGTTCTCTGGGCTGTATTAGAAAAGGGGTGGCCAGCAGAGAGAGGGAGGTGATTGTCGCCCTCTACTCAGCTCTTGTGAGGCCCCATCTGGAGTGTCCAGGCCTGGGGCCCCCAGTACAGGAAGGGTGTGGAGCTCTTAGAGCTGTTCCAGAGGAGGACACTAAGATGGTCAGAGGGCTGGAACACCTCTCCTATGAGGAAAGCTTGAGGGAACTGGGCTTGTTTAGCTTGGAGAAGAGAAGGTGCCCGGGAGACCTCATTGTGGTCTTCCAATACTTGAGGGGAGCATGTAAACAGGAGGAGAAATGGCTGTTTACAAGAGTGGATAGCGATAGGACAAGAGGGAATGATTTTAAACTGAGACAGGGGAGGTTTAGGTTAGGTTAGGAAGGAGGTTTCCTTCTTCTAGGAAGAAGTTTTTCACACAGAGGGTGGTGACACACTGGAACAAGTTGCCCGAGGAGGTTGTAGATGCCCTATCCCTGGAGGCATTGATGCTCTGGGCAGCCTGGTCTAGTGGTTGTCGACCCTGCACATAGCAGGGGGGTTGAAACTAGATGATCATTGTGATCCTTTTCAGCCCAGGCCATTCTATGATTCTATGATTCTATAATTCTATGAAAAGTGGAATCTTATTCAGAAATAAACATAAATTTATAAATTTAAAGCTCATCGTTGAAAAACACGAAGTGTTGTAAACATCACTTACTATCATTATTCAGAACAAACATTCTAGATTATGACTCTTGAAGTTGTTAGTAAAAATAAACATTCTTGTTTAAGTATAGTCCTATTGCAGAATATCTACTCACAGTCTAGTTGCATTGAAAATAAGCCATTGTTAGTTATTTTACTTCCTATTTTGAAATTTCATGCAGACTGCACATTTCTGTTCTGCTTTCAGCCACAACAATGCTTGCAACTCACCAGTGCTTTGGTTGTTGTTGAGTGGCAGAACCACTTGCAGGCTGAGCTAGAACAGGGCTAGATCACTTAGTGGGGAGGAGCTGCTGCCTTTATGACGTGACAACAAGGAACAGGGTGGAAGCAGGACAGCTGGCCTGAGTTAGTCAAGGGGTTATTCCATAACACATAGCATCAGGCAGAAGGCTATAAAGCTGTGGGGAGTTGGGCAGGGTTATTTGACTGCTGTTTGGGAGTTATTGGACATCAGTCAGTGAGTGAGTGGTGAGATGTGATGTTGCCAGCAGGGTATTGGTGAGCATTTTATCACGTGGCTGTGCTGAAGCTAGGATAATGAAGTCAATAGCCTGAACTCAGCAGGCAGTGAAACTAGACACCTGGGATCCCTCTCTAGGGAAGAGGGCATTGACAAAGCAATTGGAAAAGGGGCATAAGCTTCCACTTTACCTGCTGAGGTTGACTCTTGTGCTTTTTTGTTGATGGGAATTCAAGTGCTGGCACTTCATGGACTACTGTTTTGACTCTGGCTCATAGGGGTGACACCACATCTCACCACTGGTAGTGATGCAATCTAGGAAACTTCCACCTGCAGCACCTGCAGTTCCAAAGGTCCTGACAAACTTGCATATAGTCTTCTTTCTGTTCCTGTGTGAGTGTCCATTGGAACAACCTGGAGCAAACTTTGTAATATAACATTACCAGAATGGTTTCCAGATGAAGCTGATATTCAGCTCTATACAGAGTTCTCTCATTGCAATCTGCTGATTTGTGCAGATGAGCTGACTAAGATGTTTCATTTTGTGGTGTGACAGCTGTGCATGGCCATCCAGAACGTGGCTTATCTGTCATGTAACTGTCACCACTACTGAAATGCATCACCCACTGCCTCACTGTGCTCACATTGGCTGCTTGGTCCCTATAAATATTCAGCAAGTGTCAGTGAATGTCAATGGGTGCAATCTTTTTTCTGCATGGAGGAATTCAATTCCATGCCTTTTCTTTTACACACTTCCATGTCAGATGCCACTTTGTCAAGTATGCCCCTCTGCTGCCATCTGCCACACAAAAACAAAATGTAACAGACTATTGGCAGGAGGGTTCAACCTCTATTGATACAAACCTCATCAGCTTCCTCTGACATCGTGGGCCAACATAATAAAATAAGAGGCATTACTTCTGGAGCAGCTCTTGTATATTACTATCATTGTGTTTTTACTTCCATTCCCCTTTTCTGTGTTAGTAAATAATGTTTATCTCTATCCACAACTTCTGTTTTGTTTTCAGTTCCCTTGTTCATCCCACTTAAGAGGAGGAAGAAAACAGTTTTGTGGTGTTTGGCTGCCTGACAAGTTAATCCTTAACTCTTTCCTGGAGATCTTAAAGAATAGATAATTACATAGAACTTCTCAGAAGATGATCAAATAATTCTATTTCATTTATTGAAAAAAAAAAATGAAATTCTTCCTGCTTGCTTCAAAGCATTTCTGCAAGAATTCATGGAATTTCTAGTAAAATAGTTTCATTCAGGGCACAGCATAGTAGAAATCATAGGCATACATATACATGGAGTTTCACTCTTGTACGTACACCAAATTTTGTTTTTATTTTTATTTTTTTATCCATTGATTTATATTGATTTATTCAAATCTTGCAGGAAATAGGGTAGAATAAACAAACAAAAACCACAACATTAAGAATGAGTTAGTTACCCTGGATATGAAGAAACAGAAAGAAGTATTATGTGTATGAATACAAAGGAGTAAATACTTTAATTCATAACATTGGTGAAGAATCTGCATTAGGCTCATACAACGGAGGATTTGAATGAGGCCTGTCTTTCTACTCTTCATACCTGATTTGCAGATTTCTTTTCTAATCTCTCCCCCTTATTATATTCTTGTCATACACAAAAATGGCACACATATTTAACATGAAGCCAGGAATATTTTGTTATTCTGACAAGATTTTTAGGGTGTTTTCCAACTCATTTTGAACTTTGTTCTTCTTTCATCAGTCTGCAACCTAGTTTTCTATCATCTTGTTTTACTCTGTGATACATATTAAAAATATAATATGTTTTATTTTTGCCCTTTTTATAATCCTTGAGTTGGGTTTTCACCCAATGCATAAGTTTGTGATATTACCCCTAACTGAGCACTACTTTGTTGTCAACAGCTCAAGGCTCAGCTCCTATGCATAGACTTTTGAGGATGCTGCTGTTACCTTTAGCCTGTACTGTTTTACTCAGCGTGTTTATTTTAGGACGACAGGTAAGTCACTCTACACAGCATTAATATGTTTTTTGTTTGTTTTTTGTTTTTCTTTATTTGTTTGTTTGTTTGTTTATATGAAAGTTATTAACTAGAACTCTTAAGGGACCAAGACAGACAAAACTTAGACAAATTATGTTTTAACTACCCCACCATTAGCAGTCACAAATAAGCAAGTTAAAACAGTCTACAAACAAGCATACAAATTCAGACAGCTTGGCAAATCCTGAAGTCTATGTTATATTAATGCAAAAACTGTCACTTTTAACTATCAGTAACAATATTGTACTTAGACTATAGGGCCACACTTTGTGCTATTTCATTCCGGTCTCTGACAACCTGTTCCACTGTATGCCTGACACAGACACTAATGAACTAAAGCTGTGTGTACTACATAGCACTATGCTTCTTATTTTATCCAATTTATTACACTATGTGTACATTGTCAACATTTAAACAAATAATGTAATTACTTTTCAGAAATGATTCATTATACAGGACAAGATGTTTATTTTCATTGCTGGAGAACATATAGATATGTGGTACAACCAGTCTAAATCCACCATGAAGTTGTGATATCTTAAAACATCATCGAAGGAATATTTTGAAACATGACGGATACTTACATAGAATAGAATGGAATTGAATTGAATCCTGTGAGACTTTATCTTCCTGAAACCTTTACCTTAATTTGTCCAGATCTTCCCACATTCTTTTCTGTCCCTAAGAAAACAAAAAAAAATTCAGGTCACCAATATAATGTGATGAGATACTTAATTAAAATACAAACATCAGTGCTTTTGTTATTAAATGCAATCACAATTAGTAGCAAGATTTGAGGACTTCTACGTACTTTTTGAAACTGTTTAATATCTGAAAGCAAATAAGTGATTTTACATAAAATATATTGGTGTCAGTGAAATCTATATTGGTAGGATATGAACTCATTATGAAAGAGGAAACATAAATCAATGTGTGGAAGAAAAAGTTCAAGTCTGTGCTGCAGCTAAGCTCTGCTTTAGCATAAAACCTAGTGTTGTGATAGGATACAGTCATTGAGATAATTGTAAAGTGTGCCTGGTTTCTTCACACCCCAAAAAATAATGATCACCCAACTGGTAGCAGTCTTGATGTATCACTTCAACTAAATTTGAGCTTGATCTGAGGATGACCCTTGTATACTTACAATTATCCTAAGATCAAAAGGCTGAGCATTTCTACTGTCAAGTCACCTCAACTAATATGTACGTATTTTGAAATATGTAATGGCAAAAATAAAGACCTTGAGAGCTATAAAGTCTGCTCAAGCAGATGAGTAAATGATTAACCTGTGTTAGATCTATTTTGCTGGAGTTATATTTATTATCATTCTGTGTAGTGATTTCCATTGTATCATCTGCTACTGAGTTATCTTTTACCCCTTCTTGAGTCATCTCTGTGAATGGGGAGAGTGAGAGCTGTTCTCACAATTTAAAAAAAAAATAAAAAAAAATCAGATTATTTAGATACCTAAACAGATACACCTATATATATATATATGTATATATATACACATGTATATATAATTGCTATTTAAAATCATCAATTCTTATAAAAATATAATTGTATATAAAAAGGAAAAAGAAAAATGTGAGAAGTGGTAGTGAAACAAAGAAAAAAGTTGGTAAAACCATGACAGAATTAATTTCAGTATAAGTTTCCCTTCTGAGTCTAGCTGAAATATGCTTACCTAGTGGATATGTTTTAATTGTTGCTACTGAATCTATTCTTTCTGACCCAAGATGTCACATCACTATGTGTCTGAAGCTGTGCTTGCTAAGTTATTTTGGCATTAATCACATTTATTGTTTGCAAGTCCACAATTCTCTTATTCATGGGCACTACCCCTGGGAATGCAGGTCACTGTTATCTAACAGCAAAATCTACAGCTGCTCTTGCTGACTTCAATTTAAGTCTTACTTCTTCAGCAGAGGTCATATAGAAGCAATTGAAGTTAATTTTATGAGACATCTGTTATATTTGTGGTCATACTCATTCTTCAAGATTGCCCTCTAAGGTAATAGTTGCTAAAAGGAAATATAAGTGTTATCAGGCACCTTAAGACAGAAGAAAAACAAACAAGTTAAAGAAAATACCAGAAGTTATTTGATGCGAACTGCTGAATGCAAAAAAATATGAAATTATTTTAAATGAAGAAACCCATAACTTGGGGTCTGCAATATATCTGTTATAGTAAAATGTGAAAATTATGATGGCTGCTCTGAAAGTAATGACTCCTATTTTATTATGTTGGCCCACTGCATCAAAGAAGGATGTTCATGGTATGGCAGTTGAGACTGAACCTGCCTGCCAATATTCTCTGAAATTATTTCACTTTGCGACAGACGGCAGCAAAGAGGCAGTCTGACAAAAAGGCATCTGATGTGGAAATTTACATGAAGCAAAAGGTGTGACAATGAATTCCTCTAGGAAGAAAAAATTGCGCCCATGGACATTCACTGATGCTTGCTGAATTTTTATGGAGACCACATAGCAGATGTGAGCACGGTGAGGTGGTGGGTGGTATGTTTCAGCAGTGGTGATAGTGGCTCATCTCCAGTGCAGATCTTTTCAGGTGTGGAATGCAGGCTCTTGCTCATTGCTAGTGAAAATGCACAGATAATGGTAGTGACTATGTTGACAAATAGTGTTTTTAGCTGAGAATTTCCTTTATCAGTGTTATTGTGCTCTTTATATCTGTTGTGGTTTCCATGGAAATAAATAGGAGGCATTACTTTCTGAATCATTTAGGTACAACTCTGAAGCATTTTACACTTGTTAATCTGGAGGAATTCTGTGACTATTAATATTCTGAAATAAAAAAGCGTAGATATTATTAAATATCTAAATGATACATGTACAGATACTTTTTTTTTTTTTTTTTCCAAATTCCTGTATGACTCAGAGTTATACTATTGTCATAAATTCTGAATGTTTAAAAGATTTGGGTTTTTTTGTTGTTTGTTTTAGTTAATACGATCACTGTAAATTGCTACAAATTAAGAAATAATAGGAAAAATGTTATCCTTTATAAAACAAGTTATCCTACTGCATGTAATCACTCAGATGCATGCCTTTCTGTTTTTTCCTGAAACATAGGAGTCTGCTTGGAGTTAGTAAACCTAGACACTCTGTGTAGTCAATAGTCATTTCTTGGTGCAAATTTACCTCACCCTAAAGTACTGTATTCATTTAGAAAAATACCAGAATTGCCTTTTTTTTTTTTTTTTTCTTGACAGTTCCATTGGTGTTCAAAATAGGAATCTGACCTTTATCTGACCTTTTGCTCATGTTGCTGTAGGAGTTAATGGGTAATATGCTCCTTGAAGACAGTAATAGACAATTAGGCTTAATGTCATGTTGTCTCAAGATAAGGATTTCAAGAATTAGTTTCTTCAGTTTCTTACGATTATTTTTTTTTCTTTGGGCTATTTACAAAGTACTTAAGCTGTGCACAGTTTTCTCTGTGTAATTTTTTTTTTCTCTCTCTGAATCATATTACTGCTATAACATAGGTTTTGCTATTTTTTTCTGTTTTAACTGAGCCATGCTACAAGATTTATTGATATTTGCATTTAGAAACTTTCTTTCCTTTCCCCTCCCCCCCCCCTTTTTTTTTTTTCTTTTCCTACCTATTCTTATCATGCATCACTCTTTATGTTGTAAAGGTCTTCTGTTTTCCAGTTAAACACTCTGGAGGATGAAAAAAATCCATGTCTGTCTAAAGAAACAGTCTCCCTGGAGATATATGGAATGCTCAAAGATTTGTTTGTTTGTTTGTATGTTTTTTTGTTTGTTTGTTGTTTTGTTTTGTTTTGTTTTTTCCAAGGGTACCTATAAAAATATCATTAAACTCAGGAAACACGATTTGACATTTCCATAAAGATTTCTCTCTGTTATGAAGTGCCAGATATGCCTGTTCTATGTTTGATTACTCTAATTTCCTTATAAGCAAAGAATTCAGTCATTTATGTCTGACTGCCATATGGACCAGTCCAAGTGGTAAATGACCCAATCAAGCCACTATCATAGCACAAAGATAAGTTATCTTACTATAAACTTCAAAAATATCTGGATTGAGTAACTTTTAGACTAATGTTACACCACACTCTCACTCAGACTGTTTTTGCAACTTTTACCCCTTTTTCACACTCTTTCTTTTCTGTCTCCATGCACTGCACCTTTGTCAGATCATTAAGTTGCATACATTTGTTCTGCTGGGTTGTTTGTTGTTTTTATTTTGTTTTGTTTCTGTGTTCACACAGGTTTGTTTGTTTGTTTCTTTGTTTGTTTGTTTTTAATATGGTATATTTTAAAACAGTATTGTTTCATTTTAGTTGCCCATGCATTTTCTAGTAAATACCATCAGGGACATGTCAAAGTATCCAACCTGGTTTCCAGCTGCCACTTCAGAAAGGTCCCTATCTTTGAGAATAATATCTGCCGACTGTCCAAGAATCTTTAAGACAGCCTGAACTCTCTCAAAAATACTATGTTTAGGGAACTGAATTAATTTCTTATTGCCTAATATGACTGAGCTGAGTTGCTCCATAGATGTCTATGACTGTACAAAAAAGATCTACATTGGCTAAAATAAGAGTTAATACCCCTGATTCATGAAGACCTCTGGCTGTAACTTGCTAATCAGAAATGAATTTTTTTTCTTGAAGAAGCGGTCAGGGAATTACTACTCCAACTGGACTGCCACAAGTCCATGGGTCCGGATGAGATTCACCCGAGAGTGCTGAAGGAACTGGCGGAGGTGATCGCTGAGCCTCTTTCCGTTATCTTTCAGCGCTCCTTGTTAACGGGTGAGGTCCCAGAAGACTGGAGGCTTGCCAATGTGACTCCCATTTACAAGAAAGGTTGTAAGGAGGATCCGGGGAACTACAGGCCTGTTAGCCTGACCTCGGTGCCAGGGAAGGTAATGGAACGGATTGTCTTGAGGGAGATCATGCGGCAGGTGTGGGATGACCAGGAGATCGGACCTAGCCAGCATGGGTTTGTGAAGGGCAGGTCCTGCTTGACCAATCTGATCTCCTTCTATGATCCTGTGACCCGTCTGATGGATGAAGGAAAGGCGGTTGATGTGGTCTACTTAGACTTCAGCAAAGCCTTTGACACTGTCTCCCATGCTATTCTCCTGCAAAAGCTGGCAGCCCGTGGCTTGGATGGGTACACTCTTGGCTGGGTAAGGAGCTGGCTGAAAGGCCAGGCCCAGAGAGTGGTGGTAAATGGAGTCAAATCCAGTTGGAGACCAGTCATGAGTGGTGTTCCCCAGGGGTCGGTGCTGGGGCCTGTCCTCTTCAACATCTTTATTGATGACTTGGATGAGGGCATTGAGTGCACCCTCAGTAAGTTCGCGGATGACACCAAATTGGCAGGGAGTGTCGATCTGCCTGAGGGTAGCGAGGCCCTGCAGAGGGATCTGGATAAACTCGTGAGCTGGGTCGAAGCCAATGGGATGAGGTTCAACAGGACCAAATGCCGGGTCCTGCACTTTGGCCACAACAACCCCAGGCAGCGCTATAGGCTTGGGGTGGAGTGGCTGGAGGACTGTGTTGAGGAAACAGACCTGGGGGTACTGATTGATGCTCGGCTGAACATGAGCTGACAGTGTGCCCGGGTGGCCAAGAAGGCCAGCGGCATCCTGGCTTGCATCAAAAACAGTGTTACTAGCAGGAACAGGGAGGTAATTGTCCCCCTGTACTCGGCATTGGTGCGGCCGCACCTCGAGTACTGTGTTCAGTTTTGGGCCCCTCACTGCAAGAAAGACATTGAGGCCCTGGAACATGTTCAGAGGAGGGCTACGAAGCTGGTGAGGGGTCTGGAGCACAGGCCTTATGAGGAGCGGTTGAGGGAGCTGGGATTGTTCAGCCTGGAGAAGAGGAGGCTCAGGGGAGACCTTATAGCTCTCTATAACTTCCTGAAGGGAGGTTGTGATGAGCTGGGGGTGGGCCTCTTCTCTCGTGTAATCAGTGATAGAACTAGAGGGAATGGTTTCAAGCTGCGCCAGGGGAGGTTCAGGCTGGACATTAGGAAGTATTACTACTCGGAAAGGGTAGTCAGGCATTGGAATGCACTGCCCAGGGAGGTGGTGGAATCACCGACCATGGGAGTGTTCAAGAAACGTTTGGATGTTGCGTTGAGGGGTATGATTTAGCTGGGAAGTATTGGTAATGGTTGGACTGGATGATCTTCTAGGTCTTTTCCAACCTCGATAATTCTGTGATTCTGTGATTCTGTGAATTTGGAAATGAATCAGCTCAGTTTGTATGCTTAACAACAATTTGTAATTTTCAGAAATGAGTTTCAGAAAAAATAACTACATGCTACAGCTCTATATATACAAGATAATCCTGACACATTTTCCCTCACTCGGTTATCTGACCTTCCCAACATTCTTGTTGTGCCCTGAACTCAAGTTGATGCTGTGTTAGGAAATTTTTTCTTTCTTATGTTTCCATGCCTGAAATATAGCTCCTTAGCCTGAGATATCGTTGACAGACTTCCAGAAGACAATTTGTATTTATCAGACATCTGTGGCTGCCTTTAAGCATCTAATTTAGATGTAAGGAGAGAAGAGCTTAAATGCAATAGAAATCATGTTTAGTTTCTGCCTGAGCCATGAGCAATCAGAACTTTAGAGAGTGTTAGAGTAGTAGCATCACTGCAAACTTGTCCTGTTCAGTCATTTTAAAAATAGAAATTTAATATCAAGTAACAGGAATAGTAAGCTTTGCATTTTCAAATTCAGACCTTAGTGGAAGAGAAAGATACTAGAACGGCTGGTAGAATTATAGAACCTAAAGGAATCCAAGAATAGATGTGGGTTAGAGTGGGGGTCACTTCTCTCAAGTACTCTATGTCTGACGGTGGTCAATAGAGGAATTTCTGTAGTTAGAACTTTAAGAAAAATACAAAGATTTCTTGCTCATTAGTAATTCCTTTTTCACCTTCTCTTCTCTTATTCTCTCTAGGTAAACTGTACTTTTAGCAATAAACAGAGTAGAAAATATGACACTAGTACAAAAGCTGTTGCTAATGACATGATTTGCTCTCAGTCTCATTATTTTCTGAATAATAATTACAGCTAATTTAATTTTAATTCATAGGTGACTTCTTATAATATCCCTGCCAACAGCTTCAGAAAGACAGGGATGCCAAGGCTGAGTTAAGAAAGTGAAGAACAGTTTATGAGATTCTCAGGTCAACGAGTAAAGATCATAAGCTGTAGTGGTGCCACAAATGAAAAATCATTAATTATTCACAAAACATAGAAACACTTTGAGGATTCATTGAAATTTCAGAATTTGGTACCATTAAATGTACTTACGTATGGGTATTTGTAACACCTGTAAAATAGTGGTTTTATGTGGTTGAAATTATAAAAATAGTGTAAAATTTATACTTGGATAAAGTCATCATTTTTTCATGTAAGAATAAGAAAAGAATCAAGAAGTATGCATACAACACTGAAAAGAGAAGTTAATAACTAAATGACCGTGTACTACTCCTTACTAAACTTTTTCTAGAAAACAAGGTAGTATTTTAAATTTTTGTTTTGAAATATTTTCATTTCAGATTGTTTCTTAGGATTAAACTATTGGATATTCTGAATCCTACATTCATCACCATAATCATAGATCAAGACCATAAACAACCATTAATCAAGAGCAGAGTTGATAGACACAATAGAACTAGATAGTTTTGAAACAGGAGTAATAAAAATGCTTATCCTATGTAAGAGCTGCTCTGAAAGTAATGCCTCCTATTTTAATCATTCAGTCCACAACATCAGAGGCAGATACTGGTAGTATGGAAATAGAGACTGAATCTTCTTGTCAGTATTCCATTTATTTTTGTTTCCATGCAACTGACAGCAACAGAGAGGCAATTGACAAAATGGTATCTGACATGGAAGAGAATATGAAGTAGAGGCTTGTCACTGCATTACTCAATGTGGAAAAAAAAAAAAAAAATGCACCCATTGACTGTCATCAATGTTTGCTGGAGAGCAAACAGTGAATGTTAGTACATGTTAAGAGTTGAGTCTGTGTCGGTAGTAGAAAGAGTAACTTGAAAGAGAAGCTATGTTGTGGACAGCATTGCGTAACTATCATACCAGTAACTGAAAAAAAGTCTTGATCAGTTCATCCCCACAAATTGGTGGATTAAAATCATAGAATGCCTTAGATTGGAGGAGACATCAAAGATCATCTAGTTCCAGCTGCCCTGCTATGAGCGGGGTTGCCACTCACTACATCAGGTTTCCCAGGATTCAATCAAGTTTGACCTTGAATCCCTCAAGGGGTGGGGCATCCACTTTTCCGGGTAACCTCTTCCAGTTCCTCATTACCTTCTGAGTAAAAAAAAAAAAAAAAAAAAAAAGAATTCTTCCTAACTCCCAGCCTGAATCTTCCCTCTTTCAGTTTAAAGCCATCCCCACTTGTCCTGTTACTATCAACCCATGTAAAAAGTCTTGTTGATCTCCAAATATTTTGTAAGTATGGGCCAAGTGTTTGTCTCATTTTGGATCTCACGATAAAAAAATGCCCTTAACAAAAATTAATCTCCCAGTGCCATTCAAGACTGTTGATACAGCCAGAAATTAAGTGCAGGCAATCCTGAGTTGTGACAGAATGCCAGAACTGCATCTGTCTCACACATCTCTAGGTTTATTTCAAATAGTTTGATATTATAAGTTCCTGCAGTGATAGTACAAATGACTTATGGCTAATCTAGGTCTTACAACACATCTGCTGCTAGTTTTTTTTAATCTCTTGTTTGTTGTTGTTGCTGTTTTGTTCTGAGGTTCCTTGTTATTGTGGTGGCTCCTTTTCTAGTGAATAGCTGAGAATTGGCCTCTAGTAAGGGGATATCTCAGATCTTCACCTGATTCCTGTTTAGCATTCTGACCAGAAGTTTTTCTTAGACATCTGTGAACAGCATAGTCTTCTTTCTCTCTCTTGCTTTTTGCTTTTTTCTTTTTTCTTTTTTTTCCATGTGCATGATTAACATGATCTTAAAATATGTACTTACTTAACTGATAGAAAACCTCTGGATTCACAACAGTATTACAGAGGAAAAGAAGTTTTCCTTGTGGAAATGTAGGATAATAGGATGCAAAATACAATTCTGATGAAATTATTAAAAGTATACTGTACTTCAGAACATATATTAGAGGATGAATTAAGTTTTATATGCTTCCTGAACTTATAAAAATCACCAGGATTTGAAACCCAGACTTCCAAACTCCACAGAAATCAAATGTTCTTTTATACCTGATTTATATGTATATGTGTATAATGTAAAATTATATATATATGTATGTATTATATATATATGTGTATGAATGTAAAAAGATAATATATATATTATATATATTATTAAATATAATATATATATATTATACACACATTATCTTTTTACATTCATCACTTTATATATATAAAAGTTTCTGAGTTTCTGAGTTTCTGAGATATACTAATTGAAGAAGATGGAGGGTGATTTTTACTATTATTTTTAATTATTATTAGTTTGGCTATAATTATTTAAGTCATGAAGGAATTACTCTTTGGCTAAAGATCCTTTGCTGTAAAGCTGCATGAGGATTTAGGACAAAGTTTACTGAAGCATAGCATATTACTGGAATTGTTGCAGCTGGGCCAGGAAACACAGCCAGAGCAGTTTAGAATTTATACAGACTGGACGAACCAATTCTGCAAGCATTCCAATGCATTCTCACATTTGTGTGTGTTTATTTATTTATGACTTTTTATTACTAGTATTGTTCTAGTATTGTTGAGTGAGTACCGTCTGTCTCCTCTAATGCTGTGTATGACACACAAAGTTCTCTTGTGTTTTTTTTGTTGTTGTTGTTGTTTAGATTTGTTTTGTTTCTGTTTGCAGTTACAAAATGAAACAAAGCAAAATAAACAAACAAAACAACAAACAAACAACAGAGGGGAAAAAGAAAAAATGGAAATGAATGAGATGAAAAGCCTCACTGGCTTGCTGTTCTGGAGCTTCAGATCTTGTAACTGTTTGTAAATAGTTATTGCTTTCTAAACTCCAGAGGGCTCCCATAACAGGTCCTTATTCCATCCAGCTATTGCAGTACCTGAGACAGACTTTTGGAACTAGATGTGAGTAGCGTTAGCTACCAATACATGCTTCTGTACAGCATGTATGCTTGACATTTGAAATTCATCACACCAGTGTCTCTATATCCCATAAAGTCACTCCTAACTGGATCTGTTCCAGATGAATTCTTAATATACAGTGAAGCAAGATGTTCTCATCTTCCCAGGGAATAATCATGCAAAACGTAGCTCAATTGGTAAGATATTTTTTGTTATTGGAAGGAGTCCTTACATTAAGTGGAGAGTGCAGGGTGTCAACAATACACTGTGAATCATGCTACACTGAGCTTGTTTCAATGATCTCTGGAGGCCCCTTCTAGCCCCTACAATTCAGTGGTTCTGTGATTCTGTGGAATCTACTGAGCAACTTTCAAAGCTCAGCTGGACACGAATGAAAAGAAAGTAGACTGCAACAACAAAATAGAAAAATCAGTAAAAATGGACCTGGGACTGAAGAGGAAGAAATGATTACTAATAAAGAATTCAGAGTGGAGACAATTTATTCTTACCCTCTTTCTTTCAAGAGGGAGATTGCAATAGTCATTCTTAGATGGTGCACAGAAGGACACTGAGAGGTTGAGCAAAATGCCAGGGAAAAGGAATTGGTACTTGAGAGGCATTTTGTAGTAAACAAACAAACAAACAAACAAAAACCTGTTTAACATGTTTTAATGAGATTTTTCTGAATTAATTAGGCAATGTGGGTTATTAGATTATTAAATCATTAACTGTATAAACAATTATAGGCTTCATATATATGCCTTATTCTCGCTCCCCAGAATATTTGTGAGTGGGGCAGCAGGAATGTGAAAAAAAAAATAAAAGAAAACTCCAGATTTAGCTATTGTGATTGAACCCAGCAGGAAGCTTATCACCACACAGTTGTTATCTTATTCCCCTGCCTTCCCTGTGGGATGGGGGAGGGAATTGGGAAAAAAATAATAAAAATAATAATTAAAAAAAAAAGTAGAACTCGTGGGTTGAAATAAAATTATCTAGTAAGACAGAGAAAAGAATAATAGTTATGCTATTTATACATTAATCTCTCAATTTATACATTAATGTATATAGCAAGTGATGCACAAGCAATTACTCACCGCGCCCTGATTGATTCCCAGCTAGCTCCCTGAGGAGCAGAAGAGATGAACTCCTACCTCCTTCAAAACTCCTACTAGATATCCAAGCAGACCATGGGAACATGGAAGCATATTTCTAAGGGACCTGGAAATTAGTAGAGGGAGATCTCTTAATTTAACCATTTTACTATGCTTCAGATACCTTTGGAACATTCAGTACAGGCAGGCACTTGAATCATGCTTTCAGAAAACAGGATAGATAATGATAAGAAGGAAAATACGTGAAAGAATATACTAGTGCTTCTATCATGACATGTTAAATGATAGATGAGTAAAACATATATTACTTAATTCTGACTCATAAAACAGACCTGTGTCTGATACTATCAGGTAGGACAACTGGTAAGACAGCTTTAAAGTGACTGTGACACCAGCTCTGAAGCAATTGTATTAGTATACCAAAGAGACATAACATTGCTTCTATTGTAAATGGTGGTAAGAAGATATCATTCAATGCCTTCATGAACCTTTTAAGATCTTTCATTGTGCATATTTATTCAATGAGTGGTTAAGATGTCAAAGAACAGTTGAGATGCACTAAGTGTCCACAGGAAGAGTGCAAATGCTGTCAGGAAAGCCATCAACAGGAAAAGATATCATCCACAAAATTCCAGAAACGTTGCCATGTATACCTGTTTTTGTTTGTTTATTTGCTTCATATATATATACATATACATATATATACACTTTTATATATACACCAAATGATTGGTATTCAATTGGAGATAAAATTAGGAATCATTACACAAAATTCTTCATATATTATAAAAAATGTAATCATCTGACAGTGCTATGATAATTCTGTAATGTGTTTGCAGTAGTTGATTATGATTCCAAGAAAATTTAATTACTTTATTTTGAGGGAAAACAAAAAAACAAACAAACAATCAAAAAGCACATAAACTCTATTAAATTCCTTTATGCCGAGGATTTAGTAGAATAAGTTATCAAAAATTTTCATGTCAACTCTATAGAAAGCTGAGCAGCTTGTTATGAGTAAACTTTCATTTAAATTATTCATTACCACTAATTTTTCCACAATTAGATAGGTCTCTGAAACATCACCGCCACCTGTAATATTGTAAAAAAATCTGAGGTAGAGTAATCCTAAATCTCATTTAGGTAATTAATAAAATATTTTTTTCACAAGAATTAAAACAATTCAATTCAAACAATTCAATTAAAACAATTCAATGCAATTCTCTTAGATGGTAAAGAACAAATTAAAGAAAAATTTTAAAGAAAGAGAGACATCCTTACGTAGGAATTTTTTGGATTTAAAATTTCCATGATTTTTGTAGTCTACATTGGATTAAAATGAGTTCTTTTAGTTTATTATTCAAGGGTTATGATTTTGAAGAGAGTCTACTATTTGTAGAGTCAACATATAATCAAAATAATATTCTAATATTCACTTACATGATTACTTTTTAATGTTAAGCTATTTCTGCAATCTTTATTTGTATAAGAATATTACCAACGTAGGTAGGGATAAAGAAAAAGATTAAGAAAATATCTACTTGGTTTTTATGTACTGAGTAGTCTTTGCAAATGAGTTCTGAAGTGATGTTTTGATATAGTGGTATGAATAGATTCACCTCTGAAAAAACACCTTCCATTTATTTCTTCTTTCAGAAACATTAGAGATAATTTTATATCATAGAATCACAGAATCACAGAATTACTCAGGTTGGAAGGGACCTCAAAGATCATCAAGTCCAACCACAGCCTAACCATAGTACCCTAACAACCCTCTGCTAAATCATATCTCTGAGAACCACATCCAAACGGCTCCTAAACACATCCAGGGATGGTGACTCAACCACCTCCATGGGGAGCGCATTCCAATGTTTAACCACCCTTTCTGTAAAGAAGTGTTTCCTAATGTCCAACTTAAACTTACCTTGGTGCCACTTGAGGCCATTATTTTCCCTCTTCCTGTCACATGTCACCAGTGAGAAGAGACCAGCCCCACTCTCACTGTAAGCACCTTTCAGGTACTGGAAGAGAGTAATAAGGTCTCCCCTCAGCCGCCTGTTCCCTAGACTAAACAGCCCCAGCTCCCTCAGCCTCTCCTCATAGGGCTGATTTTCCAGGCCCTTCACTAGCCTCGTTGCCCTTCTCAGGACTTGCTCCAGTACCTCCATACCCTTTTTGTACTGAGGTGCCCAAAACTGAACACAGTACTTGAGGTGAGTCCTCACCAATGCCAAGTACAGGGGCAGGATGACTTCCCTAGTCCTGCTCACCACTCCATTCCTGATACAAGCCAGGATGTCATTGGCCTCCTTGGCCACCTGGGCACACTGCTGGCTCATATTCAGCTGACTTTCCACCAGCACACCAAGATCCCTTTCCATCAGGCAGCTTTCCAGACACTCCTCCCCAAGCCTGTAGGGTTGCCTGGGGTTGTTGTGACCAAAATGCAGGACCCGACACTTGGCCCTATTGAAACTCACACCGTTAATCTTGGCCCATCGATCCAGTCTATCCAGGTCCCTCTGTAGTGCCCTTCTCCCCTCTGGCAGATCAACACTCCCTTCCAACTTGGTGTTGTCTGCAAACTTACTGAGGGTGCACTCAATCCCCTCATCAAGATCATCAGTGAAAATGTTAAACAGAAGCGGTCCCAGTACTGAGCCTTGGGGGACACCGCTCATGACCGGCTGCCAGCTGGATTCAACTCCATTGACCACAAGTCTTTGGGACTGGCCATCCAGCCAGTGTTTCACCCAGTAGAGTGTACACCCATCCATATCATGGGCAGCCAGCATCTCCACGAGAATGTTATGGGGGACAGTGTCAAAGGCCTTACTGAAGTCCAGGTAGACCACATCGACAGCCTTACCCTCATCCACTAAGCGGGTCACCTTGTCATAGAATGAAATCAGGTTTGTCAGACAGGATCTACCATTCATAAACTCATGCTGACTAGGCCTGATCCCCTGGTTGACCTTTAATTGGTCCATGATGGTTCCCAATATTATATATATATATATTACTGTTAAATAAAAATATATAAAGAACACATGTTAGCCTTGGAACAGTTAAAAAAGATACCAAGAAAATCCACGGTCTGAACTTTTAGAAGTAAGGCGCAAAGCTGTATTGTATACAAAGTGTAGATGTTTGCTATCAGAGAGAAAATCTCTTAACTGAATGCATGCTTTTAATTTTTGATGCATAAGACACACTTCAAGTAGGTTTGCTTCATAGTAATGTTTGTTATAATTGTTCAGAATATCAGATTGAGGAAAGAACTGTAAAAACAAAGCTGCATGGTTTCTGACTAGTTTGTATCATTTCTGAACAACTTGGATCAGGGTTTGGGTAAAAGTCATGTGGTTTGCTATACAATGTTGTCATAAGCTTCTGCAATTCAGAAAACATATGCACTGATCTAGTGTTCTAGTTCATATTAATTAGAAGTAAGCAATATCAAGGACGATTCTTAAGGAAAGTATATTTCTTATTAGACCAGAAAGAGAATGAAAAATTTTGAGTGAACGTTAGGGTAGGTGTTTGTTCATATCTATTTCAAAGAATTTCAGTTTAGCATACCAAAAGTGTACAAGACATAGTAGAAGGTGAATGCAGATCAGGATTTACCTGCACCAGGTGACTTCCTTAACAAAGAGAATGCAGAATAACATAGGCTTTGGAATAATATATTTTTGGGGGGTTCTACAAAAACTTAAGCATGATGCCAAAGCTTCAGTAACCTCAAATGAAAAAACTTCCAGTTCCTGAGAAGAGCATCTAGTCTTGATGATTAAATCTCTAGTGACCCTGAAAAGAAACAAATATAATTCTTCTTTTTATTCAGTGAGTTCAGAGTACCATGACTGTGCATACATATGCATACACATATACACATTTTTAAGTGACAAGATGCCATGTATTTTATGTGGACCTTGATAAAGAATCATAGAATCATAAAATGGCTTAGGTTGGAGCAGACCTTAAAGATGATCAACCCCCTGCTATAGGCAGAGTTTCCAACCACTAGATTGGGCTGCTCAGTATCCCACCCAATCCCACCTTGAATGCCTCCAGAGATGGGGCATCCACAGCTTCTCTGGGCAACAAGTTCCAATGCCTCACCATTCTCCGAATAAAAAAAATTCTTCCTAACATCTAACGTAAATCTCCTCTCTTTTAGTTTAAAGCCATTCCCCCTTGTCCTATCACTAATCAAACCATGTAAAAAGTCAGTCCCCCTCCTGACTGTAAGTTCACTTCTAGTACTGAAAAACCAGTGAGATCTCCCTGGAGTTTTCTCCAAGCTAAATAAACCAAGCTCCCTCAACCTTTCTTTATAGGAAAAGTGCTCCAGCCCTCTGATCATCTTTGTGGCCTTCCTCTGGACCCTCTTAAATAGCTCCACACCCTTCCTGTATTGGGAGCCCTAGGCTTGGACATAGTACTCCAGATAGGGCCTTACAAGGGCAGTACAGAGGGGGAAGATCACCTCTTTTGGCCTGCTTGCCACCCCCCTTTTCATGCAGCCCAGGATAAAATTGGCCTTCTGGCTGCAAGAGCACACTGCTGGCTCATGTCCAGCTTTTTGTCCATCAGCACCCTCAAGTCCTTCTCCATAGGGCTGCTGCTCTCAATGAGTTTTGTTCCCAGTCTGATCATATATTTGTGTATATATGCCTCGACCCAAGTGCAACATGGGAGGCATAAGAAGCCTGATTGGCCATGAAGACTGAGGCAAAGAACTTGATAAGTATCTCAGCTTTCTCCAAGTCTAGGGAGGCCAGCTCTCTTTTCTTATTTATCAGAGGGGATATACACTCCTTTGCCTGACTTTTCTGCCCAATGCATCTGAAGAAATATTTCTTCTTGTTTTTTCACATACCTCACCAATTTTAATTCCATATGTGCCTTGGCTTTCCTGATCCCACCCATTCCTGCTTCTACTGCTTATTATTTTCCCTTTTCTCCTTCAGTATGACCAGCAGATCCTTGCTTAGCCATGCTGGTCTTGTCTGTCTTATTTTTTATTCTGGGGATAGAAAGTTGTTTTGTTTTTAGAAAGATATCCTTAAGGTTCTGCCTACTCCGTTCAGCTCCTTTGTCCCTAAGGAGAATTTTCCAGGGGATCCTATCCAAAAATTCCTTAAATATCTGGAAGTTTGCTCTCTTGAAGTTCAGGGTCTTATTCCACTCTTTGCCAGGATGTCATTCCTTGAGATCATGTACTCAGCTAGGACATGGTTCCTGCAGCCCAGGCTACCTCTGATCTCCATCCAGACCACCACTCTAGATTTGAATACAGCTTAATATCGAGATCCTTAGTCCTGTTAGGTCTGCAGAAGGGTTCAATGAGAATAAGCAGTCAGCTGTGAGCAGTGAAACAGGGAACTTATGTCTGAGACCTATCAGAATAAATGCACTTCAGGTACTCATGGTTTTAACAAATCTTTCCCTGAAGGATATCATTACCTATTCTCTGATAAAGTTTCAATTTATTTTTCTACAATCCTTTCTACTTTCTAGTTTCCGTTTACTTTAACTATTTTAAATTGCGCATGCCATTTTAAGGATGAAATAATACATATAAAATCAATGCATTTGAAATCAATTGGCAAATGTTGACACAAACGTTAAGGGGGATGAAGGTTAAGAGCTAAATTAATATTTTATTATTTTTCTTGTTGTAACACAGGGCAGAGAAGGCAGTGCCAACAACTGGCTGAATAACAGCATCTGTTGCTGAGATGGCCAGAATCTTTTCCGATTCCTTTTTTATTTTTTATTTTATTTTATTTTTATTTAATTTTTTAAAGGGTGCAGATTTATCTTGTATGCTCAGGGAGAATTATCAGTGTCCTGTTACAACATTATAATTATGACTGACAATAAATTCCTTTTATATTGTAGACAAAATCTTACTAAAATAAAATTAGGCTTGGAAAGATATTTTATTTATGATGGTAACATAGAAGAAGACCCTTACCAGTACCTACTCTGGATTCCAGTATAGGGCCCTCAACAGTGATATCTGCAAGAAATATCAAGTAAAGCAGTGAAAGCATAACATGTTATGTACAGATACCAGCCTTGGAATATTATCTTCCGGTAAACTATTTATATGTTCCAAAATATTTCTTCCTTTCTGACAAAATACTTTTTTTTTTTTTTTTTTTTTCCCTTCAGTAGCTAGAAAGAGCAAATACTATTTATTCACTGATTTAAAATATTTTCTGATTCACAATATTTTATATATGAAAACAGTTGTACAATTTTATACTGGAATATAGGCTTATGATATTTCAGACAATAATTTGTAATAATTTTATTAAGTCACAATTCATGATATTTATATATCTAAGGCTGAATTATATTCACATGTATAGCTTTTATTCTAGGATTTCCTAGACATCTTAATGATGAATATTTCAACTTTTTAATTCTTTTAACATGCATATTTATATGTATGTGCTCATAACATGCACATATAAAAACGTAATTCCTCTTTTTCCAATTACAGTTTCTCATCAGTACACTGAATTGTTAACATTTAAAGTATTATCGTAACTCAAAAATAATAAATAAATAATATTGTAACTCAAAACGGAGGAGATGGGATCTTGCTGTCCACGTCAGGAAAGAAATAGAATGTTAACAGTTGTCCCTAAAAAATACTCATGAGCAAGTTGAAAGCCTATAGATGGTAATTAGAGACTGAGGCAGCAAAGAGAGCCTTGTGATCAGTGTCTTCTACAGGCTACCTGATCAAGCAGAGCTGGTCAATGAGGCCTTCTACCTCCCGCTAATGCAGGCATCACAATCACATGCTCTCATACTGCTGGGGTACTTCAACCACCCAGACATCTGCTGGAAAAATAGCACAGAGAGATGTAGGTGTTCTAGGAGGCTCCTGGAATGCACTGAGGATAAATTCCTGAGTCAAGTAACAGATGGTCCCACCAGGAGAGTTGCAGTATTGGACCTGTTGCTCAGCAATGTAAAAAGTGATCAGTGACAACAAGACTGGAGGCTGCCTGGGCTGTGGTGACCACGCTGTGGTTAAATTCATGCTCCAGTGGGATATGAGACAGACAAAGAGTAAAATTAGGATGCTAAATTTTAGGAAATCTAACTTTCAGCCCCTCAGGGAATTAATCCATAAAACACCCTGGGAAACCATTCCCATGGACATAGGTGCAGAGGAGATCTGGCAGATCTTTAGGGAGGCTTTCTTCAGGGTGCAAGAAATCTCCACCCCCAGGTGTCACAAGTCAGGAAAGGAAGGCAAGAGACCAGCATGGCTGAACTGGGACATGCTGGTCAAACTGAATGTTGAGGGAGGTGATTCTGCTGCTCCATTCTGCACTAGTGAGGCCTCACCTGGAGTACTGTATTCAGATGTGGAGTCCTCGGTACATAGACCTGTAGGAGTCTGACCAGAGGAGGGCCACAAAAATGATCTGGGGGAGAACACCTCTTTTACAAGAACAGGCTGAAAGAGCTCATCCCGGAGAAGAGAAGGCTGCAAGGTGACCTGATATCAACCTTTCAATATTGAAAGGGGAGCTACAGGAATGAAGGAGACAGACCCTTTAGCAGGGTCTGTCATGATAGAACAAGGGGAATTAGCTTCAAACTTTAAGAAGGTAGATTTAGGTTAGAGATATACAAAAAGTCTTTTACAGTGAGAGTGGTGAAGCGCTGGAACAGATTTCCCGGATATGTGGTTCATGCCCTGTCCCTGGAGACTTTTATGGTGAGACTGGATCAGACTGTGGGCAACCTGATTTAGCTGTACATGCAGGGGAGTTGGGCTAGATGACTTTTAAAGGTCAGTTTCAACTCCAAGGATTCTATGATTCTATGATTCTAATATTAGTACTATAAAATCCTGAGTATAGAAGGATTTGAGGTCATATCTTATCAGAACCTTGAATAAGATCATTAAAAAATTGATTCCATGCTCACAGAAAGTCTTGTATTCTGAAGGCATTAAGTTTCTTTGTTGTATGATTTTGCTTTGATTTTATTTATAAGTGGCTTATTAATTTGTTACAGATGATGTTAACTGCCTTATTTTGAGAATGGAATGTACACATTTTCTCATGTTCATTAAAAATTTCATAAAATGTTGTCTCTATTACTACAACAACAATGCTGTAAACAGAGAAGCTAATCAAGAAAGAAATCATGTAATTAAGTACAATAATATTTTGTGAGTATGCATTCATTTTAACTGTGAAATTTGGAGTTTTATTCTTTGTTCTTGGGAAACTGTTATAGTTATTAGGAAAATGCTTTAAATAAACTTTTTTCTCCATACAAGTACTGAAGTTCATATGAATTCCACTTGATAATCACATGGTTGAATCAGCTATTTCCAGCATGAAACATTGTTTTTTTGCCTGAAACAAGACTTTCAGTAATTCATCTATTTTCCTAAGCCAATTAAAAGGTTTTCATTTATATAAACTGTAAAGAATAGAGAAAACTGCCCCAGGCAGAAATTTCTCTAATATAAGGAATCATGTTGCAGATTCAAAACAGATATAATAGCACAATACTGGCAGCTGCTGAAAAATGCATAATGGTAAACTGTATCTGTGTTTTCGTGAAGATTGGTCTTCATCAATACTGAGTAATTGTCTGAAGAACTCACATTATTTATGAAATAAAAACTATGAATGTTATGTCTAAGACATTTTTAATGCAATTTACTATTAATACAGTTAGACACAAATGAAGACATGAATTCCCTACAATTTGATTTTTTTTATTATGATCATTATTTTTTTTACAAACTGTCAGAGTTAATGTTACCCTGTTCCTGTTTAATAAGGAAAGCTATCTAGCTGCTTACATTTACATTTTTCATTCTATGTAAAACCACACAGAATATAATCCATACTTCTTGCATTCAGTACATTTTCTTCTTTCACCAGTTTGTTTGCTTAGTGAGAAAATAGGTATCACAGATGAAAACTAACCTTGCCCACAGAACTGATTTTCAGATCTTCCAGAGTCTTTAGAAGAACAGGTACAGATACTTTTCATTCTGAAAAACCTATGCTATATTAACTAAGCAGATGTAAATTTTTGATTACTGTAATGAAGGGGTTCAAACTCTTTTATTCAGCTTGTGTGCAGTTAATTTATTCCTAATAATCAGTCTCTGATTCGTACAGATTAAAATGTGTACTATTAAAATTACACTTACTTATTTAACTACCCATTGTTTTGTTATTAGAATGATGCTTAGGAATTCCTCTTCTTGGGACATGGTTCAGACTCTGTGTAGGAAGAATAAATATAACTTCCTTAATTAATACCGTATCTTAGTGGAAAGTAATAAAAGGACAGACAGAATGACTATAGAGGAACGATTTCTGCTTTTGGAGTGGGAAACAGATATTTCCAGTGCGTTGTGCTGATGATTTTAAATAAAAATTCACTATTCCACAGTTTACTATTTCCTTTCATCATTACAAATCTTTAGTAGATATTCCCCTACAGTAAGACAAAATTTCAAATTTCTTGGAAAAGAACATAGTGTATATAGGCAAAGCAGACATTCTTGTGGAACTGGTCTACATAGGCACCTCCATCAATGGGGAGAGAGAGAATCATTCAAGGGTTATTCAAGAGCTTAATTTTATATGTTATGAATCCCCCCCTGGAACAGCTAACCTCTTTAACTCCAGAAGAATTTTAAGGAAACAAGATTCTCTAGTTAACTTCTGTGAATACCTCTTATCCTCTGAAGATACACGTAAGGGCCTAAGGATAAATTTGAAAAGTATTGACAGCATTTCAATACCCAGGATTGTTGTGCCCAAATTTAAGTCACATTTTTACAAAGATCCATAGTGTTGAGGTACTGAGTACAGTACCTGTACTGATTTTAAAAGTATCTATAAAGATTTTCTTATGGTTAACAAGAGCCCACTAACTTTATGGTAATTATGTAATTTACCAGTTGAAAATCCACCTTCAGTCATTTTTTTATACATCTTAGAAATATTCTTACTTTTTTTCTTCTTTTTTTTCTTCTTTTTTTCTTTCTTTTTTCTTTTTTCTTTTTTTTTTCTTTTTCTTTTAATGTTTCTTAGTTACTCCTGAGTGCACCTTTTTTCTCCCCTTACGTGGGAACATTTCTGAGATATTTATGTAATATGCTTGCATGTTGAATTTGGCTTTATCACCGCAGTGTTTCCTGGTATTTATTATGCTCTTCCTAATTACATTCTTCTAGCATGAATCCATGCCTAAACCATCATATGATTCTACGATTTACATACATACTGGTACATTGTGCAACTGCTCACCACCTGCTAAATGATACCCATCTAAAACCTGAGCAGAAACTAGCTCCCCAGTCAACTCCCCACAGCTTTATGACCTTCCACATAATGCCACATGGCACGGAATAATGCTTGGCCAATCCAAGCTAGATGTCCTGTCTCTTCCTCCCCACGCCCACCACTGTACTATTGTAGCAGCAACCCCCACCTCACTGAGCAGTTCAGCTCAGCCCTGGGCATATAGCGATCACTCAGCAGCAACAGGAACAGCAGTGTGGTATTAATACTGTCTCACTTGAAACCAGGACAAGGTAGAAAACATATGCATATTTTCTTAAGAGTCATTAAGTACCTGTGGGACTTTATTATTATTGGCATGCACAGTTTATATCATTTAAAATCAGCAAAATCAATTCATAAACCCCTTTCATGATTATTCACAATACACACTGTCTACAAAAAGGAGGTACCATTACTCTATTTTTATATTACATTGTTTTGTTAATAAAAGCATCCGTATGTCTTCCTTATAATGAATAATGAGGGTAATTTGGAGATGAAGTTCCTGAGATGTGAATAAAAAATTATAGGGATTGTGTCATTCTTTTCAAATCATTAGAAATTGTCTTTATCATTCAAGGTAAAAGGACTACTATACCAAATTTTTATTTCAGGTTAATCTCATAGGTTTCATAGAATCAGGGTCATCAATACAATCCTAAAATAAGTGTGTAATATAGGTAGGAAGAATAACAGACTGTATGAAGATTCATAAAACAGAGAATTTAGAAGGCAACTTTATACAAGACATTTCACTTTTAAATGCCTGAAGTTAGATGAGACAAATTCTAAACATGCTTGTCATGATTTCATGATTTTTGTTATCAGTATTCCACATCATAACATCATATAAAGCACTGGGAGTTAAAGAGTGCCTGATTCTCAGAAGAGAAGAACTACATACCCCCAGAGGACTTTGAGCTCAGAGGCAAAAATTAATTCCTCACAAGTCACGAGATTCTCCCTCTTCTGCTGCCCCAGAAGTGTATGTGTGCTCCTCAGACATCTTCAGTTTTAGAGAAAGGCCTTTGGTTTTGGATACTCTCTCATTTTATTTGATTTTTTTTAACATCAATTACAATTATATTACATTATATTGTGTCATGCTGCATTCCAATATCAGATTTAATAAATTAATTTTTGTTCTCAGATGGTTGCTGCTGTTCTGTTTTTAGGCCCATCTCCAGCCTCCCTACCGTCCCCCCCTTTCCCCTTTCTCAGAAAGTGGGTCTATGGGTCCAATGCCCCATTAGTCACAGAACTGGGCAGAGCTGGCCCATAAACCGTCAACAGACATCATCCCCCCCCTCCCATTTTTGAGCCGGAGGGTCTGTGGTCCTGCTGTGCCCCCATCTCAGACACAGGTAGATCTAGACATTACTCCATGACAATGCTTTTACAGTCAACAGAGAAAAAAAAGTTCTCTGATACAATTAGTCACATTCTGAAATAAATTATTAAAATTTGAGAGATTAACCATGCCACAACTGTACCTATTACTTTCAATTCAGAGAACTAAGAAGGGAGTCAAAGTTAGTTATCTTAGCTCAGATGTAGATGTTTACCCCATAGACTTCTCTGATTATTTATGATGCATTCTGCCCTAAAACATTTGTAATTTAGCAAGATAGTGGACTTTAATCTAGCTAAGTTTGGATTGGTAATAATAATATTTATGTAAGTGCTACTGAATACTATTTAGTTTTGATAGGTTTATCATATCTGTTTTGTAATGTGATGTTCACAGATCACAGATCACAGAATGTTAATTGAATCTCCTCAATTCCTGGTTGTGAAGTTGATTATTCTGTTAAATTACATGTAAACTTGACATTTGAGCTGATCAGCTCCTCTAAAAACATTATTTATGTCAATAGTTTGGATGAAAAGTGATGTCCTTAACAGCAAGATGGGTCCAGAGACATATTTGCACTTTTCAGTTATGACAGAATAAAACACAATGAGTTCATTAATTGCAGATTTATTCAACTTGTTGCTACTTGGTAGACATTTATGAAAACCCTAAACTATAATGCTCGCATTTTCTTGTCTCATAGATACTGGCCTGCATATGTATCACCTAATTGATATTTAGTCGCAGCCTTTACTTCTCCAGTCTAGTATTATTTGTGATTTTTGTTTGTTTACTTTCTGAAAATAATGCCATTAAAGTATGGTTTAAACAAATATTATTTTTTGGGCTGACTAACACCACCAAAGATGATGAAGAGACTGACAGCAGTTTCACAGCTATACCACCGAGATTAGTTTCTGAATCCCTAACAGTTTAAAAGAGGAAAAACTAGACTAAGCTGCACTTGGACATTCCTGAAACAGAGGAATTTTGGAAAGCTATGACTTCTGTTAACAGGAAAAAGGCTTATCCTCCCAGACATCTGCTACTCCAGGAAGTAGATTCAATGACCTATTAGTAGGCAAGAGGATTAAAGCTATGTAAAAAGCAGGCATCAGAGTCAGATGAGAACTGGTAGTAACAAATGGTTGAAGAATATCTCCTATGGGTAAAGGAGACCCTAGATGCCATCCTGATTTTACGTCTCAGGAAGATTGCTGCTTGACTCAGCTGCTAAGATGGGGAATATTGCAGATGGACTGTTCAGGCTAATCTGTTCTTCATATTGTCAGTAACTGCAGCTTATACACATAGGCACTAATGATAATGCCATGGTGTATCTGATGTATCAGAAGAAAATATGTAACTCTGGAAATAAAGGTGAAGGGCACAGAAGTCCAGTGGATTTCTCTTCCATCCTGCTAGACCTAGAAAGAAATAAATGTATTCCACAAGTCTAATTCCTAATTCCTAAGTCTAATGCCTAATTCCACAGTTTGTGTTGTTGGTGGGGATTTAGTGTTCGTGATCCTAGGCCTCTCACTGAGGCTGAAGGAGTGACTGAGAGAGACAGGATCCACCTGTTATACTGGTTCATACTCTGCTGAAACACCAGCTCAAATTACAGAGCTTTTCTCAACAAGCTAGTTGAAAGCTTGTGGGTCTCAGGATCAGATAAGGGGTAACTAATGTTGATATCCTGGTAAGATTACTATAGAGAACCTCATCCATACAAGTCCATCTGATCCCGCAAGCTATATTTAAGAATTCTGAGAGACATGACTGTTGTCATGGCAAGGCTTCTTTTAATAATAATCTGTCAATGGTTTACGGGCTGGTTCAGCCCAGTTCTGTGACTAGTGGGGAAGAGCTATCTGTGGATCCATACCTCCAGAAAAGGGAATAAGGGAAAAAAGGGTAGACAGATGGGCCCCAAAACAAAACAGTAGCAATGATCTGAGGAGAAACGAACTGATTTACTAAATAAGATATTGGAATGCAAAACAATACACTATAATACAGTATAGTTAGAATTGAAGCTAATAAATCAAATATAATGAGAGAGTGTCCAAAACGTGGAAAGGCCTCACCGTAATGCTGAAGTGAGACACGCAATCGGGTCGAGAAGCAGGGAGGAGAGCCAAAAATAAAGGTCTCATGACATTGCCAGGGGTTATATCCCCTCTCTGAATGCAAAGTCTTCTGGGGTATGTAGTTCTTCTCTTCTGGACAGGTGCCTAGAAATGAAGCATTAACTCTTTAACTCCCATTGCACTACATGATGTTACGATGTGGAATACCAATAACCAAAAATCATAAAACTATAACGTCTTCAAAAGATATGGAGATCAGGATAAAGGTAAATGATATACTTATTTTCAAATAGTGTTAAAAAAAAACACAAAGAAATAAAAAAATAGAGTCTGGGAAGGTATAGGTCCATCATCTGCAATTTAATATTTTGGATAATCAACCTCTTAGAGCATATCTATTGCAGCTGGGAAGGAGTAGCTCTTTGCAAAAAAAAAGATTGGGACTGACAGTCTGGGGAGAAGCTACAAGCAAAGAACCTGGTGGTCTTGGTATACAGTAACTTGAACATGAGACAGCTGTGTCCTGACAGTAATGTCATTACTGTGTCCTGACAGTAATGGTGGATGAGAGCATCCTGGGCTTTCTGAACAGGAGTATGACCAGTAAGTTAACAATTCTCAATACTCACCATGCTGCATCAAAGTACTGAGTTCATTTCTTTTTCCTTCTATACAAGACACTGATCAACTGTAGCGTGTTTAGCAGATAACCACCAGAGTAATCAGAGATGGAGCATTTGTTTGTTTTCTCTTTGTGTGTTCTTGTAGTTTCACACAGTTTATATCCATTGCACTCATGCACCAGCTATTTATTGCAATAATAAATTTCAGAGAGGATGGCATCTGGAGGCTACTTTTTGGATTTTGGGGTAATTTGTATTTTGTGGTTGCTGTGGTTTAACCCATGAGTTTAAAGCACCATGTAGTAGTTCACTTTCCCCCATCCTCCCAGTGGGATAGCAGAGAGAATTAAAAAATAACAACAAAGTAGATCTTTTTTGAGATAAAAATTATTTACTATAACAGAAAAGGAAAAAGTAAACAAACAACAAAAAAAAAAAACCCAACAAAATAATAAATAAACAAACAAACAATAGCAATGATAATAATACTTACGTCACTTTGAAAGTAATGCCTCCTATTTATTTCCATGGAAACTACAACGGATACAAAGAGAAAAAATAGCACTATTTGATATAGCAAATTCTCAGTTACAAAACTCTGTTTTTCAGTGTAGACACCACCATTAGCTATGCATATTCAGCAGCAACAAACAAGAGTCTGCATGCCACACTTGTAAAAATATGTATCATTCAAGTTGACCCGTGTTTCACAGCTGCTTTGAAGTTCATCCTTCACTGGCCCAGATGGAAGTCAAAAGATGACAAACTCAGACTACCTGTTGGATGTGGAAAGATAGTTCAGCAAAGACTGGAACTGTGTTCCACAATATTCAAACTTGTCAGGTGTCTGGCTTTATTGCATTACAGGAAAAAGGTTGTCTTATTCTCTGGCCTGACTCTGGAAGTCAGTCTTACAATATACAGTTCAGAGCGAACGGTTTGTCTGCATACCAGGAAATGCAGAAGGATCACCCCTTTCCTATCCCCAAAGACAGTGAGCATCACTTTACTCACTGAGGGTTGCATCATTAACATTTTCTGTGGAGGAATTCACATGTCACCACTCCATGGACTAATGTTTTGATTCCGGTATGTAGTGGTGATATCACATCTCACCATCTGTAAAGATGCAATCCAGGAAACTGTCACCTTCAGCCTCTTCTTGGTTCAATAGTACTGACAAAATTGCATATGGTGTTCTTTTTGTTCCTGAACAGACTATTCCTTGTACCCCCTCAGCCCCCCTCACTTGCAGGACTGAAATATCCTTGGCTCTGTACAGCACTGTTCAGCAACAACTAAAACATCAGTGCTTTATCAGCATTGTTTTGTTTTTGATTATTTTTTTTTTTTCTATAGCCAAAACGCAACATCGTACCAGACAGTATGAAGAAAATCAACTTGTATAGTCCAACTCCCCTGCAATAAACAGACATGAGACATCCACCATCTCTCTGGGTAGTTTGTTCCAGTTCTTCACTACTCTTATTGTAAATGATTTTTCCTTATATCAAACTTAAACCTCCCCTGTTCTAGTTTGAAACCATAGTCCTATCACGACAGACCCTGTTAAAGAGTCTGTTAGCTTCTTTTTCCCTTTAGATACTGAAAGGCTACTAACAGGTCTCCTTGGAGCCTTCTCTTCTTTACAGTGTACAACCCCAGCTTTCTCAGCCTGTCTTTGCAGAAGAGGTGCTCCAGATCTCCAATCTCTTCACTGTCCTCCTTTGAACCTGCTCTGACAGTTTCATATCTTTCTTGCACTGGGGGCCCCAGACCTATATGTACTCATAGTCATCACCCGAAACAGCCATAGAAGAATGCTATTCCAGAATTTCAGCTTTTCCTTTTTGATTTTTGTATCTTTTCAAAATATTATTCTAATTAATCCAATAAAGTTATGTGCTTTGTAAATTCTTTGTAAGATTGCAATACTGTAGCAGGATGAACTTACTAAAGAAATATTAAGCACCCACAGATGAATTTTCCATAAGCTCAGGTGCATACATACTTACAGGTAATGACTTTGCAATTTATGAGACAATTTAGCATGACATTAAACAGCAATTCTATAATAAGTTGCATTTACATGTTGTTTAACTTATTACATAGAAATTAAAACATTTTTTGTAACTGATGGTCTTTTTCTTAATGTTGCCTGTCAGTTTCTATCTCATCAATCATAACTGCATGTTAATGAGCTCATGATTTAAAAAAAAAAAAAAAAAAAAAGTCAATACAATCCTACAGGGGATTCACTGAAAGTAATGCCTCCTATTTTATTATCATAGCCTACAACATCAGAGGCAGGTGTTGATGGTAAGGCAGTAGAAAGTGAGCCTTCCCATTAATACTCCATTACATTTTTTGGCCATGTAACAGATGGCAGCAGAGGGGCAGTCTGGCAAAATGACACCTGACGTGAAAGTGTATATGAAACAGAGGTGTATTATTGAATTCTTCCATGACAAAAAAAAAAAAATTGCACCCAGTGACATTCATCAATTCTTAAAGGAAATAAAACAGTGGATGTTGACACAGTGAGTTGGTGGGTGGTGCATTTCTGCAGTGGTGACAGCAACAGAGGTTTACCTTCATTGGTGCAGATTTTTATGAGCGCAGCATGCAGGCTGTTGTTCAAAGCATGTGGAAAGGCACAGTGAAAGGTGAAATGATGAAAAATGTTTTTTAGCTGGGAATTTACATATAATGTTATTGTTCTCTACATATATGTTATTGTATCTGATCTAGTTTCCATGGAAATAAATAAGAGGAATTACTTTTAGAGCAACCTAATTAAATATGTGCTATTCAGGATGTTAAAATAGATGACTAATTTAATTACAATAAATTAACCCATATGTTTCCTGAAGTCCTTGAGATAGTACCTGTAAATTGGGTTAGATTTTGACATACTAAGACTTCTGTCTAGCAGGTAAATCTGAAAATGCTAAGTTGAAATACTAACACAACTTTTCTGCCCCCTCCCTCCTCCCCCCCCTCCCCCCCCCCCAATTACTTTTGTAGAAATTATATTTTGTGGGGTAATATTTAAAGATGAAAGCAGAATACTTTAAATTTTATTTATTTATTTATTTCTCTCCAAGAAGTTTATAATTTGAAAATCTTCTAATAGAAATTATTGGGGGGGGGGGGGGGGGGGGGGCGATGGGGGGAGGGAATCTCTTCTGCCCCTTTCATCTTTGATCTTTTTCTGGAAAGATGAAAGCTTTGCTTTCATAAAACTGAAAGTATCAGCAGAATTCTTTACTTGTGTTTATAACTATTTTAAATTTTCTCTGAAGGTTGCTTTCTTAAAAACTGTGAGACCAATCCCAATAATTTAGAATACTTTATCGGCTTGAATTTATCAGGTAGGATGCATAAATAAAACCAATTAAATCCAACTCCTAATAGCTAATCAAATGGCCAGATATTCTATGGCCAGTCATAGTAACATCAGGTTTTTTATTTTAAAAGGTCAGAATTTGCTATCACCTACCTAACAATATTGTTTTTCAAGTTGCATCACATTTTAATAAAGGGAATGATTACACCAACCTCCAGGAGTAACAGTAGCATTCAGTATAGTTAATAGGAGGATTAGCAGAGTTAGAACATCAATTTACTCCTTTAGTTATAGGCATATGGGTCAGTTAGTTGCAGATGACAGAGAAAAAAAAAAAAAAAAAAAAAAAAAAAGCATAATTTAAAGTCTAGACAAATGTATAGAGTGTAATTTGAGATTCCTTAACTTGTCTGAGACATCTATGTGAAGTTAACAGGAATGACACAGGATACAAGAGATCTATGCATGCCATAGACTAGTAGGTTGGCAGAACAAATGTCACAATAACTTACCTTAAGAAATCAGATCATGTGTAACGGAATACTGTCCAAGTCATTCTGCAGTAAGACTTGTGTTTTGTCACTTCAGGATGCCCTGGACAGGTGATTTAAATCCTATATACTACCTTACTTCCAGCTTTTATTCCAGAAGAGCATAGATCTTGCATCATGATGACATAGCTCTCACTTCTGTGTAAATAACTGAGACATCCCTAGATTGACTTAAGTAAATGATATTATGTGTGTGTGTGTGGACAGATGAATACCATCCAGTTTACCTTATATCTAATGGCTAGAGGTCATGCTGGGGGAAACTGAAAGACCCACTCTGAATGTCATGAGTGCATTGACTACTTCACATTGCGTAGAACTGCTGTTTGGAAAACTAATCACATACATTCATTATAGCTTATGTCTTTTAATCATGCATAGATGATATCCTTTGAGGTTGTGGCAGGAGGTAAATCACTTGGCTTTTGACTGCTAGACCGAGAGGACAAATCTTCTGCATATTATATTGTCTCTGTTGTATTCTGAATACCCTTCATGAGGTATGGTGATCTCCTTAGGGTACTTCATGCAGAGATAACTATTTGTGTCTGACTGAAAAAATTTCTATATTTAGATGACTGTAACTTGTAGCTGTATAGAACCTGTATATTATTCTATTTGCTTAAATCATAAAATTAACTTCTCTGCTTGCCAGGCAGCAATATTTAGAAGAATTCCAGGCAATTTTCCAGCTACTATCTGTATTTAATATTGTAAAAGTACTGCTTTAGGAATGTAACATGGACCTTTTTTTTCAGCATTGTATTGAAGTAGAATGATAAGTATAACAGCAACAACAAAAAAATCTATAGAACAATTCTGTTAAGTGTTAACAGCTATTATAATTGTTATTTGGAAGAAGAAAAAAAAAAAACACATAAAAACAAACAGCTTATGTAATAACCTGTAGTTGATGTAGATTGCGGATGAGGTCAAATTCATACAATTATGGCAACTCAAGAAAATTCATTACATTTTTTTCTGGATGGGATGTTATGTACAATGGATACAATTGATCTTTTGTAGAAGAACAAGTATATTTACTTTATAGTAAAAAGCTCAGCGTAAGAAAGCAAATCCTTCAATTTGTCTGCATTAAGCCAACATTCTTAAGGATTTTAAATGGACTTTAATAATTCAAATACAGGTTGTCATCACCTTTTTTGAGACATGGCATGTTAATTATGAGTTTTAATGGTGCTACAGTTAGAAGTCAAAGCACAAGCTTCTCAGTTTTTCTTTTTTCTTTTTGTCATCTTTATGAGCACAGCTATTTTCCTCACAAAAAAAAAAAAAAAAAAAAAAAGAAAAGAAACAAGAAAGAGAAAGAAAATTATGTTTTCTGTGAATAGAAAAAGCAGATGTATTTGATGCTGAGTGGCTGCTACAACAATAGTTGGACTGATGTTTATAGCATGTTTCTTAAGTATACATTTATCTAAGGATCAGATTTAAGGCTTTTTATACCAAATCCCAGGTGAAAAATATAGCAGAGGATATAATGAAGTAATTTGTTAGTGTTCACACTAGGTTTACAAAATTAAAAGAAGAAAACAACAGGAAAAGTTAAAATCTCAGACTTTTTTTTTTTTTTTTTTTTTTTTTTTTTTTTTTTTTTTTTTTTTTTTTTTAAGATCATATATATCATTCCACCTTTTTTTTTATCATGAAAGGTCAATGTATCTTGACATTTACCCTAAGCTGATTTGCACAGATAAAAATCCAGAGTAACTCAGTCAAAATCAAAGGTACTACAAATGTAGAAGTTGAAGTTGAAACTCACGGCACGTGCGTGTGCCTGTCCAGCACTTCTTTGAATTTTCAAGGCAATGAAATAGCTTTCTCAGAGAGAAAGGTGTGAATCAAATCTGTGGACTACTTGTTACTGCACAGTTTTTGTGCCTACTGTCATTTATGCCATACTTCAGAAGTAGTATTTTACAAAAAACTTCACTGGAAACAGAGGCAAAATGTTAATGATATAGCTATAAAGGCCATAGCACCAGAGCTATGACGTGAGCACAGAAATTTGTTTTCTATAACATAATAAATCATGCTGTTCCATGTGTTATGTGGGTGCTAGTAGATCTCAGAAAGAGCTCGTTTGCACTTCACTGTAACAATAAGCTTATCTACAACAGCTCTAGCAATGTTACCTCCTACACCTATGAACTGATCTGAATCCAAAAACCAAATCAAACTGTCAGTTTTGTTTCCTAGGGCCTGAGGAGCAGATCAAAGCTAGCATTGGAAAAAGCATATGAGAAGCGTGACTAACATCTGATTGTTACTGAAACTTTTAACAGTGATATGGATCTGTACGTTCAGATTTTCTTCACTTAAAGAATAAGATAAGATGAGATTAGTCTTGCCATTTAAGTCCTAGAAAATAACTCAAAATAAATTAAGTTCTTGCATTCCAAACAAAACAAAGCAGATGGAAAAAAAAAAAAAAAAGGATAATAGTAAAGCATAGCAGAGAATGCAAAGTATAATTTATGTGTCCATTAAGATTGAGTTTATAAGGTGATATACAGGCTTGCTATTTAAACTATCACACAATGAAAGTATTAACTAGCATATATTTAGACAGAAAAATAAGTAAAGTCACTGCTCATTAAGCAACAGGAGTCTTATGATAATAAGACTTATTTTCAGTAAACATGAAGAAGCATGTAAATAGGAGACACAAGTAAAAAAGTGTTATATACTGATTAAAAATTAACTCAGTCTTTTAAAATATTAAAAGAATGTACATTTAAGAATGTAATAACATTATTATTCTCATTATTATTATTTAATTTTGTAGTTATGATGGGTTTTCTACTCAGGTCCAGTCCTAATTCTAGCCCTGAATACTATCAGAGGAACCATCGATACCCACATTAAAATCCCTGTCAAGAACTTTCATAAAATGCAGTTATTCTCAAACATTCTTACAAGGAAAAGAATTAATTAGTGAATTACTTATGAAATAACTACATAAATAATTAAGAACTCATATAATATCCAAGAAAACACATGACATCGAAGAGGTCATATTACTATTGATAGTGGAATATTTCTCATATTATATAAGTATGTACATAAAAGAATAATATTAGGTGAATTAATTCTTTTATGACATAAGATAAAAAGAATCTTCAAATATGTTGATTTATAGGAAAATATAAGCAGATAAGCAGATCCTGAAATACATTTTCACCCTGCTTATGGTATCAAGATTATTGTGATTGCAGTTAATAATTATGATTTCCAAAAAAGGTTAGAGATTTTTCATCCTATTAATTGTCAGCAAAATTGAAAAAGAACATACACACTGAGCTCTAAATTATTATACTGGAATTGAAAAATGTGATCTGCCATGTAAATATTTCTTCTGGTAGCTTATTAGTAAAAAATGATGTTACACATCCAGGTCAGATAAAAAATTAAAAAAAAAAAAAAAAAATTGTTGTAAGATTTAGATACTGGCCATGTTATATGATATTTGTCTCCCCTCTGTAAAGTAAAATTATTTGTTTTCATCAGAATTACACATTTATTCATAATTCTCATTCTCAGTTAAAAAATATGATTTACACATTGTATTTCTTTGTAAAGTTTAAACAGTTTTTTCTTTAGGGTCAAGCACAAGAGTGATTCCAGAGAGAAACATCAGAAAATCAGTACGAAATGTCCAGTTTCCTCAAAGTCTTAATAGGCAAGTTACTTTCTTTTAATAACAGCACAGAGTAATCAGAACTAAAAGCAAACTAAAACCGCTTTCCATCCTTTCACCTTCTGTTTTCCTCCAAGCAGTGCAGAGTGATGGAGAATGGGGTTATGGTTAGTTCATAATGCTTTGTCTCTCTTGCTCCTTCATCCTCATTCTCATTTTTCAGCATAACGTAGCTCCCACCAGATGCAGTCCTTCCCAGACTGATCCAACATGGGCTTTCCACAGGCTGCAGCTCTTTAAGAACTGCTCCTGCGTGGGTCCATAACATGGGATGCAGTTCCGCTCCAGTCTTCTATGGGCTCAGCTCCTGCCAGACCCCCTTACTCTACCATGGACTCCTCTATTCAAGCTGCAGTGTCAGCAAGGAAGTAGTTTTACTGTGAACTTCTCAACAGGCTGCATGTGGAGATATACTCTGTACTGTGCCCCATGGGCTGCAGAAGGACATCCTGCTCCAGCATAGAATTCTCCATAATCTGCTGAAGAAATTCTGCTCTGGAGCCTGGAACACCCCCTCTTTCTCCTTCTTCCCCACCCTTGGTGTCTTCAGAATTCTGTCTCTAACATTTTTATTCCTCTCTCCCAGCTACAGTTAAGAAGCATTTTTTTTCCCCCCATTTCTTAAGTCTGCTTTCACAGAGGCACAACTAGCATCATTCACTGTATCAGCTTTGGCCAGCACTGGGTCTCTTTGGATCTAGCTAGACCCAGCTTTTGGAGTCAGCTAGAACTGGCTCTTGTCTAACATGGGGTAGCTTTTGGATCCTTCTCACAGAGGCCGCTGCAGGCCCCATTACCAAAACTTTGCCTTGCAAAACAACATGCAGTCCTTTGAGGTTGGCACCCTTTGAAATCGTATTGACTAAATTTTCATGGTTTTAGTTGTCTTGCTTTTGTTGTTTAATAAAACACACTCATGCATTGTTCCACAGGATTGATTTTGATTTACAAATAAATCACCAATAACTTTTTCCTTTTTTAAGTTTCTGAGAGAAAGCAAAATTAGACAGTGACTGGATGAATGTCAGGAGTTCACAACTTATCGCTTTGTACTTGAGGATCTTTTATCATTACTAAGACTAGGAATGCTCTCATTCCTCTCCTGGAGACTTTTATTTTCTGTCTCCTTTTACTGTCAGTGTGTTACAACATACTCTGCTGAGGAACAATAACAAATCTAAAAATATCCCAGTAGGAAAGATCAGGGAGTACCATTCCCAATCAGTAGTGGTATCTTAAAGGACATGATTTGCTCATGGCAACTAACCATTCCCCAGGAGTACAGCTTGGTGGTCTTCAGGAACTACATCTCTGAGGCAGCAGATTTTACAGTCATACTGCTGGAGAGAGTGTTTCTCCTATCAAAGCCAAAGAGAGGAGATCAGAGTAAAGTGTCAATGATTTTGTCCATGAATACTTAGAATCGGAAGTTCAGACGGAAAATTAAAATAGATTACACACTTAATGCAATATATAAAACTCTGACATTGAGAATCCCTAAATATCTATACAGCAAGAGAAATTTAAGTCTTATTTAAATATTTTGAATAACAGAGAAAAATAACGATAAATCTTCGTATTTTGGGGGTATTAGATGTTAGTGAAGATTAAAAAAATCTGCTCAACTTTGAGTCCCACAACATGAGAAAGACATAGACCACTTAGCGTAGGTCCAGAGGATGGTCAGAAAGAGGATCAAAGAACTGAAGCAACTCTTCTATGAAGACAGGATAAGAAAATAGGGATTACTTACCTTAAAATAGAGAAGGCTTAACCTTATTTTAACCTTTCAGGACTTAAAGGGGGCCTATGGGAAAGATGTGGAGAGACTTTTTATGAGGCTGTGACAGGACAAGGGTAATGATTTTAAACTAGGAAATGGTAGGTTTAGATATAAAGGAAAAAAAAAAAAAACAACAAAAAAAAACAAGCCAACAAACTGACAAAAAGCCCCACAAAATCACTCAGAGAGTGATGAGACACTGGAACAGGTCGCCTAGTGAATTTGTGGCTGCCTCATCCTGTTGCAAGAGGGTATCAAGTTCCCTTGCGCGTGTGGCAAAAGGGGTGCAGACTCCTTCCCTGGTGCAGAACAAAAGACCTTTATTGTAGGTGCTTAAAGCCTTTTATACCCGCGCAACACAAGTATTCCCGTGCAACCAAGACTGGTTACATGTAAGGGCTAGGGGCCATGTGGGTTTTTACGTCTGGCTCAAGTGATTGTTGAGCTTTACCGCTCATTAGCATTACAACGACCTTCTTTATCCCACATCATCCCTGGAAGTGTTTAAGGCCAGGTTGAATGAAGGTTTGGATAGCCTGATCTAGTGGTAAATATCCCTGCGGTGGTATTGGAATTAGGTAATTGTTGATATTCCTTCCAGTGCCAAACATTTTATGATTCTATGATCTATCTGCAATATACTCAGAAGTTCCAATCAAGCTGTTTAGTGAACACACATAAAATCGTTCTTTGAATGATCAATTTCAGGTATTTTTGATTTACGTTACTGGCGAAGAACAACTGCATGTTACAATCCTGAGTTCACACTAGAATGACAAATACATCTCAGGGCTCAAGCTAAAATTACCAATATGTTCTATACCTTTTTGCTGTATCTTCATTTATAACAGTTCAAACATGGTCCAGGTTACCAGCAGTTCTGAGGTTCTGTGACATGGAAATTATTTACAGTCTTGGGTAGGCTCACTCCAGCCTAACACCAGCACTGAAAAGTGAGACATTTGAAAGAAATGTGCAATTGTGTATGTTGTAGATTCTCGTGACAAAACCAGACAAACTCTAGTGTGATATGGGATAGCTTTATTTAATTAAGCAAGGCGGTAAAGTGAACAAAACAACGCTGGGCACCCAGGGAGCCTACACTGCGCCAAGGTCACAATTTTAACAAAGGATTGGCTCTGTATTTATACAATTCTTATCTCCTGTATACATTCCAGTCATTCTTGAGGCTGTGCAGGGTGTTGCTGGGGGTCGTAGGTTGTTGCTGGGGGTCGTAGGTTGTTGCTGGGGATTCGTTTTCCTGCCTTCTGATGGTTGTGGGGGTGAGAGTCAGTAGTCTTTTCCATTATTCTTTAGTTATTTTCTAGCAGCTTATGTGCCCCGGCAATGTGTAGTTCGCAATGCCTGCAGCTTCTTAGTTTCCATCATTTCCACACTATTTACATTTAACAACACTATTTGCATTCCCGGACACCTGAGAAAGCACCACTGAGTTTCGATTTGATTAACAAACTTAACCCTTACCTGTCACAGTGTATATGCTACTGGAAATAAAGAAACAATCTCCCTTTCTTTGATGTTGTTTTTATAATTAAGTAGTTTAATTTACATGCAGATTAACAGATAATATATGAATTACTTATATTTTTCCTCTCTGAAGTACAGCAGAGGTCTTTCTAATTTTATTCCCACTGTGCTATTATTCCTTATAATAAGATTAGTGACAGATCATATCTAGTATCATTAAAGGTGAAGCATAATTCCAAATGGAAAGATCAAGTAATAACAGGGAAAGGCATGTCATTCAGGAAGAAGTAAAGAAGAGAGTTGGTGAAGTTTTGTGTTTTTTTTTTTCTAATTCAGATCAATCACAATCAATAGTTCCTGAAAGTAAGAGTTCAAGTAACAGAAGCAGGACTATGAAGACAATGTTAATAGTAAAATTTATATCAGATGTAAGTTAGAAAATTTTGACATTTCAGCTAAAATTTTAATTTCTAAACTTAGGTGTAGGAAATAATGAACACGTGTAACTTAGTTGCAATACTTTTATTATCAAAACAAGAACAAAAACAAAAGTCTTATTTCTACTCTGACTCTCACTTATGTACCGTTAATGAATTACACTTATAGTGATATCTTTTTGACTGAAGAGATCTACATTATTATTACTCAACGAGCTAACTGGAGAATATGATATAATCACTCCTCACTTTTTTTTTTCTTTGGAGATAGATATATTTTCTAACTACAGCACATTTTTCTTTGATCCTTCATCTGGACCACTGAGATAAGCCTTCTTTCAACTTGCTCTTAAATATATATATATGTATAAATATATCTTCAGAAATATGTTTCAATTCTTCAAGTATCAGAAAGAGAAGTAACATGATTTTACTACAATTATGTATTCCTTCTGTCTTTATTTTCTCTTTCAGTCACAGCTCACAACAGGAGTATAAGCTTGAATAAATACTGGGATCTCTAGAGTTTTTCAAAGTTATTCTTCATTCCTACATAAATGAAAAAAGTATTAGTTTCACCCAAATGTATGTCATATGTTTAAAGGTTAAAAGAAATGATGAGATGCAGACATATACAGACCAAATTATGAGGATATGCTAGTTCCGATCATGGTTTAGTTAAGCAAATTCTTTGTTGGAAACTCTGTATCCACAATCCTGGACTGGTACCGTTTAACATCTTTGTAGGTGACACGGGCAGTGGGATCAAGAGCACCCTCAGCACATTTGCAGATGACACCGAGTGTTGTGGCTGACATACTAGAGGGAAGGGATGCCATCCAAAGGGACCTGGACAGTCTTGAGAGCTGAGACCATGACAACCTTATGAAGTTCAGCAAGGTCAAGTGCAATGTCCTGCACCTGGGTCGGGGCAATCACAAGCACAAATACAGGCTGGGTGGAGAATGGCTAGAGAGCAGCCCTGAAGAGAAGGATTTGGGAGTGTTGACTGATGAAAGACTCAGCCAGTACTGCGTGCTTGCAGCCCAGAAGGCCAACTGTATCCTGGATTGTATCAAGAGAAGCATGACTGTTGTAGTAGGCGTTTCTGAGGAGATGGGATGTGACACATCAGGACCTCCCCTGTTCAGCTATTGGATAAGCAGAGCTAGTATATAAAGGGACGTCATGTAGAAATAAATGCCTTTTTGCCACACGTTTATACGGGGTCTGTATGGTGATTTGGCCCCTACTGGATGCGGGATGGTTTCATCGATTAACTACCCATGGAGAAGGGCACAGTCATTTAACAACTGCAACACATGACAAGCAGGTCAAGGGAGGTGATTCTGCCTCTCTACTCTGCTCTCTCGTAAGACTCCACTTAAAGTACTGGGTGTAAAGCTCTGGTATCCCCAGCACAAAAAGATGTGTAATTTTTAGAGCAGGTCCAGAGGAGGGGCACGGAGAAGATTAGAGGTCTGGAATGTTTCCCCTATGAGGACAGCCTGAGAGAACTGAGGCTTTTCAGTCTAGAGAAGAGAAAGTTCTGAGGAGACCATGCAGTGGCCTTCCAGTACCTGAAAGGGGCCTACAAGAAAAGCTGGGGAGGGACTTTTTATAAGGACATGTAGCAACAGGATGAGGATAAATGGCTTTAAACTGGAAGAGGGTAGATTCTTTACTGTGAGGGTGGTGAGACACTGGAACAGGTTGCCCAGTGAGGCTATGGATGCTCTCATCCTGGAGATGTTCAAGGCCAGACTGCATGAGGCCTTGAGCAACCTGGTCTAGAGGGAGGTGTCTTTGCCTACAGCAGGGGAATTGAAACTTGATGGTCTCAAAGGTCCCTTCCAAGCAAACTGTTTTGTCATTCTATAAGACTTAGTCTTTTAAGTGTACACACTGACATTATCATTTATCTCAGACTGATATTTCCTAAGAAGTTATATTGAGTTCTGCTAATCTTTACTGAATTCTAGCAAAAGAGCCTATCCAAATATTTGATCCATTGTGCTGTTGTTACGTGTCACACTCAGGAGGATATTTCTGAGAAACAGGGAGAGATTTTGCAGCTAATTTTAATGGGGAGAACAGAGAAGCAGACCTGTAGCTGGAAACTTCTAACATGTACATTTATTATTCAGTCAAAAACAACAGAGATCAATAGAAACATATGGTTGTGTAAGGAAAAAAGAAAAAAGGGACTTTTCTAACAAAATTTCAAAGGGTATATTCATGATGCACGCATTTACTAAATTTAAATCTTATTATTATTATTTATTTATTTTTAATTGTTAAATCAGGGGCGAGATTGTTGATAATTGCATGTTGATAATGCATTCTTCTATTTCTATAATCAGTGGAATTCTGAAAAGAACTGCTGCAAGGTAAGATTATGAATTTATCATTCTTTTGTGTATACTCAACTATGAACAGTTCTTATAATAAATATTCCTCCAATAGTATTTATTTCTTGTACATATACAAGATCAGATCTGTGGATCTTTGGCATCCCTAGTGAGCTTCTGTACTCTAAAGGAACACTAATGAGCTATCTCTTGAATCAGTAAATCTGATTGTTCATGCAATATAGATTGTTCATGTTCATTGAACAAAATAAGGAAGTTGCTTCTATTTTTGCTTTACGAGTGACAGCAGATACAAAAGAGTTTTTCTAAAAACACTGTACAAGAAACTCGGGGAACAGCTAATTTCTGATGAGATTGAAAACAATCTAAAATGTAATTATACAACTTTTCTAAAGTTATCTAATACTTATCATTATTCCAATCATATTTTTTGAAAGACATATATGAAGTTAATCTGTATCATTTTCTGTGTATATGCAAAGTTTTATCAAGTTTAACATAAGTTTTCATGTTTATTACTGATACAAATTTCTATAATTACATAATTGAAATGAATTGCTATTTTTTGAAGGCTTGCAGGTGGAATGTTTAAAATACAATATATTCCAAGGGTAATATATAACAAGCAATGTGTAATATATATGTAAAGTTTTTCACTTGGAAAGGGTCACAGCAACTGTATATTTAATTGTCAGTGAACAAAGTGAAGGGAACTCACAGTGAAGTAAGGAAATGATTGCTATTCTGACATAAGTGAGAAAATAGAAGAACTGGTAGAAAATTGTTATGAAATTATGATTTTCCACAAATAATATGCCCCTTAAAATTACTGACTTCTTTTCAGTATGTACCACAATAAACTATCTCTCTCTCTCTTTCTCTTTCTCTCTCTCTCCTTTTTTTTTTTTTTTTTTTTTTTTTTTTTTTTAATTCACCTTTCCTTCAGTTAACATCTTGTTCCATATTATATCTTTCGAGAATAAAAGCCAACTGCTGAAAGGAAGTCAAACAAGTTATTCCAAGAGGTTGCAGAATTTCCTACTCTGGAGATGTTTAAAAACCACTGCAAACTGCTGTAGGGAACATGCATAAAGAGTAGGGCTGAATTAGATATCTCCAAAGGTACCTTAAAATTCTGTGTTTCTATGATTTTACAAAGGATGTGAATGTTATTTCCAAGTATAACACAAGTATCTTCATAAAACTTTCTGAAGAATATGCTCAAAATAAAACTTGATTTTTATTCTATTATTTGTTTAAGAAATTATTCCTGCAGTCTAAAATTGTACGTACCCTTTTAACTACCTAATCCCATCTTTACACTTTCCATATGTTGAGTATATCCATCTTAAAATAGCTCTTTGCATTAATTTTGACTTTTCAGTTCTATTGTCACTCTATTCTAGAGTTTTATTTTATACAATCTCTCTTTTTTTTTTTTTTTCCTCCTTCTGATATATTTTTATCTCTTTTTAATGGCAACATCATCTTTGTGCTTTGTCTTTCTGACAGATTTATCTTTTGTTGTTGTTGTTTTGTTTAGTTCTTTTCCTACCTGTTTTCAAGTTGTCAATTTTTAACTTCTTGTAGCATTCATATCCAGTTTTTTTTTGCCCATTTTTTTTCTCCTCTCATTTTTACTGTTAACAGGCATGAATTTATCAGGTAGAAGTGTTGGGAAAGTGCAGAGGAGATGTAACGGAAACTTGCGAAAATACAGTGGTTGTGACACTGAGCTATTCAGATGATTTAATCATTACATTCTTGCAAGTTTCAATAAAGATACATAATTCTTCAAATGATAAATGATAAATTTAGCAGTCTATATGCAGGCTATTTACAAAAACTAATCTTTGTTCCAGGACACACACACTAGCGAAAATATTGGATGTGTAAATAAATAATGGATCACCTTGAAGTGAAATATACAGAACATGAAATTTTATTTAATGCATTATTAACTTTAAGATTTCCTGGACAGAAAAAAAAAAAAAAAAACTAAAATAAGAATACTGTCTTCAGTAATAGTACTATTTTCTCACCATGCCTTCACTTTCAAAACATTCATATTTAGCATTCTGAAACTACTTAATCTAGCAGATGAAACCAAACTCCTGTGCTATGGCCAAGTAATACAATTTATCTGTAATTATTACTATTATTATTATTACTATTATTATTATTATTATTATTATTATTGTACAAATCATCCTTTGTTATTAGAAGGATAAATTTTTTACTGATTATTCTCTGCACATAAAATTCTCAGATTTCCAAAAGGAGCTGTTCTAAGCACTTGCAATAAAATCCCATGACTTCCTCATTTTCTATTATTATTTTTGAAAATAGAATATCATGAGCTACTACTGCAAGTGAAGATACATGGCAAGTATTTTTTTAGATAGAATACATTCATTTTTGCTGTTAAGCCAGATATGATTTGGGAGGTGTCTGATTTAGAACTTTTAAAACTACTGTTACTTCATCGGTTTTTGCAGAATTCTACCACATTGCTTTTACTATCAACTGCCTTTTCAGAAATTACCATGCTTCCTTTTTTTCTTTTTTTCCCCCAAAAAATCACATTGCAATTATTGAAAGGTAGTCAACATAAAAGTGTTCTCACCATGATTTTTCTTTTTCTGACACAAAAAGTTTTTGAACTATATTCTAATATTCAAGTTCATTGTTTTCAGGTATGTCCCAAAAACTTCCAAGCAAAATTGTAACAGAAATAAAACATTTAAATGATCTATGAGATTAAAAAAGAAAAAATAAAGCTTAGAATCATAGAATCATAGAATCACCGAGGTTGGAAAAGACAGATCATCCAGTCCAACCATTCACCTATCACCAATAGCTCCCACTAAACCATGTCCCTCAACACAACATTCAGTCGTTCCTTGATTCTTCTTGCTACTCCAATGTCCAGAATATTATCTTCAGAAACTGGGTAATAATGTATATTTGATGATTTTTTGTGAAAGTTTTTATAGTTCCTGTTCACTCTTGCTCACCAAAAAAATCTTGAATAATATTGAATTTTAAAAATGTATGAAAATTATAATTATTATCAGTGAAATAAATAAGATTGAATTCAATACTTATAAGAAACAACCTCGATTAATAGATTATAAGAGGTGGTCAGTGAATAAAGATAATAAATAAAAATATAAAGAGTTTGATGTATGGTAAACAAAACTAAAGCTAGGCTAATATTTTATAATAAAATGATTAAATATTTAAGCTGATAGCATTTTTCTGTGGAAAGATTATCTTAAGAGAAGACCAATATGCAAAACATCTAAATTGTTCTTTCAGCTATGAGGTAATGTTTTGATTGAGGGCTTTTTTTTTTTTTTTTTTTTTTGTGTGTGTGTGTGTGTGTATGTGTGTGTGTGTGTGTGTGTGTGTGTGTGTGTTTTGTTTTGTTTTTTTTTTCCAGATTTTTTTCCTCATGGCCTATTCTAAAAGACTTTCGTGGACTGGGGTCACAGATAGGAGCACTTGATAGGATCTTCCGATATTCTCAAGATTGTCATTGCTCTGTATTCCCTGAAGTCAACTGGGATGAAATGATACTTTCAAGAGTAGATATGGGTTTTGTTAAGAGGCTTTCAATATTATTATGATATGCTCCTTCTCTCTAACTCTTGCAGAATTCTTAAAAATCATTTCACACTTGATGAAACAGAAGTATATCTGGATTTTACTTCATGAATATTCTTGTTTATTGGAAATAAATAAAGCAATAAAACAAAACGAGCAAGAGTTAGATCTTCCATAAAGGAGTGAATTCAAGGCATTATCAGCATAAGAAATAACATCAGTGCGTTTTACTATAGATCCCTATGTTCTTATTTGTCCAAATGCATATGGATAAGATTTATTTTGTCTGTTCTTTTCTAACATGTAAAATATCCCATAATACTCAGAAATCAACACTGATCTAACTTACTTTAATTTACTGGCTTTAGTATCTGAATATCTAAGAAGTTTCCACAGCTAATGCATTTCCGACCATGATGGTGACAAAAGTTTTGGCCATCTTAGGAATTTCTGAAACCTCTGTTCCTTCAGTGAGGAAGTAAAACCCTTCAGAAAGGACAATGTAAGTAACAACCGCTGTTTCCAATTTCAAAATAATCAGGCTTGCTTTGTAAGAGCTAATTCAAAATACAAAATACATGAAATACAATGAAATGATAATTACCATGGGTGCCAGTAAAAATACCTTTACCAAAATGTATATAGTATATACTTGGAAATGATTTGTTTCTGCTCCCCCTCCCCAAACCGTGAACTGAGCTGAGAGAAAAATTACTCCCCAGTTTTCTGAAAGCAAAAGAGGAATTCAATGAGAAATAGATTCTATTCAGGTAGGAAAGAAAGAAACAAACTTAAGACTTAAGATACTGTAAACAAATTTAAATTATGCCTCATATATCACTGTCTATGTTCAGTATTAAATATTTCACAGAAACTTTTAAATAGTGAACATTTACATAAAATGAAATTAAGTAAAAAAGTTCTTACCTGGATTTTTGTAAAGTTGCTACAGGTGAATAAAATGGAAAGAGAGCTTAACTTTAATTGTCTTAATTTCAACTGGGACATCTGAGTTGTTTTTTCTTTATAGTGTCTAATACTATGCTGTACTTTGGCTTTGGAAGAAAAACAAGTTATTGACCACACAATGATATTTTAGTTGTTGCTGAGCAGTGGCTTTGTAGAAACAAGTACATTTAAACTTTTTGTACTGTTCTGATGGTGAGTGGAAATGAGGGGCACAAGGAGCTGAAAGGGGACAGAACTGGGATGGCCGACATAAACTGGCCAAAGAGATATTCCATGCAAAATAAAAACTTTCAAAACTATGGGGAGTTGGCAGAGTGGAGAGCCACTGCCTGGGGACAAGCTGGGCATTGGTCAGTGGTGGTGAGCAATTCTGTTACACATCGCTAATTTTATAATTACTAATGGAAATTTTTATGTTCCAATTTGTGATAATTGCTTCTTATCCTGTTGCAGAGTACCACTAAAAAGAGCCTGGCCCCATCCTCTTCACACCAGCCCTTTAGATATTTATAAGCATTGATGAGATCCCCTCTCAGTCTTCTCCAGGATAAACTGTCCCATGTCTCTGCCTTTCCCCTTAAGTGAGATTCTCCAGGCCTGTAACTATCCTTGTATTCCTCTGTTGTATTCTCTCATAAAGTTTCCTGTCTTTTTGAGCCAAGGAGCCCAGAACTGGACAGTATTCCAGATGTAGCCTCACCAGGGCAAAGTACAGGGGAAGGAGAACATCCTTCAGTTTGCTGGCCATACTCCTTTTAATGCAGCCTAGGACACCTCTACCCTTGTTGGCCACAAGGGCATGCTGCTGGTACATGGTCTCCTGTTGCCCTCCAAGACACTCAGGTCCTTCCCTGCAGAGCTCCTTTCCAACAGGTCTGCCCCTAGCTTGTACTGATGCACGTTGTTAGTTCTACTAAGGTGCAGGACTCTACATTCGCACTTGTTGAGCCCCATAAGATTTTTTCACCCAGATTTCCAGCCTATCCATGTCTTGTGGAATGGCAGCACAACCTTCTGATTTGCCAGCCATTCTTCGCAGCTTTGTATGACTATCAAACTTTCTGAGGGTGTACTTTATCACTCCGTTTAACTCACTGATGAGCAAAACTGTACCCAATACAGACTAGCTACAGGCCTCCACCTAGACTCTGTCCCAGTGATCACAGTCCTTTCAGCTCCACCAGACACAGTCCTCAGTCCATCTTACAGTCCATTCATCTGTCCCACATTTTCCAAGTTTACCTATGGGATACAGCGTAAAAATCCTTGCTGAAGACAAGGTAGATAACCTGCACTGCTCTCCTCTCATCTACCCACCCAGACATGGCATCATAGGAGGTTCCCAGATTGGTCAAGCATGATTTCCTCTTGCTGAATCCATGTGGGCTACTCCTGATAGCATTCTTCTCTTCCACTTGCTTGGGGTAGTATTGAGAATAAGTCATTCCATCACATTACCAAGGACAAAGGTGAGGCTGACTGGCCCGTAGTTTCCTGGCTCTTCCTTTCTGTCCTTTCTGAAGACTTTGGCAGGTTGGCCATCAGCCAGCATTGTGCCCTAATGGCCAAGAATAGCCAATAGCCAATAGCATCCTGGGGTGCATTAAAAGGAGAGTGGAGAGAAGGAAAAGAGAGGTGATCCTCCCACTCTACTCTGCCCTGGTCAGGCCTCACCTGGAGTACTGCATCCAGTTCTGGGCTCTCCGGTACAAAAAAAAGACAGGGATCTCATGGAAAGAGCCCAGAGGAGGGCTACACAGATGATAGTTATCTAGGTTGTTTTAATGACATTAAAAAAAAAAAAAAAAAAGTCTCTAAACAAGCTCATTTAAATATAATTGAGATTCAAGTGACTTCAGACATAAAAATTACGTGTCAATTTTACTATAGTTGATAGTTTATTCTTAGAACAAACCCGTGTTTTACACAATCAAGTTGTTCACATTTCTTCACACTAAAAGATGAATTGTTTCTCTAAGATTTTTTTTTGTTACCCAAACTGATTTATTTTCTTGTTTTATCTGAGTATATTCAAAAGTTCCTCCTTTTAAGGACTGACAAATTAGGATTGCTTTTATTTTTTCCAAAATCCTGTTCTCTTCATTGCAGTTTAGCAAAAGCAAACTCAGAAATAGTCACCATCTGTGAATACTTCTCATCTGTTATTGTCCCTCTATATTATATCTCAAGTGATTAAGAATTAGTTCACCAGCTAGATACAGAAGCAGACTCATCAACTTTTATATAAATCCTGAGGCAACTGTATAAATGTAGTTTTCAATTTAATTATCAGTTGCATATATCTAATTCTGCACACTATTTGCATCTGTTTCTATCATTCTTGTTCCTAGAGAAACATAAATTGCTCTAGTTGAGGATTAAATAGTCTTAAATGACTTAGAAAATATAGGAAATGATGATAATTGCCGATCTTCTAGACTGACAGAATCTACAGTTTTGTTTGTTTTAATCCTCCAACTGTTTCTTGGGAGATAACTTCCCTAAAATTTTCTTCTGAATATAAACAAGATTTCTGATATAGAGTGATGAGGAAAGGTTATAAACTCTTGAATGGGATGATAAGAGAGTAATATCATATAAGCAATATTGTTTCATCTTTTATCTGAAGTGTAACTGTTGAACAGTTTCACCCAAAGCTCATAAATAGCCTTTATGCCTCCTGAATGTAACTCTGTGTAAAGGCTGGAATATAACAGGAAAAATATATGTAAACTCTGTATATGTATATATCTGAAACAAATGGTTATGGCTAGAGCTGATTTATCAAGTGGAGTACCATTCTGGTGCCATGCAATCAGAACACTAGTTCAGAGAGCATTTGAAATATATTGCTAATTAATAGTTAATAACCTGCTGGGAACATAACCCATACGGACACTAAATTCCCAAGTTAGTTATCAAGAAAGGAAGAGATGATTTAGAAGTTTTAACATAATTCTACATATAACATTTTTCCTGTCAATACAACATGTATACTGAGAAAACCATGAACACAACGAGACCTCTCCAGAGCCTTCCCTTCTCCAAGCTAAACAAGCCCAGTTCCCTCAATCTCTCCTCATAGGAGAGGTGCTCCAGCCTTCTGATCATCTTAGTCATCCTCCTGTGGACCTGCTCTAAGAGCTCCACATCCTTCCTGTACTGGGGGCACTAGGCCTGGACACAGTACTCCAGATGGGACCTCACAAGAGCTGAGTAGAGGGGGACAGTCACCTCCCTCTCCCTGCTGGCCACCTCTTTTCTTCAATGCAGCCCAGAACATAGCTGGCCTTCTGGGCTACAAGCACACACTGCTGGCTCATGTTGAGCTTATCGACTACCAGGACCCCCAAGTCCTTCTCCGTAGGGCTGCTCTCAAGAAGTTCTTCTCCCAGTTTGTATAAATACCTGGGATTACCCCAGCCAAATGCAACACCCTGCACTTGGCTTTGTTGAACATCATTAGGTTCACATGGGCCCACTTCTCCAGCCTGTCCAAGTCCCTCTGGATGGCTTCCCTTCCCTCCAATGTATCACAGAATCATAGAATCAAAGAATTACGAGATTGGAAAGGACCTACAAGATCATCTAGTCCAACCGTCCTCCCACTACCATTGCTACCATAAGCTACTAAACCATATATCTTAGCATCTCGTCCAGACATCTCTTGAACACTGCCAGGGACGGTGACTCCACCATCTCCCTGGGCAGGCCATTCCAGTGCCTGACCACGTCTGAGAGAAAAAGTTTTTCCTTATGTCTAATCTAAACCTCCTCTGGTACAACTTCTGGCCATTTCTTTGGGTCCTGTTTCTTACATGGAAGAAGAGGCCAAGCCCCTCCTCATCACATCCTCCCTTCAGGAAGTTGCAGAGTGCAATGAAGTCTCCCCTGAGCCTCCTCTTCTCCAGGCTAAACAATCCCAGTTCCCTGAGCCGTTCCTCATAAGACTTGTGCTCCAGACCCCTCACCAGTTTTGTTGCCCTTCTCTGGACACACTCCAGGGCCTCAGAGTCTTTCTTGTAGTGAGGGGCCCAAAACTGAACACAATACTCGAGATGTGGCCTCACCAGGGATGAGTACAGTGGGATGATTACCACTCTGCTCCTGCTGGCCACACCATTTCTAATGCAGGCCAGGATGGCCCTGGCCCTCTTGGCCAGCTGGGCACACTGTCTGCTCATGTTCAGCTGAGCATCAGCCAACACCCCCAGGTCCCTTTCCTCCTCACAGTCATCCAGCCACTCATCCCCAAGCCTAGAGCACAGCATGGGGTTATTGTGGCCAAGATGCAGGACCTGGCATTTGGCCTTGTTGAACCTCATCCCATTCACCTTAGCCTGGTGATCCAGTTTATCTAGATTGCTCTGAAGGGCCTCCCAACCTCAGGCAGATCAACACTACCTCCCAGCTTGGTGTCATCTGCAAACTTACTGAGAGTACACTCAAACCCTCACCTAGATCATCAATAAAGATATTAAACAAGATGGGCCCCAGTACCTACACCTGGGGGACACCACTTGTAATGGGTCACCAGATGGACTTAACTCCATTAATTACTACCTGTTGGGCACAGCCCTCTAGCCAGTTCCTTACGCAAAGAAGAGTACACCCATCCAGGCCACGGGCAGCCAGTTTCCCCAGGAGAATTCTGTGAGAGACCGTGTCAAAGGCTTTGCTGAAGTTTAGGTTGACTACATCAACAGCCTTTCCCTCACCGACCAGTCTGGTCACTGTTGTAACAGGCATTTCTGAGGAGACGGGATGTGACACGTCAGGCCCTCCCCTGTTCAGCTATTGGATACACAGCCAGGGGGCGTAAACAAAGCAGAGCTAGTATATAAAGGGACATCGTGTAGAAATAAATGCTTTTTTGCCACACTTTTATACGGGGTCTGTGTGGTGATTTGGCCCCTCCCAGATGCGGGACGGTTTCGTCGATTAACTACCCGTGGAGAAGGACACAGTCATTTAACAACTGCACAATTGGTGACCCCGATGTGATCACCCTCCACGGCGTGCAGCGTGTCCATGAGGTGGATAAGAGCCTGTGAGGTGGTGGAAGGTCACTCCCGGAAGACGTGTAGTGGATTTACCCGAGGTTACGGCGGGCGCTCACATTCCAATGGAGCAAGTCATAAAGGTACTTCTCAAATTTGGAAAGAATATTGCTGTAAAAGCGTTCCTTCGAAAAAGGAAATCGCTGCCGTGTTATTGTTTTTAGAAAGAGAGGGGGAGCTGGCCTCCCCCAATATGTGTTAGATTCTGGGCAGTGGGATTCACTCACCTCGGCACTGTGTCAGCGTGCCATGTGCAGCCAAAAAGCTGCGGAACTTAAGACTTGGGGGCTAATCCTCGGAGCTCTCAAAGTGGCTAAAGAGGAAGGGAAGCGTGCTATGCTTAGTATTGGGACAGATCCAGGAGGGTCCCCTGAGAAGGAAGCCCTGCCGCCCTATCCTTGGCAGCCGTTGTATCCTCTGCATAACCTGACACCAAGCAAAGGGGGGCAAGAGGGGGAAAAGAGTGACGCAATGGTGATTGTGCCTCTGAGGTCAGGGGGTGGAGCCGAGGGGCTTGCCCAGGGCTCGGATTGGTCAAAGATTAGGGAGGTGTTGGAGGAGAAGGGCCTCCCTGTCACTTCTGCATTCCCAGTAGTTGTTGGGGAGGAGGGCCCCACGTAGGTACCACTTGACCCAAAAGGGGTTGCGTGGATGGTGGAGTCTGTGGAGAAAAAAGGACTGTGGTCCCCTTTAACAGTGAATGCACTGGAGATTCTCACAGCTCCAGGGCCCTTGTTGCCATATGACATAGAGAGCTTAATGCGTATTGTATTGAAACCAGTCCAATTTATGGTGTGGAAAGAGGAGTGGTCTAATCAGCTCAAGCACATTGTAACTGCAGCACAAAATGATCCGAGACATCCTGTTCACGACTCAAGCCTGCAAAGGCTGATGGGGTTGGCTCCAGGCATGCTCACTTCTCAGGGGCAGATTTCACAATTACATCCAGGAGAGTTGATTGCAACATCTGATGCTGCAATTGCAGTGTTTAGGAGGTTCACTAGGAGTGCAGAGCCTTCCACCTTGTGGACAGACATTGCCCAAGGTCCGTCAGAGTCGTTTCAAGAATTTGTAGACAGGTTAATTAAAGCGGTAGAGAGGTCGGACTTACGTAGAGCAGTACATAATCCAGTCATCTTGGATTGCTTGCAACAACGGTCCACAAGGGACATACAAACCCTCTTGAGAACAGCCCCAGAAAAGTTACACACCCCAGGGGAGGCCATCAAGTATGTTTTGGATAAGCAAACATCCCCCCCCCTCCCCACTTAGTAATGAAGGGATAGTTACAGCAGTTGTTGCGGCTATGGCCGTTGTGGAGGATCATCGACAGCCAGGGGGGTTGGGTCCTTGTTTTCACTGTGGCCAGTTTGGCCACATAAAAGCGCAGTGTGGGAGTGGTTGGCGTTCGGCAACATGCCAGAAATGTCAGTAACATGGCAGGAATCTAACAGCAACACTCAGATTTTGCCTTGCAGCATTGGTTTCTGGGGAGGCCGAGGACAGAGCCACCGAAACCACCGAAGCCGTCAAGATTGGATAAAGAAGATGCAGATCGAGAACAACTAACATCTTCAGGAAGTTCCTTTATCACTCTATAATTGCTTGTAGGGTCTTGTAGGACCCACCAAGACCCTACAAGCAATTATAGACTGATAAAGGAAAATATAACAGCAGGTGCCCCGACTTTTACGATAACAATTGGTGAGTTATTCCCCATTGCGGGAGGACCCAAATCCAAATCATTATTTGGAACATATTGGTGCCCCAGTTCAAACCCAGAAAAGAGTTATTGTAATTATCCAGGATATTGGTTTTGTGGATACTGGGGATGTGAGACCATTGTAACAAGTGATAGATGGAAACCTGAAAAAGAGGATGAATTCTTGAGGGCAAGATGGGGACCAAATGGGTGTAACCATCCAAAATTTGTGAGCGATGGATTGGTAGCTCACAAAGGTACTTGTACCCATTTGAATTTAGAAATCTTGCAGCTGACTAATATGAGTTGGGCTGTGGGGAAAATGTGGTCAGTATTTATTCACAACTCTTTGAAAGATCCAGGAGTAGTGATACAAATTATTAGGCTCATACCACAAGCACCCCAAGCCATCAGGCCTAACCCAGTTCTTAACCCATAAATATCCACACCTTTACTACATAATACCGAAAAGAATATTGAAATTACCACACCTGCAACGAAAGTTAGTTATCAGGTATTGAACAAAACTAACCTGAATCTTCCCTTAGTTATCCCCAGTTACATCCCATTACTTCTTATTGCACTCCCCAACTACCTCTCACTTAAGGCGCCTTATGTTTTCTATTCAAGATTCTGATGTATATATTTTGAGATTGTTGTAAAGCATGGAACAAAAATAAGATATTGTTATATTTTACTCGATTTAAGTATGCATATACGTAGTTAGGGTTTGGAGGCTGGAAGATATAGTGCTATATGGAAAGATAGGGCTTTTTTGGACATGGGGAGGGGGAGATGTTGTAGTAGGCGTTTCTGAGGAGACGGGATGTGATGCGTCAGGCCCTCCCCTGTTCAGCTATTGGATACACAGCCAGGGGGCGTAAACAAAGCAGAGCTAGTATATAAAGGGACGTCGTGTAGAAATAAATGCCTTTTTGCCACACGTTTATACAGGGTCTGTGTGGTGATTTGGCCCCTCCTGGACGTGGGACGGTTTCGTCAATTAACTACCCGTGGAGAAGGGCACAGTCATTTAACAACTGCAACAGGTCACCCAGTTGTAGAAGGAGATGAGGTTGGTCAAGCATGACCTGACTTTCACAAACCCATGCTGGCTGGGCCTGATCCCCTGGATGCCAAGCACATGCCATGTGATCTCACCCAAGATGATTTGCTCTGTAACTTTCCCTGGTACTGAGGTCAGGCTGACAGGCCTGTAGTTCCCCGGATCCTCCTTACAGCCCTTCTTATAGATGGAAGTCACATCAGTAAGCCTCCAATCCTCTGGGACCTCTTCAGACAACCAGGAGTGTTGCTGGATGGCTGAGAGCGGCTTAGCAACCAGCCCTTCCAACTCCTCAGCACCCTAGGATGGAGCCCGTCCGGTCCCATGGACTTGTGACAGACCAGATGGAGGAGTATCTCTCTAACTGTCTCCACCTGAATCACCGGGGGTGTATTCTGCATAGCATCCCAGACTTCAAGATCCAGGCATAAAGTGCCCTGAGGATAACTGATCTGCCTGTTAAAGGCAGATGTAAAGAAGGTGTTGAAGACCTCAGACTTCTGCTTATCCTCAGTGGTCACATTCCCTGCTGCATCAAGTAAATGATGGACATTTTCCTTGGTTCTTCTCTTATCACTGATATAATTGTAAAAGGATTTCTTATTCTCTTTTACTGCAGTGGCCAATCCGAGTTCAATTTGGACTTTTGCCTTCCTAACTTCCACTCTGTATACCTTAGCAACTTCCTTGTTATCTTCCCAGGTAGCCTGTACCTTCTTCAAGAGGACATAGACTTTCTTTTTCTTCCAGAATCTCAACAATAACTCCTGGTTCATCCACACCAGTCTTCTTCCCCTACAGCTCTCCTAATGGCATCCAGGAACAGGCTGTTCTTGTGCCTTTAAGATTTCCATCTTGAGGAGAATTCAGGCTTCCTGGACCCTTCTGCCCTTAAGGAGTGATTCCCAACGGATCCCTGCAACAAGCGCCCTGAACAGGTCAGATTTTGTCCTCTGGAAGTTCAATATAGCAGTTTTGCTAGTCACCCTTCTGACATCTCCAAGAATGGAGAATTCCACAATTTCATGGTCACTCTGCCCAAGGCAGTCCCCAACCTTCACATCTTCCATCAGTCCTTCTGTTAGTGAAGAGCAGATCAAGCAGAGCACTACCCTTGGTGGGCTCTCTTACCAGCTGCACAAGGAAGCTATCTTCCACGCACTCTAGAAACCTCTTGAGCTGCTTCCTCTGCTCTGTATTATACTTCCAACATATATCAGGTGTCATGGTTTGGTAATATTTGCTATTAGTATTCCACATCATAACATCATGTGGAGCACAGAGAAGAAGAACTACAAGTCCCAGAGGACCTTGCGGTCAAAGAGGAAAATACGTCATGGAAGCGACGCTGGCTCACTCTCTTTCACTGCCTGGCAGTGGGTGTGGGTGGGCTTCCAAGCCATGGCACCTTCAATTTAGAAGTAGACTTCTCGGTCTTTGGAAATCCCTCTCCCTCTTATTTCACTTGATTTATTAGCCTCAATTTCAATTAGATTGTATTATAGTGTGTTATCTTGCATTCCGATATCATAGTAAAATAAGTTTTACTCTTTAGATCGTTGCCGCTGCTCCATTTGTTTCCTTGAGTCCATCTCCCATCTCCCTTCCCCTTTCCCTTTTTCCCTTCCCATTTGTCGGGGGCCAGGGGGCCCACGGGCCTACTGCCCCCCCTGTCACGGACACAGATTGATCTAGATAACTCTGTGACATCAGGGAAGTTGAAGTCTCCCATGAGAATGAGTGCTGGTGATCGCGCAGCTCCTGCAAGCTACTCATAGAATGCCTCATCATTCTCTTCATCCTGATGTACTGACTGCACTGATCAGCTTGGTGTCATCTGCAAACTTGCTGAGGGTGCACTCAGTTCCATCTATGTCGCTGATGATGATGTTGAAGAGCACCAGTCCCAAAACCAACCCTTGGGGGACACCACTTGTGACTGACCTCCACCCAGACATAGAACCATTGATCACAACACTTTGGCTGTGATCAGCCAACCAGTTCTTAATCAACCGAACAGTCCATCTTTTACATCCACACCTCTCCGATTTAGAGAGAAGGATGTGGATACCTACCTGGCAGGGGAGACACCATGATCAGGCAGGTGGTTTTCCCAGGGCTAGGCTCATCCCCTGCACTCCGGGTGTGCTGACCCCTGCGATTTCCCCAAATGCGGGAAACTCGACTGCATAATTTGTGTTAGTGGGGGACTGCATTCGCGCTCTTATTTGTTTGGAGGCCGTCTGGGTCAAAGTGACCATGAGATGCTAGATTTCTCTATCCTTGCCGAACCATGGAGGGGAGTCAGCAGAACTGCCACCTTGACTTCCAGAGGGCGGACTTCAATCTCTTTAGGACCATGGTTGAGAGGGTCCCTTGGGAGGTAGTTTTGGAGAGCGTGGGAGCCCAGGAAGGCTGGGAATATTTTAAGGAAATCGTTTTAAAGGTGCAGGACCTGACCATCCCCATGTCACTGAAGATGAGCCGATGGGCAAGGAGGCTGGGCTGGCTGAACAGAGACCTTTGGCTGGAACTCAAGAACGAAACTAAAGTTTATGGTCTCTGGAAAAGTGGGCAAGCTACTTATGAGGATTACAGGTATGTGGTGAAGCTGTGCAGGGAGAAAATTAGAAAAGCCAAAGCACAGCTGGAACTGAGCTTGGCCACTAAGGTAAAGGAAAACAGTAAATGCTTTTATAAACACATTAATAGCAAAAGGGAGGCAAGGGAGAATCTCCATCCCTTGTTGGATTCCGAGGGCAACTTGGTCACCAAGGATAGGGATAACGCTGAGGTGTTTAATGCCTTCTTTGCCTCAGTCTTTAATAGTAAGACTTGTTACCCCCTGGGAACACAGCCCCCTGCTCTGGTAGATAGGGATGGGGAACAGAATAAGCCCTTCATGATCCATGATGAGATAGATAGTTTCGGACCTGCTCCAAAAGCTGGATGCTTACAAGTCCATGGGGCCAGATGGATTGCACCCTAGAGTGCTGAGGGAGTTGGCGGATGTGGTTGCCAAACCACTCTTCATTATTTTTCGGCAGTCCTGGCTAACTGGGGATGTCACGGTAGGTTGGAAACTGGCAAGTGTGACACCCATCTTCAAAAAGGGCCAGAAAGATGATCCCGGTAGCTACAGACCTATCAGTCTCACCTTGGTGCCTGGGAATGTTATGGAACGAATAATCTCGGGAACCATCATAAACCAATTTAAGGTCAACAAGGGGATCAGGCCTAGTCAGCATGGGTTTATGAACGGTAGATCCTGTCTGACAAACCTGATTTCATTCTATGACAAGGTGACCCGCTTGGTGGATGAGGGTCAGGCTGTCAATGATGTGGTCTACCTGGACTTCAGTAAGGCCTTTGACACTGTCCCCCATAACATTCTCGTGGAGAAGCTGGCCGCCCATGGTCTGGATGGGTGTACACTCCGCTGGGTGAAGCACTGGCTGGATGGCCAGGCCCAAAGAGTCGTGGTCAATGGAGTTAAATGCAGTTGGTGGCCGGTCACGAGCGGTGTCCCCCAAGGCTCAGTACTGGGACCGCTTCTGTTTAACATCTTCACTGATGATCGTGATGAGGGGATTGAGTGCACCCTCAGTAAATTTGCAGACAACACCAAGCTGGGAGGGAGTGTTGATCTGCCAGAGGGCACTGCAGAAGGACCTGAATAGGCTGGATCGAGAGGCCAAGGTCAACGGCATGAGTTTCAGTAGGGCCAAGTGTCGGGTCCTGTATTTTGGTCACAACAACCCCAGGCAACCTTACAGGCTTGGGAAGGAGTGGCTGGAAAGCTGCCTGATGGAAAGGGACCTTGATGTACTGATGGTCAGTCGGCTGAATATGAGCCAGCAGTGTGCCTAGGTAGCCACGAAGGCCAATGGCATCCTGGCTTGTATCAGGAATGGGGTGGTGAGCAGGACTAGGGAAGTCATCCTGCCCCTGTACTTGACATCGGTGAGGCCTCACCTTGAGTACTGTGTTCAGTTTTGGGCACCTCAGTACAGAAAGGACACTGAAGTGCTGGAGCAGGTGCAGAGAAGGGCAACAAGGCTTGTGAAGGGCTTGGAGAACATGCTGTATGAGGACAGGCTGAGGGAGCTGGGGCTGTTTAGTCTGGGGAAAAGGAGGCTGAGGGGAGACCTTATTACTCTCTTCCAGTATCTGAAAGGTGCTTACAGAGAGAGCAGGGCAGGTCTCTTCTCACTGGTGACGGGCGACAGGATGAGGGGAAATGGCCTCAAGTTGCACCAAGGTAAGTTTAGGTTGGACATTAGGAAACACTTCTTTACAGAAAGGGTGGTTAAACATTGGAATGGGCTCCCCAGGGAGGTGGTTGAGTCACCGTCCCTGGATGTGTTTAGGAGCCGTTTGGATGTGGTACTCAGAGATATGATTTAGCAGAGGGTTGTTAGAGTTAGGGTACTATGGTTAGGCTGTGGTTGGACTTGACGATCTTTGAGGTCCCTTCCAACCTGTGTGATTCTATGATTCTATGATTCTATGTGGTGAAGGACCATGTCAAAGGCTTTGCAGACATCCAGGTAGATGACATCCATCTCCCTTCCCCTGTCCACTGATGCCGTCATTCCATCGTAGAAGGCTACAAGATTGGTCATGATTTTTCAAATATGTTAGAAAGAAGTTCAGCAACTACATCAGCTATCTTTCTCAAAACCCTGGGATGCATATCATCTGGCCCCATGGATTTATAGCCATTTAGTTTCTTGAGGAGGTCTTGGGCTTTTTCCTCTGTTACAATGGGACAGAATCCACTCCTCTCATCCCACACCTACGGCTTCAAGGTCCTGACAGACACGGGGAGCCTGACCACCATCCATTTGCCCAGGGTCCCATCCAGGCTGATCTTGAACATCCTCAAGGATCAAGCATCCACAGCCTCTCTGGGCAGTCTGTTCCTGTGTCTCACCACACTTTCAGCGAAAAAATTCCCCTTGACATCTCTCTGAAACTGGTAAGGAGTGTCTCAAATCAACATGAAGCAATCAGCATCACTTTGTGGACAATTTTACATTTGAAAGCATTACTTTGAAGTTGTTTCTAGATCATAGAACCCAAGCTGTGTGTATGACACTGTCCAAGCAGCCATCCATTCCATTTATCCTTTCTCCTTCTTTTACCCAGGCCCCAGTCCAATTAGGAGGATCAAGAAAAGCACTACTTTTGCTCCAAATCCTTTCAGTATCATCCCAAGGGGCTTAAAGACTTTTAAAATATTTAGTAATTTCTCAGTTGCAGCCTCCTGTGACACAGCTTGAAAGTGCAGGAGTGAATAATAGTCCTCTAGCTTTATCACACTTGGTAGCCTTGAAATGATGTCTCGAATGTGAGCCCCCAGGAAGAAGCAAGGCAGCAGAAAACCTCTCTAGAGAGGTTATCCAGATGGAAAATCTGTACCTTAGTGCCCCTCAGTGCAGACTCCCAACCTACTATGAGAGCTTTCACCATTTTTTGATGGCACTGGTTCTGACTTGTGTCCTTGTTTGGACCATATGTTCTGTTCCAGTTCTGAACTATTATCCACACATTCTTCACTTTCCATTCCCAGAGGTTAATAGCTGTTATCTAGGGACAAGGGACAGGCTCCTCCCTCTGCAGTTGGCAGAGTTGAGAGTCCGGTCTCCCTCATCCTGAAAGTTTTTTGCCACCTGTCTCCTTAGGGTTTGAAGCTTCTTTCTCCTGAAGGGACTTACAACAAGGCTGTGGTTCTGCTCATATCACTGCATGATCTGTATAATACAATATGGCAATTTCTCTCTCTGTTTGCTGGATACTTCCTGATGACTCCTTTAATCAGCTTTTTTTTTTTTTTTTTCCCCAGCCCCAGTGTTGTGTTTTTTTGTGGTTTTCATTTGTTTGTTTGCTTGTTTATTTGTTTTACCACTGGTCATATGGATGTTTAGTCTTTAGAAATATCTATTATCTTTAAATAAGTGATAGCAGTAACTGAAATTCAAACTGATTTAATGTATGACTGATCAGAGAAGAAATTTCTTACCCCCAGAAATTATTTTCTCAACTCATTTTCTATTTGATATAATAGCCCAAGGGGATCAAAGTCTCCCTGACTAATTTAGTTCTGAATAATCCAGAGACATTGATGTCTAGAGTTACAGTAACTGGAGTTAAAACACTAAATAGTGTATTCCAATCACTTGGAAATAGAATACTAAGAATTGTACTGCTTTAAAATAAAATAATAATTAAAAACAAACAAACAACAACAACAAAAAAAGACAAGAATATGAAAAAGACATTCTCAGTCTTCTTGATATAAAAGATATTATTATGTACAATAAGTAATTATATTCAGTAGTCAGTAACTATAGAAATTAAATTTGCAAAGAAAAAGGAAAATGAAATTCATAGTTACGGTGTGAATGTCATACAATATAACAGAGTTGTGGGAGACACACTTAAATAAACAGTCTCTCTCTCTTAAAAGCATGATGATGAGAAAATTACCACATTTTCAATGAACATGGATTATTTGAGCAAATGATCTCTAATTCAAAGGCTGATTCAAAATTTAAGTTAAAGACAAGGAAAATTTTCTACCTGAAGTAAGAATGTAATTTAGAAATTACAAAAGTATTGACCTAGAAAAACCTAAAAGAATTAACCAGTTGTCTTAAACAGTCAATCTCAAATAAAAATTGTAGAAAATATATGGAATAATATTACAAATGTGAGGTAAGATTCTGACCCTGACCAGCCATGATCCATCTCTAACTACTCATGGAATGTGTAAATTAAAGTTCAGAAGCTTTTTATTTATTTTCTCCCTTTGCTGCTCTTCTTTCTGATCCATCACTTGCACTGAGACAAATTCTGTCCTTAGTTTTTTATTTTTTGTTTTTGTTTGTCTGTTTGTTTGTTTTCCATTGGACTATATTAATATAAGATGGACAGTCTGAAGTAGATTAAACTAAAGAATTTAAACACTGTTAATGAGGTACAGTAGAGAGATATGTAGGTATTGTATGAATATTAATGGGAAGTAAGTCTGTAATAGAAAAAGAAAATAATGTTGCTCATCTCCTCAGATATATTTCCAAGTTTAAGTTAATTGTAGTCATTCAAAAAAAAGATTTAAAAAAGTACTATAGATTTTCTTCTGAATTGGTGCATTATGCAATGCAAATAAAAAGCACTACATTGTCTTAAAAAAAAAGAGAACAGGAAGAATTAACTTATTGAATTAATTATTACGGTGTAAGACATCCGTCAAATTCTAATGATAATATTTTACACAGTGGATTAGGTCAACATGAAAAATAATATAATATTATATAAGTTACATCAATATTACTAAAACCAAATGGATGCAAATCTGTTACATAACAGCATATTTCAAGCAATATTTTAACACTGATGAAGTTCAGGAAAAAGAAAATTTCATTATAATTTCATTATAGGGAGATTATTCTCTTCACATACAAAAAAATTATTTTGTCATTTTCTTAAACTATTTAATATACACGGGTGTTGTGTTTCTACAATTTTGAACTGGATAGAGTGTTCATCTGATAAACTAAATTTTTATTAATATATTCTATAAAACTTTTTTTCCCCCTCATCCCTATAATAAACATCTGTAACTATTTATTATTTATTGCTAAAAGTCCATGTACTAAAACAAGCAGACAAAAAAACTAAGTAGCAAATAAAACATATACAGAAACAAGTAAAAAACACAACAAACAAAAAGGACTATAATATTTTGAAGCTACATATATAATTTTCGCAAAAAAAAAAACATTCAAAGAGAAAGCCTAAGCAGTATAATTTTGCAAGCTAAATGAATTTGTGCCAGTAACTTTTTGGGTTAGTACGTACAAACTATTTAACACTAACTCCATCACCTTCAAAAGTGTTTTGTTTTTTCAAGGTTTCCAAGGTTGAAGTGTTTTAATTCCTCTGTTGTTTCTTAGCATATACAATATACTGTGCCTAAAGACCTGTCATATCCAATGAAATATGTTTCTGACCCGGGAGAAGAAAAAATTGAGCCCTTCCTATAAACAAGAAAAAAAAAAAGAAAAAAAGAAAGAAAAACAATTTGTTCTGGTGAGATAACATTCATGTAATAGGACTTGGCAAACTTCTAAAAGATTTTAAGAGAATTCCTGGTGTTCATTGAAGGAATAGAAAAGATTCTGTTGACTTCAGTACAGCCAGGATATTGCCACCTACTCTGGACTAGTCTAATTCTTCTGCTGCTTTAACAGATGTGTTTTTTAAGAGCCATTTATTTACAGATGACTATTTCATTATTTGTTGTAGATTATTATGCTATTTCCAAATTTTTATTTTTGATGTTTAATTTTTCATACCTTTAATATCTGTGTTTCCATATGAATAGACACAATGGAGCATATTAATTCTAACTGTAACTGCAACTGTAACAGACTTAAATAAAACAAAAAACACATATATATGCAAATCATTTTCTAGGCACCAGCCTTTTTATTTTTTCTATTTCTTCTTTCTTTATAAAACAAGTAAAGACCTGACAGTGATGTTATCTGGTGTGACGATCAGTCTTTGGGGACAATGCTAGATTTCTACTCAAGAAACAGTGATGGTCAAATAGCAAGGGTCTGTTGGATCCTTTTAAGATCTGAATTTAATCTAATTTTCAAAAAAATAATAAAATAAAATGGAATAAAACTCTGGAATTACGTGTAGAAAATTAGTACTATAAACTTCATTTAATTTCTCAAGAACAGCTATGTTAAAAAAAAAATCTATTTATATGTTAATTGCACTAAAAAATAACAAATTCATTATTTTTCAGAGTTACTTTTTTACTATTTTAATGTTAAAAATGAGGTTTTTCTTTTGATTTCTCTTCAGAGGCACTGTGGCTCAATGCAATGGGACAACTGAGATTAATTCCAGTCTGGTGTATGCTTGATATTAGGCAGAATCCTGTTTGCAGAAACAATGCACTTGAAATAGTATGCCCTTATTTGCTGAAATTAATAATGATTCAGAAAGGTTGCAGTGGACTAAAACTGTCTTGCAGTATCTTCACTATCATTAAAAAAAATAGTGAGACTTTGACTTTAGAACTCATTAAAAAAAAAACAAAAAAAAACATTGTACACGATGGTTCTTGGCAGTACATCACTTTCAGTCTTTGACTAAGTTAAATATATCTAAAGTATCAAATGGAAGAGTGGAAGAAAATAAAATTCACAGAAGGCATGTAGAATGATAAGCTATCTAAGCTAAGCTACAAGAGAAAACACCAAAAAGCTGATACATGTTCTGTCAGCTGCTTTATCTTTAGGCTAGGATATGGTCTGAAATCTTTTACTATGTACGAATATTTTTTTTATATAGGGTTTTTCTGTTTTGTTTTGTTTTGTTTTGTTTTTTAATTATCTAAAATCTAATGGCCATGCTTTGTTTCATTTGCAACCGATGATGTAAAACTATTTTAAATATATTGTTTCTGGGTGAACTGATAAAAAGCTACGAAGTCCAAAGACGTAGCATACATGAGACCAAACCAGATCTTTAAGAATGGCAAAAAGCAAGGTCCAGCAAATGTTTCAAAATGTACTAAAAATTCACCCATTCTCTTATTCATAACTCTTACTATTTGATTTTAATACTGATTGCTTTGATAAATATTTTTATATTCAACCTAACTTTCACCAGGCACTAACATCAGTAGTATATTTTGGTGCTAGAATAATAGATAGAATGATAGAATCATAGAATCATAGAACCACCAAGGTTGGAAAAGACCTACAAGATCATCCAGTCCAACCGTTCACCTATCACCAATAGCTCCCACTAAACCATGTCCCTCAACACAACATCCAATCGTTCCTTGAACACCCCCAGGGTCGGTGACTCCACCACCTCCCTGGGCAGCCCATTCCAGTGCCTGACCACCCTTTCTGAGATGTAATATTTCCTAATGTCCAGTTTGAATGTCCCCTGCCTCAGCTTGAAACCATTGCCTCTAGTCACAGAATCACAGAATCACAGAAAGTCCTATCACTAATGACACTAGAGAAGAGGCCGACCCCCAGCTCACCACAGCCTCCCTTCAGGAAGTTATAGAGAGCAATAAGGTCTCCCCTGAGCCTCCTCTTCTCCAGGCTAGATAATAGGTTTTATATATGGATTAACTACTGTGAATATATATGAGTGAACTGTGAGCACAAATGTGATTTTGGAAACTTTTCCTGCCAAATGCAAAGGTGAGATCATGATGGAAAGCAAAAAATACATTTGTATCAAAGGGTAGAAGTCAAGAGATTCTTGGATTTCTCCTACAATGCAGCAAATTGTTATATATTCCTCTGCAGTGATGAATATAAAACTCCAATAAAATCAGTAAGAATGGAGAGTACACACACATGTATAGGACTGAATCTGTATTTTTTTCCCTAGATAGAAGTCATAATTTGCCCAAGGTCCTGGTTTGGAATATTTTAAATATTTCAGCATATTGGAATTTAGCTCATGTTTTCGCAAAACTCAGACGTCTTCAAATGTGCAATTTACAATCTTTTTTTTTTTTTTTTTTTTTTTTTTTGTAGTTATTGAAGGTCTACTCAAAATTTACAATGTTAAGCAAACAAATATTCAATTCACATATAGATTGAAGTGTTCCTGGCAAGTAATCTCCACCCTGTGTAAATCAACATAATTTTTGGAAACAGTGTGATTTATTCACAAGTAAACAATAACTTCTATTTATCAAACATCAGAAGGAGACAGATCCTGTGAACTTTGTAATGCATTTTCTAGCAAAATTTCAGCCCAGAAGTGGCCACTGCCAGATTTTACATAAAAAGAATAAAGAAGATTATAGTGAACTTGTGTTATAACATCAGCTTTTGTGTGGAAAAATAAATAAATATTCAATAGATTTCCAAAACTCTCCTAGTTGCTATGTAACCTGGATTTTTTGTCCTACTCATATTGCTAACTTCTTATCTATATTATTCTGGTCATGAAAGAACATCAGTAAATTAAAAAAAGTAGAAAGTAATACCTTCAGCTTTATTTATTTATTTTTTATTATTTTTATATAAATATATATTTTAATGATAATCTGTATTTTATGCTAATGAATTTCAAATTACATATTCATTTAATTATTTTTATTACAAATGCTTCTTTAGAATTCAAATCATATAGTCAAAACAAAAGTAACTGACTGCCATTAATCAAATTTCTTAAATTTAATACATTTTCATATTTTCAAAGATATTGTTACAGTCATGTATCATAAAGTTTCAGCCACTTGTGGCATAAAGTCACTACATTTGATTTCATAGAATCATTTGAGTTGGAAGGAACACTTAAAGACCATCTAGTCCATCTCCCCTGCGATGGATAGAAATATCCACATCTAGATCACATTGCTCAGAGTCTGGCCCAGACTTGTCTTGAATGTCTCTGGGGACGGAGAATCCACCATCTCTCCACACAACCTGTTTCAGCACCTCACCAAGGCATCCAATCTAAATCTCCCCTTTTCTAGATTGAAACATTTTCCCCTTGTCCTTTCACTACAGACCCTGCTAATGTGTCTGTCCTTTTTATGCCCCCCCTTTATATGATGGTAGGTCTCCCTGGCACCTTCTCTTCTCCAGGCTGAACAGCCCCAGCTCTCTCAGCCTGTTCTCTTAGGAGAGGTGTTCCATCCCTGAGATAATTCCTGCGGCTCTTCTCTAGACATGTTCCAACAAGCCCATGTCTTTCCAATATTGAGGACTCCACATTCAAATGAAATACTCCAGGTGAAATCTCAACAGGGCAGAGTAAAAGGGCAGGACCACCTCCCTTGCTCTGCTGACCACACTTCTTTTGATACAGACCAGGATATAGGTGGTTTTCTGGTCTTCATGGGCACATTCCTGGCTCATGTCCAGATTGCCATCCACCTGCACCCCAAGCCATTTTCAACAGGCTATCCTCTACCCTTTCATCTCACAGTCCAGATGGAAGATCTTGCACTTGGCTTTGTTGAACCTCATGAGGCTGTCCTGGGCCCACTGCTCAACCTGTCTATGTCTCTATGAATGGCATCCCTTATTTTGGGCATGTTGACTCCACCACACGGCTTGGTGTTATATGTAAGCTTGCTGAGGGTGCACTTGATCCCACTGTCAATGTAATGGATGAAGACATTAAAAAGTGTCAATTCCAGTACTGACCCCAGCAAGACATCACTAGTCACTGATTTTTATCTGGACATTGATCTATTTACCACCACACTCTGGACATGGTCTCACAGCCAGTTCCTCATCCATCTAACAGTCCACTTGTCATATCCATATATTTCCAATTTGGAGAGAAGGATATCATGCAAGACAGTCAAGGGCCTTACTGAAGTACAGATAGATAGCATCAGTGGCTCTTCCCTTGTCTACTCATGAATAACTTCCAGGAGAATCTCATTCCATACTATGCTGAAAAACTTCCCACAGTATTTTTTATTTCTCTGTGCTGACTATAGAAATAAACTTTATGAAACTCAATGAATTATAGATGCAGATATAGTTCCAAAAGTTGAGTTAGGTGTGGTGCTGCAGGAGTTCCAAATGTCGCACTTGGAAACCTCTTTCTTTTCCTTACAATTGCTGTGATACAAATCAGAGAAACAAGTAAAAAGTCATATTCAAGACATAACCACAAAGACTATCATTTAGATGAGAGTTACTGATATCAAAGGGAGTGTATGTAAACTTAAAAGAAAGTTTTATGTATTGAGTTCCTATGAATCTGAAATCATAATTACAGCATGTCTGGAAGCATTCCTCTTACGTTCAACTACTCTAAATATAGTATCTGATTAAATTAATAAATCTAAGAAGGATTCTCACTTTATTGGATCCTCAAACTAACATTTTATTATAATCTTGAACATTTATCTTATTTAACTAGAGCAGTTTTCAGGAATATTATTGAGTAAACAAAATATAATTCCATATATGTAAACAAAATTCTGTTCCAAGAATATGACAGAATTGATCTATGGAATATCAACCAATTTCCTACAATAATCAATTATGCCTTTGTTTTACTGAGATTTGTCCAAATCTATCTGAGGTCTGCAAAAGTGGGAGGGGGGGGGGGGGGGGGGGGAGAAAGGTGAAAAAAAACTGATCCAATTGCTAGACATAACAATTACTTAAAATTGGAAGAGGCTTAATGGGGTAATATTCCAGCTACAAAAGGGTTCTTGTTAAAATATTGATACTGTATTATTCTTAAATAAATTCAATTTTGAAATTGAATATAAAAAATTAAACAGTTCTTTCTAAGGCTGGAGAGTTTCAATGAAATTTTCAAAATCAGAATGGTTTTATCAGGCATTGTTTTTAATATTCTTTCCTCAGTTTGCTGTAGCTTTTTAGTTTTACTATTTGTATCCTTGTATGTGCTTAATTTTCAATAACTTTACATTCCTGCTGCCCAGTCTAGTGTGTAATGACAAAAATTAAAACATTCAATGTGGAACTTCTAATATAGGATCAAAAAGATTAAATTGTTAATCTCTCAGTAAATGTATTTCAAATTATATATATATATATATATATACATATATATATATTGACATTTTCGACTCCATAACAGCTACCATTCTTATCTACTAAATATAATGGAAAAAATCATGCTTTGTTTTGGTTTGGTTTGGTTTGGTTTGGTTTGGCTGTTTGTTTTAATTCCAGTTTGGTAAGTTAATACTAAAATTATTATTAAAATTAATTCATATTAATACTACTATTAAACAGAAATACTTTAATTGCGTCTATAGCAATAGATGTCTCTTGTTTTAAATTGGAGATAATCATATCCAGTTACTGAATGAAGCTCAGAGAATTCATTCTTCAAGGCTTTTCCAATTGCCCCTCTACTGATTGAAGACCAGTATGTTGATCTGGCCCCTTGTTGATTATTATTATTGCCTTTTTTCAATTAAGCTGCCAATTCTAGTAATTTTTAAGCACTAGTTATTTGCAATATCAATCTCAGTTTCTTAGACACCGTAAAATGGCTCTAAGTCTAAAAGAAATTTCCTACCTTTAATAGTACACTGGAAGATAACTGACTATGAAGCATGGTATTGAGATCACACTGACTTTCTCAGGTAGACTTTGAATGTGTTATAGAGAAGCCTCTACTGCTCAACTCAGGTAGCTTGAGCCAGCATAGTAAAATAGAGATTTCCCAACCAGTTAAGGAATAAATTATCATTGACAATACAGATGAGTCCTCAGCTTTATAATCTTGATCTCATTTGTGAAAAACTGAATGTTTACCTTTTGGCAGGGTGAAGAAAGAAATGTAAAACTACTTTTTTCTTCTGTTTTTTTGCATTTCTGGTTTAATTGGAAGAATCAGAATTAAGTTTTCATAAATAAAGGAAAAAGGAAAAGAGTTGTTTGTTTATTTTTCCATCAAGGACTTTGTCAACAAATTTAAGTCTCTGACTTTTTCATTTCTTTCTTCAGTGTTTATAGCAACAGTTCTATTCAGCAGCAAAAATACTGTTTCTAAGACAGCTATAATAACTGCTTCTTACTCTTTTGAGACCTTTAAAAAACAAAACAAAACAAAAAATTCATTTATTTAGTTATTTTCAAATATTTTATGATTATTCTTCTATCCGTGAAGTATTACATCTGTCCTCTAATAGGTAAAGGCCCCTTTTGCATATCAAATATAAATTCCAGAGTACAAGGCTTTAAACACACTACTTTAACATTTGTGTGCCTTTTCCTGAAAAGTGCTGAATATTCACAGTTCTGATTTCTTTCGGTTTCAATGAATATGGCTGAAACTCAGAACTCTGTAGGGGATAGTAAGCCTTTTCAAGATTATTTTGATTTTTTTTTTTTTCAAGGAAGACACTTCTGGCCAGACATGGAAGGCACTCATCAGCATGTGAAGCCAGTGTTAAATTATAAATTAATATGTGTTTTTAGTCTAGTAAGACACAATATCATAAATGCAGAAGAAGTAAAAATCATGTACACTGATTTTTTTATTTTTTTATTTTTTGTTATAATCTTTTAAGCACAATTTTTGTTTATTTTTTATCTGTTATTTAAGTTCTCTTAAGAGTTTATTCTATTACTGGTACAAATTTTCAGCTAGAATTAAATGTTTCATTTAGTAGTTTCTGGATTTCACCACAAGCACTGCTGATAAAGTCGTAATGACTGTTCTGCTGGAGTCAGCCTTTCTTATGTTATTCAGCCACCTACAATTCCAGACTCAGTGAAAACATAAATAAGTATATATACGTATATTTAATTATGGTTTAGTGCATGAAACACTGCAATTAGTGAAAGCTTGGATAGTGGGAGAGGTGGCAGCTGTGCCCATTAAGTTTGTCATGTGTTTTACAAGGTTAATAGAACAAGGACAGACAGATATTTGCACACGTCATTTATAGCACAGCTCACTGCATACTTTTCTCAGTACATTCTGGGATACAGAAGTCACCCCACTTTGCTTCTATAAGCTGAAGATATTTCTAAAAAAAATCATTATCTTCCTCTGTCAGAAATCTTTCATTAGTGCTTTGATATTGAGGAATATGCATGCCACTTTTAGCAGAACAGTCAAATCTTCTGTTGTTTGAAGATGCCATGGGAAGTTCATGTACAAGAAACTTGTCTTACTCAGAAGAAAGGAGGTCAGCAACAATCCATACCTTGTTCTGAAGAATTTACTTTCATATTCAAAGACATTGCTGATTGCAGAGTGATTTCCAGACCTATTCCTAAACTGTAGACTCATGTTCTCGCCCAAAATGCTATTTTATTGTATTTTTTTAATCATAAAAATTGTAAGAATTCAGGTTGAGTTTACCCTTACTTGTAAAGTAAGCCACTTGTGGTATTTAATGACTATTGCAATGTAATATAAAGATATTCTGAACAATTAGACAAAATGAAATTCACTTAGAATACTGGAAATCCAACCAACAGTGTCATCAGCTATAAAATGAATACACGCCATTATCATCTTCCATTATAAACTGGTTTTGGAAAGGAAAATAAATATAGAGAATGAGTGGCAATGCAATGATGATCACTATTATTTTGCACCTTTCTCCTAATTAAATACTAAAATTCTCTTTTCACACAATCAAAATATTCTTATAATGAGGACAGATGAGCTTCTGGCTGTGATATAACAGAACTGCACTAGTATTATAAAAACCAATTTTCTTGATTTTTTTTTTTACAAATTTCTCAGGAAAGTGTAGGGTTTTTTTGTTTTTGTTTTTGTTTTTCTCAATGAGAAATACTGTAAACTATAATTCTTCGTTAATTTTATTTACAAAATTTTGGTAAAGAAAACACTGTATTGTTGCAAGAGTGACCAAACACTAACAAAGGTTTCTGAGAGATGTTGTGACATCTCCCTCCTTGGAGGTGTTCAAGAGCCGCCTGGACATGGTCCTGGCTGAGAGGCTCTAGGTGTCCCTGCTTGAGCAAGGTTGTTCAAAGAGTCTAAAAGTCCCTTCCCAGCTCAACCATCCTGTTTGAGAGATAAGGAGAATAATAAGTGACAAAGAAAAGAGAGATATAAAGTTAAAACAAAACAGAACAGCTAAACAAAATGCATAAGCATATAATCACTAAGAAGTGACTTGGAAAAATGAAAGAAATAGGAATTTCCTGGAAGTAAAATTGAAATTTTAGATTTAAGACCTCAGTATATTTTATTCTTAGACATATATGTGTGATCTGGGTTTTCTGGTGAGACAATGAAAAATAGTGAATAGTGTTAGGGAAGGAAGTTAGATATCAGAGAGGTCCCTCAATCAATATTGCAGTTCTTTAATTTCCAAGCATGATTGGAGATTAGGCACTACCTCCTAACAAATATTCATAACAGTAAAGAGCAATAATTAACTGAATGTCAGTAACCATCTCTCCCTAACTAAAACAACATTTAATTAATGATTCTTCAATTCTACAAGCCTTCCTGTACAATAATTATTCAAGAGAGCAATGTATACTTTTCAAGAGTGATGTTTTTGCTCCTCAGTATGCTTGAAGTTCTTCATCACAGGAAGAGTTTGAACTCCTTAGCCTGACTGTCTACTGAGCATATGTGTGTGGGGTGAATAATGGGAATTCTCTTCTATTCTCAGCTTTAATTTTTAAAGACGTTAAACATTGCATTCTTGTGGTTTATGACAGCAATAAGCATTTTTGATATTAGTTATGCTGTAACAGTAGCGTATCTTTCACCTCCTCAACTTTTCTTGAGAATTAATGCAATTCAAAACTTCTTAAGATATAATTTTTAACAAGATACAAAACTTTTGTAAACAAACAAACAAACAAACAGAAACAACACAAGAAACCAACCAACCAATTAACAACAACAACACAGAACGCGAAAACATCAGAGTTCTGTAGCACCCTGCTGGATTTTCTGAGCTAAAGGGATGTAGGTTTATGCTTAAAGTGAATCATTATGATAACTATTCCTCTCATTTGCTGTAAAATGTCTAAAACTGTGTCACAGTTGTCACCCAGTGAAGGAAAAAAAATCATTTATTCTGTTATAATAATTCTCACATTGATTTTCATAGCTTTGGTGATGCTTATTTTATGCATGATTACATTGCTCACACATGATGGTTGATAATGAGGAGAGTGTCGTTATGTAATACTGTTGAAGATTGCTTTTAATAAACATAATCTACTTTGAGCTATTTCTTGCAAGTACACACCTACCTGCACTTAACATGAATAGTCTTCAGTATGTGCCCTAACCAGATCAAGTTAGAATGAATACAAACGTATTAGCTGAGCTGCATTAGTATGATTTTAAAAGGTTGATTCAGCGTGAATCAATTGGGTACTCTGGATGACTGATAGTGAAATTCATCATTTGATTGCTCCTGTATACATTTAAACATTTACGTACATATACGTACATATATACATGCAAACATTTACCTTCATTTCCTTTCTTTGTTTCATCAGTGACCATTGTAAGATTACAACCACCAGACTTCTGCTATTACTTATTAATATTCTAAATAACTGGCTAAGAAAGTGGAGAAAAGGAGTAAACATGCTATACTAGCTTAATTCTCCACTTTTTGCTATGGTTTCTTGAAGGCAAGATTCATCTCCTTGAATGTTTTCATTTTAGCAGTCATTACTACTACCTTTCTTATTCAAGAGTAATTTACATATTTTTTTTATGAGCAGGACAAAGTTTAGAAGCAATTTACCTAACCTTCCATCGCCATATCAGAATAAATGAAGTGGGAAAGGTAGGAAACTTTTTATAACATAGATTACCATGACAGTGATGCATCCTATTTATTTCCATGGAAATTACAAACAATAACAGAGAGCACAATAACACTATTTAATTTAAAAAATAAAAATAAAAAATCAGGTACAAAATATGATTTTTCAACATGGACACCACAATTAGGTATGCATTTTTATCCACAATGAACAAGACTGTGTGCTGAGCTCATAAAAATCTGCACCAAAAGAGTTCACTCATTGTCTCTGTCACCACTGCTGAAATGCGCCTCCTACTTCTTCACTGAGCTCATATCCAATGTTTGGTCTCCATAGACATTCACAAATGCTTGGTGAATGTATGTAATTTTTTTCTGCATGGAGGAATTCAATGATGCACCTTTGCTTGAAATGCATTTCCACATCAGACTCCTTTTTATCAGACTGCTCCTCTATTGCCATCCGTCACACAGCAACACAATGTAATAGAATATTGTCAGGAAGATTCTACCTCTACAGCCATATGACCAGCATTCACCTCTAATTTCACTGGCTAACATAATAAGAAAAGGAGTCATTACTTTCAGAGCAGCCCTTGTGGAAACACTACTAATTTAGCAATATGGTAGAATAAGGATATGGGATGAAATGAATACGTTCCACATTATTTAGGCCAAAAGGCTTAATCTGATATATTAGCCTTCAAAGAGAACACCTGTTGGACAAACTTTAATAGACAGTTGTAAATTGCTGCTAAAATCTAAGACAGATAATCAATCTATTTTCTTTGTCAATAAGAAATGTTACTGATACTCTCATCTTAGCAGATTTACTGTGATTTATATCAGTGTTTTCAAATAAATTTAATAAACAAGATGAAGAAATGTCATAGCCTCAAAGATCCTGATGCAATAAATCTCCTTCTTGGATCCAAATATGCTTAAGGACAAGGATTCTTCAGCTGCAACATCAGAAAGTTATTTACAAAGGGGTCTCTATTCTAAAAGAACATATCTTAAAGTGGAACATTGTGCATCATCTTATGCATGAATTCCCAGCTCCTGATCTTTACCAGTTAAGGAAAATTTCAGCCAGCTATAATTTTGAACCAGCTATGTTATAAAATACCTTACTTTCATCTTTCCTTATTTAGCCGTAGTTCATTGAAATTTCTACTTTTTCTCAATTTTAGCAGCCTCAAGTTGCCCTGGTAAATTTTTCTTCAAAATACATCTGCACTATTTCTTTCTCTGATTAGACCATGAGAATAAATTAATCATCTTGAACAAATCTGGAGGAAGTTTGAAAGCACACATCACATCCACTTGTGCCAAAATAGCTTTTTTTGTTAACGGTTGTAACAGTAGAAGTAGAGGTAGACTACATTTTTAGTGAATATAATCAAATATTTGACTGCCTCTAATGCATTGAGTAATAGCGTGTATATAAGGAAGTATTCACAACAAGTTGTCTTCCTAAATTGAACCCTGCAGTTGATTACAAATTATTTAACTAATGCATGAATTATGGAGAGAAATTTGAAGACTTCACCATATAAGAAGGTTTGGGGATTTTTTTCCGTGGCTGATGATAGATTTTTCTGCTTTTCCAAAGTTCAAGTACAAATCTCTGTTCAGAATTAGGTAAAACAATTGAGATGGGATCTCACACATTTGCTGAACTGTGCCATTCCAAGGCATTAGGAAGCGTTACAAAGATACCATCACAATACTTTTATGGTCTCTTGGCTGAGGTTATTCAAGGGATGCATGGTGTATCTAATAACCTGCAGGCTGAATTGTGACTCAGCTTAGTCAATATTCAGACATTTTTTCTGCACTCTCACTGTTAGACGTTTATTTGCCAAGAGATGGTAATCTACTACATAGTTGAGTGAAAATAGTTAAGAGTTTTACAAATATCAGAAACTCCCGGATTTTATATAGAGATTCTTAATAGGGTACCTATAAGCATATTTCTGCTTTCTGAAGTAACTATCAGAATGCAGCATAATCTCATAATTTCTTACAGGACTCCTTCTCTCTAGCTTTCTAGCTTTCTAGCTTTCTCTCTCTCTCTTTTTTTTTTTTTTTTTTTTTTTTTTTTTTTTTTAACTTTCTAATATTACTTCTCTCTCAAAATGTATCTCCTTCTATATTTTAAATATTCATTAAAAGTGCTGATGAAATGTCAGTTCTGTATCTCACCCTTGAGGCAGATAAATTACTTTTTCCTGTTAAACAGGCTGAAAAGTAAATTAGAATTTTTCAAAATGTCATTCCATTACCAAATTGGGAATATTTCTGATGTATCAAAAAAAAAAAAACCCACAAACCAACAACAACAACAACAACAACAAAAAAACCACAAAAAACAAAAACAAACAAACAAACAAAAAAACAGAAAAGTCAAGTAAAATCCATATTATATTCATTCATTCAAAAATATTAATTTATAATTAGCTTATATGGTAACATATGTTACTTAGTTATATGAGACACTATGTATTGGATAAGAAATGCCTGTCATTAAAAACTTTGAAAATTACCATCTTCAGGGAAATTAAACTTTCTTTAATCTTTATGGTATTTGTAATTACAACATATGTAGACGATTGATAGAGATACAGAATACTGAGCTTATGACACTAGCAATATATCAGTAACTTAATATTTCTAACACTGATACCAATGAAAGAAACATTTGAATGTAACCAGAATTACCCGTTTATTCTGTTGTCAACAAAATTCACAATAAGAAGTAACATAGTCAACATTAAAATTGATTTTAATTTATGCCAAAAAGACAACTGCTTATTCTCTTAGAAGTAGGTGCCTGTTAGAGAATAAGGGCTCCAGCAGCAAATTAGTGCTTACTTGCCTGATTTATTATTTTGGATATTTAACTGAATTGAAGTAATTCTTGGAAAAGTAATTTTTGGTTCTATTATTTTTCACTTATTTTCCCAGACAGAACAAATGTCTGAAATTTCAGGCAATCTCATAAAACAGGGCTTTTACTTTCTCTCACCATTCCAGTTATGAGCCTTGAGCAAAAATTTTCAGGTGAGGGCTTACAAGAAAGTGTGCAATAGATGAGGTCAAATTAAGAGTAAAGAACTGCTGCTTTTTACCTTTGACACTATGGAAAAATTACATAAATTATATTCTACAATTAATTAAGCTTTTGTCTATGCTATTTGCATTTTAAATTTTATATCAATATATAATTAAATAAATAGGAAAGTATTTATATTTGCAATACACACCATAAGTATCAAAGATTCCTTTAAGAGGGAAAAACAACATCATAAACAACAAACCAGTTGGCAATATGCCTGATTTCTCAGTGTGTTTCTATATTCTATATTCATAGCATACATCAAGTAGGAAGTGTGAATAAAATGACTGTGCTTAAATTCAAACCACTGTAGCACTTAATATTAATTGCTGTTGACAAAATGGGTGTCAAAAAAAAAAAAGAACAAAACAAAACAAACCAACTGAATATCTTTTGTTCAAGTCCCAGTTCCATTAAATCTTTCAGACAGAACCTCCTTTGTGGAAATTTATAATTCCCACTTTCCTCTTTAAAACAGTAGGTGTCCCTTACATAAGCTATAACTCTTGCATAATTGGGCAGCCTAGGATTCTTTCCAAATCTTCTGTGACAGCCATAATTTTTCATGAACACATCTGCCATAAGTTTACAAAAATCTAGGAACAATTATCCAAAAGAACTAAATCATGTAGTTTATGCAATGCTTGCAAGATGTTACTGAGAAAAACTTTTTTTTTCTTTTTCTTTTCCTCCATGAAACGCTTATTCTATCAACTTGCATTCTAAACATCTCCTAACAGTATATAGCATAGGCTTCTTTCTCTTATTTGTTTCCTCATGTACTACTATTTTATTGATGAAAGTACATAACTTTAAATGGAAAAGATACGACTATTTGCCACAGAGCACAGCATGTTACTCAAAGGAAATACTATTCTCTGAATTAAGTGTTTTGTTCCCATGTGGATTTGGAAAGCTGAACTGTAGAAAGAGACTTTGGTAGCTACCTTGTTTGTAATTTTAAGTCGAGCACAAGTATGATCAATATTAAAGTTACAGTTAATTTGAGCAGACATGGGAGCTGGGTTTATTTGCATGACCACATCATGGTTCAGATTTTAAAAATAAATAAAAAATGGACATCATGAGGCTTTACTTTTTTGTTACCTTTACTAAGTCAAAGAAAACTCACTTGCTAGTTTGGCTTTTGGATCTCCAGAAACCAACTAAGCAAGAAGTTAACTAGATGTAACTGAAATGAAAATAAAAATAAGGAACAGACTAGCTCATCAGTATTTGAGATTCTGATTTCTTTCCTAGAGATAATTTTTTAGTGTGATATGAGAAAATTAAGGTTAGTTGTTATTTTCATATTGTGAAGAAATTTCTCATCTTTGTTGTTCTGTTCAGTCTTAATTCATGCTTGACAGACCAGCAAATGACTAATTAGCAGTGTGTAATCTGCAATAAAGTTTGCATTCCTTAATTGATTCTAAGGTTTATACTATCAAAATATATTACAAAACAGCTGTCCTACTGAGGTCATTGCTGACTAGACTGAAGGAAGGGTGTCTTTCTCATTCACGGGGAAAAATAATATGAAAAAATTGTCTATCCCAAGCCAGAATTTATGGAGTTCACTGAAGACTGAAACTGACTCTCAAGTTAGTTTAACAGTGACACCTGCTCAATCTATTTGCAATCTGGCAGCCCGTGGCTTGGATGGGTACACTCTTGGCTGGGTAAGGAGCTGGCTGGAGGGCCGGTCTCAAAGAGTGGTGGTGAATGGAGTTAAATCCAGCTGGCGACCGGTCACGAGTGGTGTTCCCCAGGGGTCGGTGCTGGGGCCTGTCCTCTTCAATATCTTTATTGATGACCTGGATGAGGGCATTGAGTGCACCCTCAGTAAGTTTGCAGATGACACCAAATTGGCTGGGAGTGTGAATCTGCCAGGGGGTAGCGAGACCCTACAGAGGGATCTCGACAGGCTGGAGAGCTGGGCTGAAGCCAGTGGGATGAGGTTCAACAAGACCAAATGTCAGGTCCTGCACTTTGGCTACAACAACCCCAGAGAGCACTACAGGCTGGGGGCGGAGTGGCTGGAAGACTGTGTAGAGGAGATGAACCTGGGGTTATTGATTGATGCTCGGCTGAACATGAGCCGACAGTGTGCCCAGGTGGCCAAGAAGGCCAAGGGCATCCTGGCTTGCATCAGAAACTGTGTTACCAGCAGGAGCAGAGAGGTGATTGGCCCCTGTACTCTGCTCTAGTGAGGTCGCACCTCGTGTACTGTGTTCAGGTTTGGGACCCTCACTGAAAGAAAGACATCGAGGCCCTGGAACGTGTTCAAAGAAGGGCAACAAAGCTGGTGAGGGGTCTGGAGCACAGACCATACGAGGAGAGGCTGAAGGAGCTGGGAATGTTCAGCCTGGAGAAGAGGAGGCTCAGGGGAGACCTTATTGCTCTCTATAACTTCCTGAAGGGAGGCTGTGGTGAGCTGGGGGTCGGCCTCTTCTCTAGTGTCATTAGTGATAGGACTAGAGGCAATGGTTTCAAGCTGCGGCAGGGGAGATTCAGACTGGACATTAGGAAGTATTACTTCTCAGAAAGGGTGGTCAGGCAGTGGAATGGGCTGCCCAGGGAGGTGGTGGAGTCACCGACCCTGGGCGTGTTCAAGGAACAATTGGATGTTGTGTTGAGGGACATGGTTTAGTGGGAGCTATTGGTGATAGGTGGACGGTTGGACTGGATGATCTTGTAGGTCTTTTCCAACCTTGGTGGTTCTATGATTCTATGATTCTATTTCTAATTAAGACCAGTTGTTAACCTAGCAGGTAGAACAATAACTGAAAGTATGGGGAAAAATTATGTTGCCGAAGAAACCAAATATATAAACTCTTATCTAAGGAAGTGTCCTTATCATACATTTGTTAGATGAATTATTGCTGGCAGTAACTCAGACTTTTCTCAGTGTAAATATCTTTTTTTTTTTTTTTTCCTTTGGTAAAAGCAGAATTCTTCATTTTTTGACTGAGTTCTCACACTTTCTTTGTGATGAAATTTTCCAAGGAGTGACCTGACTCCAACTCCATTTTACCTGTTCCATAGACATCAGTAGGATTCCCCCTTAGATGCCTTTAGTAGGGCCAATCACAACCAGACTCTATTCATATGCCATTTCCTCCAGCCTTCTGACTGGCTCTGTGGTCTCTGCTAGTCACACTCCAGTATACCTGTCTTGTAGAAGAGTCTAGCTGTGTACCCAGAACTTCAAATACTGCTTCACAAGTGCTTTACAGATGGTGAAGATCTACATGGATCTCCTTTGATCTGAGAACTTTTTCTCTTTTTAATACAGCTTGGTATATAGTTGGCTTTCTTCAGTGAAGGTCACATATATCTTTTATATAAGAATATATCTTCCTTATTATCCCAACATCTCCCTTAAAAGCTCAGGTGCCTAATTTATAGAAAGGATTGTCTTAGAGTTAAAACCAAATATTTCAATGGCATTTCACACTATAAAACTAGAGTAAATGTTAAGCTCTGAGTTTAATTTCTCTATGTCTCTGTTCATCACCTGAAAAATAATTATAGTTCATCTCTCAGGGATGGGGGTGAAAAAAATAAAAAATAAAAAATAAAAAAGTGTATAATAATACATTTAGGTTCCTCTGAGGAAAAATGCACAAGGAGATAAATAACTCTGTCTTTGGAGCAACATTTGATTTGTGTACATCTAGAAAAAGGCTGAAGAGATAAAAATGTTACAAGAAGTGCTTGGTAACAGAATTCTATGCATTTTGTACACTTGAAAAAAAGGACTCTGCAAGAAGAGTATGAGATTTTATTATGTAGAAAGTTATGACAGATATGAAGGACTCAAGTCATTAATTGTGAAAATTATTTAATTGCTTAAATCTAACACAGAATTCGATTGTTTCTACTGCAATAAACTTCATTCACTGACACACTTTTATGCATAACAGTGCTAATTAACTCTTTGTGCTTATTCCACTTTAAAGTTCAATATTATCTGAAGCATCAGCTTCTGTTGCAGGCAGTGGTATTGATATGCTGACAGTCTTCTTCACTATAAAAAAAGATTTTCATTAAATTATTCCTTATAAGATATCAAAAGAAAATGTAAGTGAAGTAGAACTAAATAAAATAAAAATCTGTCCAAAATGTTGTACATGCTGGGACTTAACATTCACTCTCTGAATAACATTGCTTACAGTACAATAGAAAATATTAGCATAGTTCAAAAGTAGAATATTTTGTGCAAAGAAAGAGTGTCAGTTCTGCATTTTTTTTATATGACATTATAATGCAAATACGGTGGTAGTACCTTTCCTTGTTTTTTGTTTGCTTGTCTTGCTTTTTTAATGGAGAACTCAGAAGGAAAAACATGCTGGGATATGAACTTGGTCCCATTCTGCCCCTCAAAGTCAATACTATGGAAGCCCAGTTCTGGATGCAGCATCTCACCATTAATAATGTTTAAATTGTTGCAAAGGAAGACTTAGCTTGGGTTCTTTGTTGTTGTTCATGTGAGCATGCCCATGTAGAGACAGACAGAATACTAACAATATGTGTGGCTGACCAAACTATGCCACATGTATGCAGAAGCCATTGATCAAAATACTATCATCTTCAACTCCACAGGTCACCTAAAATACAATACTTGACTGCAGTTTGCAACTCTGTTGTGACAGTACAAAGCGAATCCGGAACAAGAGCTGAGAGTCATATTTAATACACGGTATAGTTATATCCATTATAACATATACATAAAGTTAAATCCATTATAACATATACAAGAATATAGATTCTTACACATTTTCATTAAGGATGATAAGCTGATGATTAGCAAGATTTCAGATTTCAGCACTTGGTTCCTGTCTTGACAGCATTTGTGCTAAATTTCTTGCAACAGAAATGTGAGAAATGGATCCCAAATTGCAGTTCTACTCTGAAGGGTATGTTGCAAGTCTGAATTAGTCAGTGTAACACTTCACAACATTAACAGATAAAGCAACAATTTTAAACCTGAAATCTTCTGCTGATATGATGCTACTCAACCTTAGTTATATTAACTCTAGCTCTAACTGTTGATTATTTGTCAAGCAGAGTTAGCATTATTTATTCTTTCTCCTCAATTCCTATGATATCTTATTTAAAAAAAAAAAAAAAAAGGAAAAGAGCTAAAATTTGTTATTAAAATTAGTATTGTTTCTAAAATATTATTTCATATTGATAATGAGTATTTTTATCTTGCCATTTTCTTTTATAGATATTCATCCTCAAAATCTCAGTGATGTCTTTTTTTTTTTTTTTTTTTAAACTGGTATTCAAAGGATCATACTGTTGTTATTAGCACCTTGCTGCAGAACTGCAGTGTGTACTCATCAGAAAGTTGTTGCATCAGCTGTTATAAAAGTCAACTGCTTTCTAAATGGCAGTAATAAAATTAAAATGTTCAGCAACAGAATCATGCAAATTAACAAGGCAGAGGAGACACTACTGGGGAATTTAATTTAAACCTAAAAATCTGAAATGTAAAAACCTAAATCTAATTCTCATTTATCAGTGTATGACAGCTGCTCGCAATGTACCTTTTAGTATTTGATGGGATCTATTTCTGTATATCCCAGGAGATATTACTTCACTTTTTTTTTTTTTTTTTTCCTCCTGTATGGGTCTTTAGCTGTCAAGAAAGTCTTCTGATCTGTAACAATGTTAAGAAAAAAAAAAAAAAAAAAGTCCTGAATGGACAGTCAGTATATCCTTACTAATCTATGCATCTGTTTATGTATTAGAGTACTTATTTATTATTAATAATGTATAAAAAAGAGACATTAGAAGCAAAATAATTCATAGTGTAATGTATCATTTTATCCCACTTGTTTAAATATCAGTCATCCGTATGTGTCATCTGTAGATATAAAACTAGTTGTTGTCCACGTCAGAATAGACCTTCTATGACAGAAAAGAAAAAGGAAATTTTTTACAGAGACGTCTCTGATAAATTCTCAGTTCATAAGAGACTCATCACAGATTCAAATTCATTCTTTGCTTGGCTTAGGTCAAATATACAAATTGGTTCATTCTCATGAAAGTACCATAACCAGAGAATGTATAAAATTTTGAGGATATTTTATTTCAATTTTATCCATTAAAAGTATTTGAATTTAAATGAATATTTAAATAAATAAAATTATGTACCAGGATATACCAGACATTTAGAAATCTAATCAGCAGGTAGTCACTTGGGAGACTCAGGTTTGACAGTGCTTCAAAACACATCTCCTTCCTCTCGTTCTCCCTGAAAGGAAAAATTTGACCTGTCTTAAGCAACTAGCTCTGGAATGTGACAGTCATTCTGAAGAAAGTCATGTTTCTCTTTAAGCATATATAGGAAAAAAATTAACTTTTTGAAATTTGCCCAGCACAGGCACTTCATATCTGCACAGTATTTATAACTCACAGAATCACAGAATCACAGAATTATCGAGGTTGGAAAAGACCTAGAAGATCATCCAGTCCAACCATTACCAATACTTCCCAGCTAAATCATACCCCTCAACGCAACATCCAAACGTGTCTTGAACACTCCCATGGTCGGTGATTCCACCACCTCCCTGGGCAGTGCATTCCAATGCCTGACTACCCTTTCCGAGTAGTAATACTTCCTAATGTCCAGCCTGAACCTCCCCTGGCACAGCTTGAAACCATTCCCTCTAGTTCTATCACTGATTACACGAGAGAAGAGGCCGACCCCCAGCTCACCACAACCTCCCTTCAGGAAGTTATAGAGAGCTATAAGGTCTCCCCTGAGCCTCCTCTTCTCCAGGCTGAACAATCCCAGCTCCCTCAACCGTTCCTCATAAGGCCTGTGCTCCAGACCCCTCACCAGCTTCGTAGCCCTCCTCTGAACACGTTCCAGGGCCTCAATGTCTTTCTTGCAGTGAGGGGCCCAAAACTGAACACAGTACTCGAGGTGCGGCTGCACCAATGCCGAGTACAGGGGGACAATTACCTTCCTGTTCCTGCTAGTAACACTGTTTTTGATGCAAGCCAGGATGCCATTGGCCTTCTTGGCCACCCGGACACACTGCCGGCTCATGTTCAGCCGAGCATCAATCAGTACCCCCAGGTCTGTTTCCTCAACACAGTCCTCCAGCCACTCCGCCCCAAGCCTATAGCGCTGCCTGGGGTTGTTGTGGCCAAAGTGCAGGACCCGGCATTTGGTCCTGTTGAACTTCATCCCATTGGCTTCAACCCAGCTCAACTCTTAACTATATAACTAGCAGCTGCCTGTCATTGACATCTAGGAATGTTTTCCATAGACACATCAGTCTGCCCTTACATTTACTAAATAATATTAGTCTAGAACTCAATTACCTGCCTTACTTGAGAGGGCACCTAAAAGTTAGATGTCTTAATCTTGATTAAATTTCAACTGCCTTTTTGTTTTGTGTTCCTTCAATCCATGTATTCTTTTCTCCCTTTTCTTATCTTTTTTTCTTTCTTTTATTTTAATTTTAATTTTCATTTTCACTTTTTTATTTTTGTTTTTATTTTCATTTTCTTTTTTTATTTTTATTTTTTTATTTTTTATTTTTATTTATTTATTATAATTTTATTTGTTTTGAGGAGGGAGAAGGCGTTGAATTTCTCCTCTATGGAAGGAACTGGACTCTGAGGCAAGCCAAAAGCCTGCCTGCCAAGTCTTGGAAAAAAACAGTGCACACGCTGCTGTTTCATTCGCTTTACAATAGCTTAAAGCTTTTAGTCACACACTCTTTTCTCAGCCACTCCACTGACCTGCTCCGTATGCCGTAATATTCCCTGTTGGCAATGTTTACTATATTTGCAAGTATTTTATACCATAAAAATGCATAAAGAAACCCAAGGGAACTGAACAGTCAGACCCTAAAGTGTTACTATATTTCTGTGCATAAAGGATTCAGGTTTTCTCTTAGGCGAAGAGCATCACTCTGTCTTTCCTATTCATCTTCAAGAATGCATTTGAAAAGTAAGTGTGCAGAAACAAAATGTCAGTATTTTGGCTAAAATTCTGTTGAATAGCCATTAAGAGTCTGTGTCAAAGACAGAGACTTTGAGTAACTAGAGGCAGAGAAAGAAAGATTGCTCACAGAACACATAGGTTAAATACATACAAATATCCTTTAAGGCTTAGAATCTATTTAAAGAATTCTTGTATTGAAAATATATGTATGTACATATAAAAAATGGTACATTTGCCAATGAAGAGTTACCTGCCTTGTATTCTGATGAGTCAGCCATACATTCAAAAAACAAACCCGTGCTGGAAGCACATATTTTTTGCAAAGATTGACTTGATTAACAAATTAAAACAAGAGATGACACTAGACTATACGTGCTGTACAAAAAATATTAAAATAAAAAAAGAATAAAAAAGGAGGAGGTGAGAGAATAAAGGAAATAAAGAAGAAAAGATTCACAGTATAAACCTTGAGAAATTCTGAGATATTTATCAGCAGTGCTTTCTTTAAGAAAAACTTGTAAGGAAGTGAAATATAGTTACATCTGTAAAGTAATAAGGGCATACCCTTCGTTTGGAAATTCATAATACAGTAAGAATTCATGATCAATAAAGTAAATTGTGATTATACACAATATCTGTGCCTTCCAGAATCTTTTTCTTTCCCTGGAAATCTTTAATATTTCCAGTAGCCTGAGGAGATTTTCTGTGAAAAGAGAATGTGACTTCGCAGCAGACAGCAAAATATTCCTTTGGCAGCATCAATTGGCCTTGCATACACTCAACTTGTGAGCATTTGTTCAGGGACCTTTTTCTCAAATAAGGAACAAACTGCTCCAGCTGCAGGTCACTGAAAGCTAAAAAAAAAAGATCCCAGGGACAAGGCAAGCCAGCAAGTTTATCAGCAGTTTAATTCCCCAAGAGGACACAGGGGGCCACTACATGGCTATTAGCATAGCCAGCACTGAAGTCACAGACACAGCAGAGACAGTCAAGCAGCCAGCCAAGAAATCAGCCAAGGGCTTTGCAACAGACACAGATGTTACTGCTAAAAAATTTATTCTAGACTTTGGCATCTGAGTTCTTTATCTGTCAAATGTGTCCTGTGTGAGGCCCCAGCTGTTAAGTTTGCTCATGAAAGGAGAAGATGGGAAAAAGCTGAGCTGCATTTAGATCACAGCATTATGATTCCTTCTAAAGAACTCTAAGTTATCTTAAAGGGTCAATGCTTCCTTTATTAACACTCTTCTAAGGTTTTTTTTCTGGTGAAAGTGGTTTTGTTGCTGTTGTTGTTGTTGTTTTTTGTTTTTTGTTTTTTTTTGTTTTTTTTTTTTGTTTTGTTTTGTTTTGTTTTTTAATGCCATATTGTGTAGTGGTCCAGCACTTGTTACAGGGAAATATGAGTCCCGTTGTATCAGTAGCAAATGGCATTCTCTGATACAGGAGGGGGATTGTCTTCTAGGAAAAAGAACCCAGAGTAACATGGGTATTAATAGTCTCTAAACTTAGTTGCTTCATCCATGGAGGTAGAATAATTTGGCTAAATGTGGCAATGTCTCACTGTCCACCAACAAGTACTGCCCAGTTAATCCCCAAGCAGCGGCCTTCTCCTCCAAGCCCACACAGCTTTATTGCCTCCCACTCTCCTCTCCCCTTCTCTCTCCAGGAACCTGTTACTTCTTTTTCTGCTTGCTTCTGTGGTGTGCACTCCCCAACTTTCTTGCCTTCAGCATTAGAGTAAGGCCTTCAGTTTTGCACTCTCTCTCTCATTTTATATGATTTATTGGCTTCAATTCCAATTACCTTCTATTATATTGCGTTATCTCACATTCCACTATCATGTGTAGTATATGTAGTAGATTAGTTTTCTCCCTTGGTTCACTGCCACTATTTTGATCTTAGGCCCATCTCCCTGCTTTCACCTTTTTCCCCTTCCCCCTCTTCTGGGGCGTGGGTCCGTGAGTCCCTCCCACCCTACTAGTCGTGAAAATGGGCTGAACTGGCCAAAAACCATTGAAAATAGTGTACAGAGTATGTTACATAGTATAACATAACACAGAAAACATTTGAAAGGCAATTCAAACACAAGATAACTGTTTCTCTTCTGTACATAAGACAAAATCTCTGATTTGACTGATAAATTTAGATTCTCAAATTAATTCTTCTACTATAATGGTGTACCAATTGGGGGGGGGGAGGGAAAGAAGAAGGAGGGGGGGGAAAGAATCCAAAGTATTATTTAGTTATTAACTGCCTCCTAAGAGATGTGAATTTGTTTCTTTTAACTTGAAATGAAAGAAGAATTGAACCAATACAATCTGCTTTACAGTTTTCTTAACTCATAGGCTATGTTATAAAAAAAAATGAACAACAGTATAATTAATGATCCTTTTCTGATTTTGCTTTCTGAAGATAAGCAATTTTTCAGTTCTTTTCCAAAACAACTGTACCTGGCTACTCTGGGTAGGATACAGTAACCCAAAGTGAGTCATTCAGACACTGGGGAAAGCACCAGACCCCGGAATAGACTTTTTATCTTTGAGATACTTTCTGACCTCAGCATTACTTTCCTTAGTTTTCTCTTACTAGCTGCCCATGATCAATGCTTCTTTGAGTATTCTGCTATTCACAGAAGCACTGGGTGCTCTTTAAAAGAATCTTAATGCCCTCAATTAACTTTTTAAGTAGATGGGAGACTAATGCAATGTTTTTGGATTTCACTCAGAAACAACAATGAAAAAAAACACTAGTCTTTTAAGGTAACTGCATTCTTTGTGTTATTTTGATAAACTTTATAATTGTCATGTTAGGTGCTAATTCTGACATTTGGACTTGTTTTGCCTGCACACTTTACATGTTACTTCTGGAGCTTGCTTAGTAAATCTGTTGCTTGAGTAGTTATCTTAGCTTCATAAAGGCCAGCTGTATGGTGAATTGCTGCTTGCAGTACTGGTCTTCAGTTTATCTATTTGGAGATTTAATCAAAGTGGTGACTTCTTATATTCCAGATTTTTTTTATGTCCTTCTCCAACAATCAAGGGCATCAGAGGAAGAGCAGGAAGAAACTAGATCAAGAAGCAGCTTAGATACAGACTTGGTGATGAGTATATAAACATGGAAATTATCTGTCTACACAGTAGATGCAACCAAAGGACAGATTTGGAAACTTCATTTCTGTTCAACTCCTCCAGAAGTAGGCATGACCAAAGGAATATCAAAGGACTAGATATATCAGCTAGTGACTATGAAAACACTAATGAATATGAAACTTAGTTCTCACTCTATCAAACTCAAATTCAAATCTCACATTTCCTCAGTAATCTGTCCTTGTCAAAAACAGAAAAGATGTTTCTCATTTTTCTTCAGAGAACTGTTCTGCATTGTTTTACCAATACTTAATGGCAGAGAAAGAGACCAGGAGAGTAAAAAAGACTCCTTGGCATTAATCAGGAATGTCTGTCCTATAAATTTTACATTGTTTCATGAGAGGGAACTAATTCAAGAAGACTCTGAGAGAAATTCTACATTACAGCCAGTTGCAAGACAATGTGGCTAGAAAAAAATATTCTTTAAAATTTTTAACTCTTAAAAGAAATATTAGTTTGTTTGAGTCAACAAATGTAGGCAAGATAGCAAATGTTTGGCACTGTGAATAGGCCATCCTCATACAAAAATCTGTGATAAATCAATTTAAATGCTATTCAAATTTAAAGATTCCAAAGCAATTAATTTTCTTATCTGAACTAGGCTGAATGTGCTGTAATGAAACCTCAAAGTATAAACCCTAGCAAGCAGATAATGAACAAATCTAATTAGCATTTGAAAAAAGCTTTTAAAAAGAAAACAAAACAAAACAACCCTCTGAATAATTCACTGTTACTGATGAGTCAGCTAGTTGTACTCTCCCCTTTTCAGACTTGATTCAATGCACTTGAGTATGTTCTTAGTTTTAAGAATGTATATAATCCTTTTCCTACATAGCAAATAGCTCAAGACTTGTCAACATTCCTTACTTAAGTCAATTACATGCTTGAGTGGTTTACATAGTTGAGCTTCACATGAACAGGGGTACGAGTATGAACCAATGAATCTGTATATTGCTACTAAGCCACTGGAAATAGTAACTTTTCAATAAACAAATGCAGCCACAAAAGTCATTCTGTGTTGTACGTATATATATATATATACTGTATATATATATAGTTGTACATATATATACATGTGTATGTATATGTAGTTATATATATAGTTACATATACTATATATTTATATATATAATATATAGTTGATTCAAAATTTTTTTCTCACTAGTCTTCTGCCATGTCTAGGATTTAATCAATTTTTTTAGTTGAAATTAAGAAATAATATCACTTTAAATATGCAACTGTAACATTAGTAATTCTTAAATGAAACTTCCTCAGATGATTTTGACAAATGGTGTTAAATGTATATGTTTTTAACAACTGCTTGTACACTACAGAATGGTGTTGTTGTCATTGTTTTTGTTTTTAATCACTTCCGTTCCTCTGCAAACTCCCTTTAATCTAAAAGGAATTTACCTATATGTTGATCGACTGAGTGATAAAATTTGTACCTTCATTTTCAGGTCTTCAGAAGGAGTAGAGACAAATTTATAGGAGGTAGTGACAATTTCTATATATTTCAGTAACCCATTTTGTTTTGTTTTACTTATGTCTGTTGTGAAAAATATGCGTAAGTAAAGAATATTTAAGGATCTTTGGATTAAAACACATGAGAACATGCTAAATTAACATATCTGTTGTAGTTGGAAACATGCATAAATCAGAGATGTTTTCTGGATCAAGTTCAAACAGATAAACAAATGTAGTCTGTCTAAGGTATCCTATTAAAAATAGCAGTGAAGCCAAAAGTCTAATTTGAATCACTCAGTGGGAGGATCTTCACCTCTCTCTGTACATTTAGTATATGCCTATTTTATTTTTAAGTAGTAGCAACTACTGCAATTCATAATTGCAATCTAATAACAGCTAGATCAATTTAAGAATGTTAGGTCACCATGAGGCCTCCCCTCAGATGTCTTTTCTCCCACCTGATCAAACCAAGTGACTTTAGTTGCTCCTTATGGATCTGGCCCTCTACACTCTTCATCATCTTTGCTGTCCTCCTTTGGATGCTATTCAGTAGTTTTATGTCCTCTTTATATTGTGGCACTCAAAGCAGCACACAGTACTTGAGATGAGGCTGCATGAGAAGAGAATAGAGTGAGGCAGTCTCTTTCTTCAGTGAGCTAGCAATGCTGTACATTATGTTTTGTCCTAGCTGCATGTTGCATAGTAGATTCAGTGAGAATCATAGAATCACAGAATCACCAAGGTTGAAAAAGACCTACAAGATTATCCAGTCCAACCATCTAACTATCACCAGTAGCTCTCACTAAACCACGTCCCTCAACACAACATCCAAACGTTCCTTGAACAACTCCACTGACGGTGACTACACCACCTCCCTGGGTAGCCCATTCCAATGCCTGACCACCCTTTCTGAGAAGTAGTATTTCCTAACATCCAGACTAAATCTCCCCTGGTGCAGCTTGAAACCGTTCCCTCTAGTCTTATCACCAGTTACATGAGAGAAGAGGTCGACCCCCAGCTCACTACAACCTCCCTTCAGGAACTTATAGAGAGCAATCAGGTCTCCCCTGAGCCTCCTCTTCTCCAGACTGCACAATCCCAGCTCCTTCAGCCGCTCCTCATAAGATCTGTGCTCCAGACCCTTCACCAGCTTTGTTGCCCTTCTTTGAACACGTTCCAGGGCCTCAGTGTCTTTCTTGCAGTGAGGGACCCAAAACTGGACACAGTACTCGAAGTACGGCTTCACCAGAGCTGAGTAAAGGGGGACAATCACTTCCCTGCTCCTGCTGGTAACACTATTTCTAATGCAAGCCAGGATGCCATTGACCTTCTTGGTCACACTGCTAACTCATGTTCAGTCGAGCATCAATCAATATCCCAGGTCCATTTCCTCTATACAGTCTTCCAGTCACTCTGCCCCAAGCCTGTAGTGTTGCCTGGGGTTGCTGTGTCCAAAGTGCAGGACCCGGAATTTGATCCTGTTGAACCTCATCCCATTGGCTTCAGCCCAGACATCCAGCCTGTCCAGAACCCTCTGTAGGGCCTTGCTACCCCCTGGCAGATTGATACTTCCAGCCAAATTGGTGTCATCTGCAAACTTACTGAGGGTACACTCAATGCCCTCATCCAGGTCATCAATAAAGATACTGCAGAGGACAGGCCCCAGCACTGACTCCTGAGGAATACCACTCATGACCAACTGCCAGTTGGATTTAGCTCAATGCACCACCACTCTCTGGACCTGGCCCTCCAGCCAGTTCCTTACCCAGCCAAGAGTGTACCTGTCCAAGCCACGAGCTGTCAGCTTCTGCAGTAAAATACTATGGGAGACAGTGTGAAAGGCTTTACTGAAGTCTAGGTAGACTACATCAACAGCCTTTCCTTTGTCCACCAGATGGGTCACTTGATCGTAGTAGGAGATCAGGTTGGTCAAGCAGGACCTGCCCTTCGTGAACCCATGCTGGCTAGGCCTGATCCCCCAGTTGTCCTGTACATGCCACGTGATCTCTCTCAAGACAATCTGCTCCATAACCTTCCCGAGGTTAGGCTAACAGGCCTGTAGTTTCCTGGGTCCGCCTTACAACCCTTCTTGTAGATGGGAGTTACACTGGCAAGCCTCCAGTCTTCTGGGATCTCACCAGTCAACAAGGAGCACTGATAGATGATGGAAAGCTGCTCAACTATCACTTCTGCCAGTTCCCTTAGTACTGTCAGGTGAATCTCATCTCAACTATCAAAAAGGTTGCTGAAATCCAAAAAGATTACATCAGCTGGCTTCCCTTTGTCAGTAAGTTAGGTAACCTTGTCATAAAAGAAATTAAGTTGGTTAAACAGGACTTCTCATGAACCTATGTTGACAGTGGCTGCATTGGCTTCCAGGTGTTGTCTTTTTTTTTTTTTTTTTTTTCCCCGGTAACTCCCAGAATAGTCTTCTCAATAATTTTGCCAGGCACCAAAGTGAAAGAGGCCTGTAAATACCAGGGTTTTCTTTTTTATTCTTCTTTATAATTAGGACAACATTTGCCAGCCTACAGTATACAGGGACTTCTCCAGAATCCCAAGACTGCTGAAAAATAATTGAGAGAGATTTTGTGATTTTATCAGTCAGCGTTTTTAAGTACCCTGAGGTGAATGTATGCATCCAGCTGGAACAGTAATCCCACACGAGTTTGAGGCTGGTGGAATTTATTGTTTCCTCAGTCATGGTCTTATAACTAAGGGTTCTGAGAGTCCCAGGGCCCATCACTGGTATTAAAGATAAAGGCAAAGAAGGCTTTAAACATTTCTGGTTTGTCTTCATCCCTGGCATGTAGTTCCCTGGGTCCTCCTTCCTCCTTTTCTTGTAAATGAGAGTGATTTTTTATTTTTATTTTTTTATTTTTTATTTTTTTGCCTGACAGCCACAGCTTTTCAAATATGATGAAGAGTGGCCCAACAACCACATCAGCCAGCTCCTTTAGGACATGAGGATGCACATCATCTGGCCCTGTAGACTTGTATACATTCAGTCTCATGAAGAGGTCTTGGACTTGCTCTGTTCTTACTGTAGAAGGATGGGGAGGAGGGTAGAATTTATTCCTCCAGTTCCCACCTAGAGGATAAGGGATGCAAGCTTGTAGTAGCAATGGTAATAGGAGGACAGTTGGACTAGATGATCTTGTAGGTCCTTTCCAACCTTGTGATTCTATGATTCTACAGGGACATAAAAAATATGAAAATCCTGTCTGCAACTGAAGACTGAGGCAAAAACCTCATTTAGTACCTCAGCTTTATCCATATCTGTCACAGCCAGTTCTTCTTCTTCTTCTTATTATTATTATTATTTTACCAAAGAAGGTAGGCCTCTTCTGCCCTAAGTACCTAAAGGATCTCCTGTTGGTTTTAACATCCCTCACCAAGTTCAGTTCTATCTGCACCTTGGCTTTGCTAATCCCCTCTCTACAAGTCCAGACAGCATCCCTGTATTCTCCCCAGGTGACACACCCTTGTTTCCACAGCTGGTACAATCTTTTCCCTCAGTCTGACCAGCAGGTCCTTGCCAAATCATGCTGGTTTCCCCTGCCTGGTTTCTTATTCTGGGGCATGGAGAGCTCTTGTGCTTTCAGAAGGGCATATTTGAAGAATAGCCAGCTTCCTTCCATTCCTATGTCTCTAAGGACAGCTTCCCAGGAGATCTTGGCCAACAATTCCTTAAACAGCCTAAAGTTCTCTCTCCCAAAGTTTGGGGTCCTGACCTCACTCTTTGCCAGGCCCATGTTCCTCAAGATCACAAGGATCACTCCTTTAGACACATTCTAGTATTTTTATATCCTTCTTAAACTGTGGAGCACACACACTACCTGAGGTGAGTCTGCACCAATTCTGAGTGTATTGGCACAGTCCGTTCTTTTTACTGGTTAGCTAGGTTGCACTTAATGCTTGTCAGAATACAACTGGTCCTTGCGTCTGCCAGGGCACATTGTTGACTTTTATTAAACTTACCATCAACCAAAAATAAATAAGTAAGTAAGTAACTAAATAAATAAATAGGTAAAAATCCAGATTCCTCTCTGCAGGTCTGCACTTCCAGCCACCACTTTTCTCCCAGCCTATACATATGCCCAGGATTACACTGTCCCAGGAACACAGTCTGATATTTTCCCTTGTTATATTTCATATGGTTGGTGATTACCCTGCACTCTGGTTGTAGAAGGGATACACAGACAATCTAATATTGTTGAAATGAAAACATATATGTCTAATGCCATCTTGAGGTTTCTTCCTTACGTTTTCTAATTATTTTACTGGCAGATGCATGAAATATTAAAAACTCATACTGTCTAAAAGCATCCACTGAAGATCAAATTGAATAACCTAAAGCTGTAAAATGTCTTCAGGCTTTTAGGTTTCCAAAGTTCCATTCCAAGATTTAAAAGGATAAATTCAGTTTATGTGATAGGATTTTAATAGATCTTTGTCTTAGCTTTCCATGATTGAAATACAGTAAGTACAAATATACTTCTCTATCATGTAAAACTGATAATTTATAGATGATTGAGAAGTGTTCATTTATTCTGATGGAACAACATTTAAGTATTTAAAAGTACATATGTATATAAAAGTTCAAATGTTTAAGATATATCTAAGACAGATTTAAGATACTTCCCACTCACTAGAAATCAATTGTCTATGAAGTTCAACCATAAGAACAGTCCCGGACATAGTTTTGACTAATCTAAATAACAGTTTTCTCAGTAATTTCCAAGGATATTTTGAGAGATAACATAGAAAATGGAAGATTCTTAATGAGGATATGGCCATACTGTTTGGAGAGGAGGAGAATTTCATATTATGAATGCCAGCTGTTCAATGCCAGCTGGCCTGAACACCAAACAACAGTCATAGACATGTTTAATTTACTAACCTAAATGTAATTTTTGTGCTTTTCCTTAGGGCTCATGCAGTTTTAGGTTCTTTAACAAAGAGTAGGTTCCTTAGAAAAGGAGAAAAAACAACTTTTTTTAACTGGAAAAAATAAAAAGAGTGTAATAACAATTGTACATGGGGCAAACAAAGGGAACAACATTCTCTTATTCTTCATGTAAGCTGATTCAACAACCAGAATAATGAATAACTAGTCTGGACATAGCTTTATAACTTAGGCAGTGTTTGAGGTTTTCCTGAGATTTAGACAGATTAATGTTGCATTTCTTAAAACAGTTACGTTTAAAGGTTTACTGCGGGCAAAAAGAGGCAAATCAGGTATGCATTCTGTAACTACTATTAATGTAATTAGAGTTTTGACAGCTTACGCAGTTTTTATTGTCTTGATTACAAATACAGCAACATTCAAAAGTTGTTGACACAGTGCCATGGGCTTCCTAATATTCACATCTATTCCCTTCAGTTAAGCTCCCCTCTGATGCTCCTCTAGATCATCATAACTGTGGGTTTACTCTTAGTCAGGTATGGTCATAAGAGAGGTAAAATGGAGTCATCAGCTTCATTAAGTATCTGCCCAGAAGAACAGGATGCTCATGATGTAATGTTCCTCTTTATTGGATTCACATGTTTTTTTTGTTGTTTTTGTTTTGTTTTGTTTTACATTTTCATAAAACTCTTCTTACCTGATCTCTTTTCACTTGGTTCCCAAATCCTTCACTGTTTGCATCACTCAGCTATTAGGTATAGTAGCATGAGTTTCCCAAAGTGTCATACAGAGCTAATATTTTCAACTTTACTGACTACATAGGACTTCCAGACCTTTACTATGGATGGTTATCACAGAGATGAATCAGGACAAGAAGGTAATATTCACCTACTTCACAGATAATTAGTATCATAGTTAAAACTATCAGCACAGACTTACACAAAACAAGTGCTAAAGGCCTTTATTCTCTAGCTAATAAAGTGAAGACACTAGGAATGACAAAAGTCTATATTGTAGCCAAAAAAAAAAAAAAAAAACAACCAAAAAAACAAACATAAAAACATGGGGACAAAGGTTGAAACTACAGAGTAGAAGAGAAAAGAAAGTACTCTATAGACTACAGGAATAAAAGAATAATATTATTATTTCAGCTTTTTCTTTCATTAGAGGAAATGCTGTAAAAAGAACAAGTAACTGTTATATAAAAGTACAGCTCAAAGAGACTGATCTTAAACCTAGTGAAATCAGTAGCTAAGTTTCAATTTTCTTTGATATGCTTTGAATACATAAATAAAGATCTGCCCTAACAAAAAATAAGACAAGACAACATAGTTGTGATTAAATTAGATGAGTCCAATAATAAAACTTTCTTTGGAAACCTCAGAATGATTAGGCTTATGTAACATAATAAGTCATGTGTGAACACACTTTTTTTTTTTCCTTTTCATAATTATACAAAAATAAAAATCACGTAGCTTCTTACATTTTCTGCATTAAAAATACAATTGGAAATAAATATAATGTTATATTTTAAAAGTCCTGTACTAAGTTAGTATGATTATAATAAAATATAGAATCATGCTTTTGAAACATTCTTGCTTGAAGAGTGTTTTTCTTTTCTAGGACATCTGGTGCCTAAAAACAACAGCAGAACAGCTCCAGACTTTCTCATTTTGTAATTAAAGAAGGTTTGGATTTTCAGGTCTTGCTGTGAAGATCACAGTGTGTGTATTTATAAGCCTGGCATATCTTTCTGACTGACTAATTTGTCTACTAGTCTGTTTGCAATTTTTTTTTTTATCTTCTCAGAAGCTCAGGGTTTCTAATTCACAGAGGAATGCTTGTGATGGTGTGAAGCGACCTAGTTGCTTAAAACACTGACCTTGGAAACAGTTTTGAGGGACTGGATCTAAGAAATAGAGGGAAAATATGTTGTGTGTCTCAATCAGCTACAGCTTATGGATTGCTTTTACCAATACATAGTGGATCTAAATCATAGACATGCATGACCTCTCAGCTAACCACCATAGTCTTCCCATACAGGCAATACAAAGAATTATATTTCTTATACTATAGATATTCTAAATAACAGTTATTCATCTTGTGATAACTTGTACAGGCTGAACAGTTTGGAAGAAAAATGAATTAAAAAACACATTTCTATGAGATAACTAAAATTCACTTAAAATAATAAAACGAGTTGTAGATGTATTTTCTCTACACCCAAACATCAATGCTAAATTCTTGTACAATTGTGGAGCTCTCCAAATATCCTTCGCATAATTGTGGCATTGCTAGATGACCTGTGGGAACACCTAACCAGTACTGTATTAGATTACAGTTTCTCAGATATTTTAATGAAGTTAATGTGGTTCCAGGCCATATTAATTTTATTTCTAGTTTTTTACATCATTTCTAATCTTGCAAAATACAAATTGATTTTTTGTCTGTATAGCTGTAGAAAAAATTCAAGAGAGTAAATTATTTCAGGTTTTTTTTTTTTTTTTTTTGTCAATTACTCAAAAATTTAGATGTAAAAACCTTTGTCTTCCATTCTCTCTTTCAAAGATTACTCTTGTTTTATTAATAAATGAATATACTATGTGTTGCTGCTTGAATACAAGGGCTAAGAAAATGTGTTGATAAAAAAGTTGAATTATATCTTTTAACTTTTTCTATTTTTGTATAATCCATATCTTAAGAACTGCTTTAGAAAATCAATTTAATTACATTTCCTAAGGGATAATTTTAAGAAATGGAAATCTTCAAATAAATGTGTGATCTGAACTGTGAAAATAATGATGGAAATGACAGAACCCTCAGTTTAAGTTTCCCAAAAGTTTTTTAAAGTAGCCTCTGGAGGCTCAAGAATATATATAGAAACACACAGGAAAATTGGCATTGTCAAGAACCATTAATGTTCATTTTCCAAGTAAAACCTATCAGCTACTGCCAGTTATATCATCTGAGGATATGTTTTCCCACTTTAGGGAAGGTGACTGTGCTCGTCTTGTAAACGTGGGTAAGCGTCTCTATGTGTTATCTGCTGTGGCCAAGTAATGATCTCCAATAAATGAATTCATAGGCCACCATTCCAGAAAAAACACAATTCTTTGTTGTAAATTGGCACAAATAAATGTAGGAACAATTTATTCTATTTTGTTCATACCAAACTAATGTTTCTTCAGTATAACTAATTAAACATAAGTCACTACAAAACAGTAGTAACAGTGGCCTGTTTCCTCTTAAGATTGAATAGAACAGGAAATTATTGTAGGAAATCCATTTTGCAGAGAATTAATATATGTAAATCACTCCGAAAGTAGTGCCACATACTTATTTCCATGTAAACTATAACAGGTAGAAAGAACCAAAGAGCACAGCAACACTATTTGATGGAGCAAAGTGTCAGCTTCAGAACACTATTTGTCAACATAGTCACCACAATTAGCTATGAATTTTCACCAGTGATGAATGAGAGCCTGCATGTTACACTCTTGAAAATCTGCACCATCAGAGATGAACCACTGTCACCATCGTCACTGCTGAAATGCACCACCCCCTTGCCCCAATGTACTCAGTTTCACTGTTTGGTTGCTATTAACGTTCAACAAGTATTAACGACTGTCACTAGATGGAACATTTTTCTGCATGGAGGAATTCAATAACACACCTTTGTTTCATATGCATTTCCATGTCAAATGCTATTTTGTCAGACTGTGTTTCAGCTGCCATCTGTTATATGGCAACAAAATGGGACAGAATATTGACAAGGAGGTTCAATTACTACCATACAAAGAACATCTGCCTCTGAAGTAGAAAGTCAACATAATAAAACGGGAGGTATTACTTTCAGAGCAGTCTTCATAGTTATTTATTTATTTATCTACTTCTCCAGTTACCATTAGTTTTGCAAAACCAAGCCCAAATAATTTGAAAATATATTTTATTGTATTTAAATGGAAATCCCTACCAGTTCCTTCTGGAGTCTGGTAGTTTCCTTCCAGTTCTTCTTTTATTTTCTTAAGTTCATTTTTATCAAGGTAGCTCATGAATTAAAGCCTTCTGCACATGCTTTTGTGCCTGATGATACTGAGGAAAAAAAAAAAAAGATTTTTTTCTTTTTTTGACCTGCAATTATGATTAAATAGAAGATTTTGCTTGATCTAGTTCTCATTCAAAGAGATTACACTATTTTTAACAAGAAGACTAAAATGTAGACAGCATTTAAATTGAAATTTCAAAGTTAAGAGTTCAGAATGTTATTTAAACCTAATATTTTTATTTAAAGGTTATTTTTTTTTAAGTATATTTTCTTCACAGTGAAACTTAATTGAGAAGGAATTAATATTTATATGAAAAAATCCTTGATGAAATATACATAAATCCACAGTAAATGAAAGATCAGTATCTTGTCGTTGTCTAAAAGCAGAAAAACTTCTGCTGTTACCTAAGAGAATTAATGACATTTGTTTTAATAATACCTAGGTAATTTCACCTGTGTTTTATTAAATTATGCACAGCTGCAGAAAGTCATTATCACTTGTAAATCATAGAATCATAAAATCACAAGGTTGGAAAGGACCTACAAGATCATCTAGTCCAACCATCCTCCCATTACCATAGCTACTGAAAAACCACTAAACCATATCTCTTAGCTCCTTATCCAGACGCCTCTTGAACACTGCCAGGGATGGCGACTCCACCACCTCCCTGGGCAGGCCATTCCAGTGCCTGACCACTGTCTGAGAGAAAAAGTTTTTCCTTATGTCTAAACTAAACCTCCTCCGGTACAACTTGAGGCCATTTCCTCGGGTCCTGTTTGTTGCCTGGGAGAAGAGGCCAAGTCCCTCCTCATCACATCCTCCCTTCAGGAAGTTGTAGAGTGCAATGAGGTCTCCCCTGAGCCTCCTCTTCTCCAGGCTAAACAATCCCAGTTCCCCGAGCCGTTCCTCATAAGACTTGTGCTCCAGACCCCTCACCAGTTTCGTTGCCCTTCTCTGGATACGTTCCAGGGCTTCGATGTCTTTCTTGTAGTGAGGAGCCCAAAACTGAACACAATACTCGAGATGCAGCCTCACCAGAGCTGAGTACAGAGGGATGATTACCTCTCCGCTCCTACTGGCCACGCTGTTTCTAATACAGGCCAGGATGCCGTTGGCCTTCTTGGCCAGCTGGGCACACTGTCGGCTCATGTTCAGCCGAGCATCAACCAACACCCCCAGGTCCCTTTCCTCCTCACAGTCATCCAGCCACTCATCCCCAAGCCTATAGTGCTGCATGGGGTTATTGTGGCCGAAGTGCAGGACCCGGCACTTGGCCTTGTTGAACCTCATCCCATTCACCTCAGCCCAGTAATTCAGCCTATCTAGATCCCTCTGAAGGGCCTCCCTACCCTCAGGCAGATCAACACCACCTC